>JAEAOA010000419.1:22500-31984 GCA_016746295.1 Potamilus streckersoni
TTAGTGTTAGGACTGGCCAGCCTGGTATCAGAATAATGTGACTGGGTAGTACAACATACTGCATGTCTGCTGCATGATGTCTCAGTGCTAGTCATCACAATAAACTGCCACACTGCAGACATCGTAGCAATATGACTAAAATGGGGGGGCACCAGACACCCTATTTAACCGAAAAAAAAATATATAAATAAAAAGTTTTCATGTGTATTTGTTTATCCCCCGATGTGTTGCTATGTTCTATTTATAAAAAGAATTTAGATAAAAAAAAATTATTTTAGAATTTTTAGATGGGAGTATTTATTTTCCTTGGTATTTCTAAAGGTTCATTCATCCGATAGGGCTTTTACCGTTCGTTTAGTGTAATGGGGTGGTCATCCTGGGTGATTACCCCTCCAGTTTCCTATTTTTAAAATCTCTTGGTAATGTTGTCGTTTGCTCTGTTTATGTTTTTTTTAACCTTTGTTCTTGCTCTGTTTGTTGTTGCTGCTGTTGCTGTAATTGTGTTTGTTTTAAATGAGTCTTTCTGTTGAGAGTCTTTTTTTATTTGTCTCTGTTTTATTTTTCTGCCTATGTAATTGTTGTTGTTCTATTTCATTCTCTTGACATCTCTTTAGAGTATGGCCTGTTTTTCCACATTTATTGTATCTCCTATGATAAATACAGCCTTTATCCTGTTTTCCCACATTTATTGCATTTTCTATGATAAATACAGCCTTTATACCACGTTCTAACTAGAAATCCAAGGAGATAGAAGGCTTTCTTCATTTCTTTCAATTTGGCCTTTTCGATTTTTAATATGATATTCCCTTTCTATATTGATGTTCTTGGGATTTTATCTAATGTTGCGTTTATTACGGTTAATTGAAATTTCTATTCAAATCTTTCTTGTACCACTTTAATTGGTATTTCAAGTGGGATGTCACTAAGATATAGGTTCCCTGTTTGTCTTTTTATTCTTCTTAAGATTGGTTTAGGCTTCTTAATTGTAGTCTGAAGGTTTTTATTCCTCATCTCTCCATTTGGTAGTAGTTCTGTTTTATCTCTGGTTCTTATGATATAACCTTCTTGTCCTTTTCTGTTTATGGAAAATATCTTATCCATTGTTTTTGGATACTGGACTTTGATTGCCACCATAACTTCCGTTAATGTTGGATGTTGTTTTTTTTTTTGTTTGTTTTTTTTTTTAAATTTTAGACATGTCTATAAATTGGGTTCCTTCTGGATAACTACATTCTAGAAAGGATCCTTCTTCTCTAGTTATTCTTCTCACTTTGAAATACTTGTCAATTTCAGATTTATTCAAGATATTTCTGGCTTCCATCTTTCCCTCTTGTAATCCTGTGAGTAAGATTCACTTATTTCTTTTTTCTTGTGAATAAAATTCACTTGTTATTTCTTCTTTGTTTTCACTAATTGTATAAGTTATTTCCTAATTTTTTAAATAATGATTAGAAAGTCGATCGTAACGAAGTTAGTCTGTGCACTTTTACTGGCTTGCATTTTCAACCTATTTAAAATCATGGATTTTAGCTTCAAGTTTAGGTTTGGGAGGTATAATCCCCTCTAACCTTGGATCTGCATACATATGTTCCTCCCATGTAATGAATTTTGTTTTACCAAAGAAAGCTCGGTATTTTTCTTTCTACGTTGCCTATCGTGGCTTCTGTTAAGTGAGTAGAATTCATAATGTAATTTAATTGACTATATAGATAAGTCTTGGCGACTAATATGCGGTCCATTAAATGTAGCTTGACATGCAACCAAGTTTTGATTTGTGTGTTGAATTTTGATATTAGTTCATTATAACTTTTGTGAGTTGAGTTCAGTCCGAAAACAATTCCCAATGCTCTTAAATGCTTTTGATCAAATTTGGCGGGAGACCTGGGTTTCCTGTTAATAAAACTTCTCTTTTACTGTGATTTATTGCCGATCCAGACACTTTCCCAAATTTTGTGAATTCATCCTACAGATGTTTGAAAGAGTATCCGTCTCTAATAAAGTTTGTACAATCGTCTGCATGTAGTATGGTTTCGAAATTGTTTTTTATATTGGGTATTTGGATTCCTTGAATATGAGTGTTATTTTTAATGTTTATGTTTAAGGCTTCAACAGCAATTGCATATAGTAACATCGATAGTGGGCAGCCTTGTCTTCTTGAGCGTTGAAGCATAAATTCTCCCCTCATGGCTCCATTTATTATTAAAAAAATAATAATTGTATGCATGGTTTGGATCAAATTAATTATACTATTACCAAATTCGCAATTTACTAAGGCTTGAAATATAAAATCGTGTTCTATTCTATTAAACGTTTTTTCTTGGTCGAATAAGTACATCGATGTCTTTTCATTTTTATTTATAATGAGGTCTATTATCGAAATAATTGACATTGTAATATTTAAAATCTTTCTACCTACCCCCCAACTATGACAGATCTCTTATATTGTTTAAGCACTTTCTAAATCTATTGGTTGCTTAGTATTTTATAATCAGCAATTAATAGTGTTATAGGTCTCCAATTTTTCAAATATTTCCTTACCCCTTTTCCTTTATTAATTAGGATGATTATTCCTTCTTTAAGAGTTTTGGGCATCTACCCATAAAATAGAATGGTCTTATTGTTATGACCCAGTTGTTGAATTTATGTGTATTAAGGAAAGAATTTTATATACATATTTTTATTTCATTGATTTTATATATATATATATATATATATATATATATATATATATATATATATATATATATATATATATATATATATATATATATATATATATATATATATATATATAGTACTTGAAAGTGTGTTACGGCGATTCGTTGATGGAGTAAAGTGGAATCAGTATACTGACGAATGTGCAACATGCAAAACGGCTTATATGCAGTTTTCTCGTATGTGGGTATGATCTATGCTCGCACTGTTTTTAAAATTTTACAGTGATGGTTCGTATATATTACAATGCTGGAATGATTTCAAGAGAATTTTTACAGAAAAGTTATCCATATTTAATTTTGCAACGTATTCATTATTTACTCTTATCCCATGATGAGTGACAGATAACGCTAGAGAGAAAAAGAGAAGTATAGATATGTTATGATCAGGGTGATTGTATCAGGACATTTCACCCTCCACGACGTCCCCCACCCCGTGGACATTCCCTCCTCCTGGACTTTTCCCCTCCATCAGATAGGACTTCCCCCAGTCATCCCTTCATTTTCTTTATACAACTTTATTTATATTTATCTTTAATGTATACTCGCATCCCGCATCACCGTTAGTGCACATATATGACTGTTGTCACCTGAAGAAAAAAAATGTATTATTAAACGTAAAATATACTCTCTCTCTCTCTCTCTCTCTCTCTCTCTCTCTCTCTCTCTCTCTCTCTCTCTCTCTCTCTCTCTCTCTCTCTCTCTCTCTCTCTCTCTCACTCACACACACACACACTCACATACAAACACACACTTATGGATTTAAGGGTAGTTTGACACCACATTTGAACCGTGAACATAAATTACTCCCATTTTTAAGCAATGTTTGTTATAAGAAAAATGGGCATTGTTTATTTGTCAGTTAATTTCTAGTGCTTTTGCTCCCTGTAGTAGGTGATGTTTATTTAAAGCATATTGAATAGGATTGAGTTTAACCTTTATTTATTGTGCATATTTGATATAGTTAAGATAAACAATAGAGGTGAACAGAGCTTAAATAATGTCAGCCTAAATCAGATCTTCGGTGGACATTTGCCTCAACAACCAAAGAAGTTGTACAAAGACGGTTCTTCCAGAATTACAAACAAAGTCGCCGACTTCTAGTTTTCTAGTTTCCTGACTCTCTCTCTCTCTCTCTCTCTCTCTCTCTCTCTCTCTCTCTCTCTCTCTCTCTCTCTCTCTCTCTCTCTCTCTCTCTCTCTCTCTCTCTCTCTCTCTCTCTCACACACACACACACACACACATACACACAATCATAGATCTTAACCAAAATAGTACAAAGACAGTTCTTCGAGAATTGCAAACATATTCATCGACTTGAACAATAGTGATATCATAGAATACTTAAAAGCAATTGCTTACAAAATTAACTATTAAACAATAAGTTTTTTAAATATGTGAAAATGTTAAATTTGTTAACACTTACTACTAAAATGTATTTAAACTGACCTTTTTTTTTCTTTTAACTAAACTTAATATAAGATTTATATTTTATTGGTTAAATGTCATATTAAGTTTTAAGATCATGATGGGGCAAAATGACTGGGAGGAAAGTCCTATCTGATGGGGAAATGTCCGGAGGGAAAGTCGGGGCGGATGTCTGGGAACGGAGATGTTCTAGACTCAAGGTTGATATATGTGATGTGTGATTTAGATTTTTAGCGTAGATTTAACAATTTTTCAGTCATATCGCTACAATGTCTGCAGTGTGACAGTTTATTATGATATCTAGCACTTTAGCATCATGTCTTTACATGTGTGTGTATGTGTGTATAGACATACATACATACATACATACATACATACATACATACATACATACATACATACATACATACATACATACATACATACATACATACATACATGCATGCATGCATGCATGCATGCATGCATGCATGCATGCATGCATACATACATACATACATACATACATACATACATACATACATACATACATACATACATACATACATACATACATACATACATACATACATACATACATACATACATACATGCATGTTTCTATGTCATTTTATGCAAATGTGAGTGATATAGGGTTTTGTTAAATATGCGTTCACATATAAACATTAGTGATAGATATGATTCATTATGGTTTTATAGTGGTACTTAGTATTAACATTATTGCAGTCAAAACGGATTTTATGCGAGTTTCTGTAACAACAATATATATATATATATATATATATATATATATATATATATATATATATATATATATATATATATATATATATATATATATATATATATATATATATATATATATATATATATGCCATTGAATTCGAAATACAGCTTTGGAAAAAGAGCAGGACACAAATTTGGTTACCCGATAAACTTTGCATTTTACAGCTCTGCCAAGGACATGCACACTTAAGGAAAGCAAAATAAAACAAGCACTGAGAAAAGAAAAGTAAATACATAACGACTAATGCATGGAGACTTGGAATGCTTCATAAACCTAAATTATGAAGACATTACATTAAAACACATTGGTTATATCATGCCATGGAATAAGAGGTTCGTTGTAGTTGACATGGACTGACTTTATCTGGGTTAGAACCTGCAACTCTTGGATCACGAGACCCGAAATCCTAGATAATGATGATTCCGCTAATACAGATCATCCAATAATAATAATAATAATAATAATAATAATAATAATAATAATAATAATAATAATAATAATAATAATAATAATAATAATAATAATAATAATAATAATTTAAAATAATAATAATATTTTATATATTAATATTATTATTACTATTGTTATTGTTATTATTATTATTATTATTAATGCCATTGTCATGTTTTTCATTAAGATTTTGTTTTATGATGTTGTTACGTAACTTTAATGCCTTATTAGTAAGGATTTTGTTAAAGATATTCAGGTTTGTCGGAGAAAAAGGCTATAAATAACTTGGTTTTCCCTTGAATCTATTCTACCACTTTCTTTCGTTCTACAGACGTACAACGTTTCCTGGGGTGAACTATTGTTCACCATATGAAGTGATTTTAAAATTACATTCAAGCGGAAATTGACAGAAAAGCAAGGTTTACATGAACATTTAACCGTAACTATTATTCACTCCTATGGATTTAAGCTGGATACATTGTGAACTAAGACACAAGTCATTTGGATTTTGTCAGTGGTAGGCGAACTTTCCACCATCATCCCAGGCCCTAGAGGGTAAGTGTCAAAGCTTTGTTTTATTTGATTCTGCGAAACTTTTTCTGTTTTATGTTATGCAGGGTAATAAAGCTTTGTTACACTGCTTGATTTGTTATTACAATTTTAGTGATAAATAGATTTTTTTTGTATAAAGATTAAACACCTGTACATAGTCAAGATGGATGGACTGAACCTACCGATCTTGAGAGTGAGCATTAATGGAATTGTAATTAAAATTGACAAAAAAATATCTCGTGCTAAAAATTGATATAATATTGCATAAAACACAAGGGATGCCTGAGCAAATGATGAGAAAACTAGAAGACATTGATGCCTTAGTTCTCTCCGGTAATCATCCAACAAAGAGGAAATCAGGATGGCAACAATTGTTCGGCGTTTTGCCAAAGGATTAAAGTTTGAAAGCCTACAAGTGATTACAGGTAAGTCTTTTACATATTAGGCTGAATAATTGGAATGTGTTTTACATGTCTGTGCCAACTGGTGGAATTAAACGTACAAAATTTGGACTTGGCGATGTTTTTAAGAAACATGTTATAATTTACTGGCACAATATCGTGAATGGTTTTAAAACACCCATCTCTGATGAATGGGTTGAGAAATTTGTTGTGTAAATTTCTCCACACTGTGGTGAAGTCGATAGTATAAAGTCTGAATCTTTGGTTCTAAGACAAAATTTTTCAGGTTTAATTGATAAAAGATTTTGGTGGGAGCGGTGCCGAAAGAAAAACTGGGGTTTTGTTCTGTAAAGTCTCTAAGAATGTTTAGACAATTTTTGTAAAACTGGGGAACGTAAAGGCTGTGTGTATGTTTGAACTTAAAATTTGGGTTATACTTCCTTAATTGTAATCTGATCCAGTATCTTGAAAAATACTTCCACTTTGCGAAGTAGTTGTCGTCAAGCAATTTCTGCATGTGTTGCAGCTTTAGAAATCTTAATTTACATTCTATATTTGTTATGTTAAACCCGCCTTCTTTAAAGGGGTGATAACAGACAGCTCTTGAAAGAGGTTCGAAGGTCGAGCCCCACAAATAAGTGAATATACTTCTGTTCATGAGCGTAATGTTTGGACAGATCTATTACAGTGGCAGTGTACCAAATTTTACTGCAAGAGAGGAGGTTGATAATAGATTTTGAAACTAGAGATAATTTTCTGCTTTTATAAAGGCGAAAGGTATTTTGGAGGTGTATGGAGCTGTTATGCCAATAATCGTCGTGAGTTAGATTGCGTCCAAAGAGAAACCCAACTATTTTTTTTGTTAGTAAATCCATGATATACCGAAGGGGTGACCGTTGCGAGATTTCCATTTTCCGAAGAACATTCCATTTGATTTATTAAAATTTAATTTTGGCTCCAGAGGCTTTTGAATATGTTTTTGCCCAGAAAAGATTTGTCGGTAGAACAAAAACCATCCGCATAAAAGATTTTACAGGTTTCCGTTGTACCAGGTATATTCCTACAATTTCATTATCAGAGCGGAATTTGATCGCAAAAGGTTCGTATGTTAGCACGTAGAAAAGGGGTGAGAGACTGCAGCCTTGTGAGGTGGAAAAGGCTTTGGATATTTGATTATTTATTATGACAGATGAGTAGATGTTAGTGTAAAAGATGGAGATCTATTTAATAAAATTAGTGTGAAATCCAAAGGATTGCAATGTTTTCATCATTAAGGAATAGTTAACTCGATCAAAGGCTTTCTCTTGGTCTAAGCAAATGAAAGCACATTGTAGTTGTTTTTGGTCTATATAATCACCGATATTTCGAATAAGATGACCGTTATCAAAAATGGACCGGCCTTGGATCCCGCAAGTTTGATCTAAATGAATGATTGTTGACATTACTTTACTGAGCCTATTAGATATAATCTTGGAAAGGATTAAGTTAAGTAACGAGATAGGTCTCCAGTTTTTCATATATGTCGGGTTTTGATGATCTTTATTACAAAGAAGGGTGATATAAGAGTTTTCGAGATTCTGACATGGTACCAGCACCGAATATCATATTATAAAGTTTGGTAAGTTTCTCACCTAGTATGTCGAAAAAGGTGACGTAAAACTCTTTGGTCAGACCGTCTGGTCCAGGAAATTTGTCATTTTTCATGCCATGAAGTGATAGCCATATTTCGTCTTTAGTAATAGGCCCTATGAGAAGATCATTCTCTGCTTCAATTCATCAAATAAAGTTTAATTGATTGGTTCGTTGGTAAATAATTCGGAGTAAAAATATGAAAACATAATAAAATATCTAAACTAGATTTGTACGAAATGTTGTGTTGAGTCTCGTTAATACATTTTTTCTCGCCTCGTTTATTTTCAGTTTGAAAAGAAAAATAATGGGTTTTTCATTGTCAAGAATTTTGGCTTTACTTCGTAGGACAGAACCTTGGTAATATTTATTTTGGATTTCTTTCATTTTCATTGATATTTCTTGTAATTGGTTAAGACAATCGGGGTTATTGTTTGTATTATATGCATTCCTTAGATTTTAACTCTGAATATTTGAACTTTGAATAGTCTTTAGAGTAACAAGTTCATCTTTAATTTGTCTTCAGTTCGTCCCAAAATGTTAAAGAAAAAGTATGAAAACTGAATTCTCTCATAGTTCAGTGATAAGAGTTCGTAAGGCAGTGTGTTTTAAAAGCGAATTATTGCATTTCCAATAACCTTTTCCGAAGTTGATGGAAGAGTCACATGACAAGGTTAGAAAAATAGCGTCATGGTCGGATTGGGAAAAGAGGACAATTTGTGTATCTAGGATATACTCTTTAATTCTTTTAGAGACGTAAAAACGATCAATCCTACTTGCTAAAGTAGCGAGGGTTGGGTCGTTAGAGAATTTATACCATGTGTATGTTTTTTGTGATGGATAGAGGTGGCGATCAGTGAGATGAAATTCTGCAATTATGTTTTTTTAAGTTTAGAATAGCAAGGTCGTTGTATTCGTCTAAACTTCCTAGTCTATCTAGTCAGGGATTTTAAGACACAGTTGAAATCTCCGGCTAGAATAAGGTTGTGTTGTCTAGTCAAAAAAGGACACAATGTATTGAGAAATTCAGAGTTAGGGGCGTATATATTGATAATACGGTAGGGAATTGTGTTCAAATGTTAAATTGAGGCAAATGAATTGGCCCTCAAAATCTGTTATTTGGAGAGGTCTATTTGGGTATTCAAATTTAATATTGCTACTCGCACGATCTGTTTGTGCCGAATCTCCAAATGGCATTGCGGCATTGTAATTTATTTTGAATATCAGTAGCTGCAGACTGGTTGTCAAATGTGAGTTTCTTGTAAGATTAAAATATCGATATGGTGTAGTTTGATTAAACAAATTATCAATTTCATACAATTTACTACAAATATTTATACGGAGCCCATTGCAATGGAACTAATAATATTGAAACTGGGAGCCATTTTGTGTGAAAAAAATATTAGTACATATATTAGAAACATCAAATCTGAAAAAGAAAATAGAGGAAAACTGTGCATATAACTTAAGAAAGAAGGAGTGGAATGATTGAAGTAAGAAGGAAAGAAAAAGACCATACCGTG
>JAEAOA010000420.1:0-140000 GCA_016746295.1 Potamilus streckersoni
ATAGATCTAACTTCAATACATCTTTTTATCAAGACTAGCTTCAATGAAAGTTAATTTAACCAAAGCCTGTTACTGAATGGAATCTTCTCTCTTTGGTGAACACGGGCAACCCTTCGTAATATTCCTTTAAATTATCCGTAAATTGTAATCTAGACAAAACCTTAGTCTTTTACTGCGAGATATGCGGGGTTTTTTTTTTGTTTAATTCAAGAATATTAGGTTGTAATTCATTTAATGTACATGTTTTCAAAATTTTCATAAACAATTGTTCATGCGGTAAACCGGAATTTGCAAAAATATTTCTGATGGTGTTAAATATATTTAAAACAAGAATTATGCGATACTTTACACTATGCCAAAGAAAACGCATATTTTTGATATTTTTGATAATATCGGGAAACAGTGTTTCCGCTTGAGAAAACGATTAGATATACAGCGCAGTCCCAAAAAGAAAAAAAAAAAAAAAGAAAATTGTCTAGTATTTTTCTAGTTCTTCACTTTCCTGGTATGACCCTGGTACTTATGTACACACATATGAGATGAGTTGTAATTAAATGCACGCACCTGCCCCCCCCCCCCGACCATGTCAGCATCCAACTTTTTTCTTTGTTATATATAAGTAACAATGTTTTGCAAACAATACATGTTTATTAATATCTTATTACAATTATGTATTCATAATGTTCTTTGAACATATTAGTTATCATGGTAATCGATTTATATATTGTTTTTGACCCCTCATGTCCATATATATATATATATATATATATATATATATATATATATATATATATATATATATATATATATATATATATATATATATATATATATATATATACTTTTTATATAGCTTAAAGGAGGATCCAGTCCAGCTATGAACATGACCGACACAGTTAGGAGTGGTAAGTGCAACAGTAGGATCTATTCATGTACTATTTTATGTCTTGGTAACTTTATTTTAGAATCCACAACCTTGGGAAGCTAGACATAGCTGTCACTTTTTCCACCGACTGCTCCATCAACAATTTTGTTTTTGATTAATTGCATATATTATTTCCTAAACCTTTTGACTGATTATCGTCATATTTGGTATGGAGCATTACTAAGCAAAAGTCAATTCATTCTACGAACATGTGACGTTGGAGTCAATGTCTCAGCCATAGCATATTGTTAGGGTTTTTATTGAAGTTGATCCTTTGATAGATTTTCCTTATACTTGGAATAAATCGTCACGAAACTGACATAGTTCCTGCTGCCAGGAGTTCATTTAATCTTTTGACTTCAAGATCACACGCTTCAAAATAATGCTTGGACTGTTGCCTCGTATGTACGTCTTCTCTGACCCTACGACTTAGGAATGTAGGATAGTCCGATGCGACATCCGGCATGACGCAATAGGAGCCTGAAGAAGACAGGAGCAGTGATGGTGCAGAGGTTAACGTGCCGGCCTCAACTTAACAGGTGTAGGTTCCTACCATCGGACCAGCCAGGATCGGTAACCATGGTGTATCCTTGGACTTTCCTCCAATTTCTGAAGACTAAATAACCAGCTTGTATTATTTGTATCACAAAGTAGCCACTTAATCCGACCTTCTCGTTTAACTCCTCATTATTGCCGGTTCAAGTAATTTTCAAGCAAAGATGGGTGTCATAAACGTGTTTAATGGTCAATCCAAGATTCTTTTACCGCAGTAGATTCGCACCATTTTCAGTATACTCTTGATTTATCGTTGTGAAAATATTGGTAATCTTAATTAAATTGAAATGAATAGAGGGTGATACCTTTAATTTACATCAATATTTTTAATGTATAATTTATATTAAGTTAAAACAGCGAAATGTCACACGATTTAGCTGAAAATTCACTGATCGTAGTCTCAAAGAAAGGAATAACACAAGTTAATTCTTTTTGTACACACACACTTTTTATACTTATTCATTTTAAAAACTAAATATACAAGAAAAGTTTAATTTCTTTTTCATTTTCCTTTTATTCGCTCGGAATCTTCAACTTTTCTTTTCCTTACAAAACTTTTTAAGTTTTATTTTTTTTTAACCACTTGATGATATGCGCGTATTTAGCATCATATTTCTATAAGCAACAAAAACTTAGTAATAGCGGACAAATGAAAAATGCAGAAAAACTACCAGTCTTAGCAAATTCTGATCATGTACAGGAAGGACAAAGATTACAATGGTATCACGGAGATTCCGGATTATTGACAGAGCGAAGTACTGAGATAGGTGGACGATTGATACATTGCTAGACGAAGATAGGCCCCAAGGGCAATACGTCGAAGTTTGTTGATACTATAAAGAACCTTTCATCTGTTTACAGGATGTGTATTTGAAGCCATAAACCTTTTACACCCAAATGAAACGGGGACCAAAATTGAAACAGGTAAGTGGATTATTACAATTTAATGTAAACG
Organism: Potamilus streckersoni; assembly: GCA_016746295.1. Classification (NCBI taxonomy): domain Eukaryota; kingdom Metazoa; phylum Mollusca; class Bivalvia; order Unionida; family Unionidae; genus Potamilus; species Potamilus streckersoni. Next base: position 2,436 of record JAEAOA010000420.1, read on the forward strand.
AAAAATCGCAACGCGTTCTCGTCTCGAAGGGTCCAGTATATCTTTGCCAGAATGAGCTTTGTTTTGTTTGAATTGTTTTAGGCCTAAAATCCCGTTGCAAATGTTGCTTATGGCGAATACATCATGACCGGAAAACCTAATATTTCTTTGCAATAGTGTTTTCGCCTTAAGGCATTATATTCAGTGTTTGTTTTGTTGCTTTTTTTCCCCACACATACCCCCCAGCCTTAATGTAGCATATCTAGTGTTTTTCACCTTGCGGTATTTCCAGTATGTGTTCCTGATTTCATAATGCGTTGCATCCCAGGTTGGTTTTGACATAATGTATAATATTTGCTTGTTTTTCATAATTCATTATATCCAGTGTTTGTTTGCTTTATCATAATGCATAATATCCAGTATTTGATTATCAGAATGTATCATGGGTGCAGATTCTTATGGATGTATAAATCCATTGTCATGTCACAATGTAGAGAATGCATGAGTTGGCCCAGCAAAGGACATCTGCTCATTCTGTTGTTTCAATTAAGAATTAGAAACAACTTTGGATATTTGCTGAATCGACCAACAAGTTTGATCAGAAATAAGTCAGACACTCTCTGAAAGTCAGATATGCGTACATTGTTAAAAGTTTCCATATTCGAGAGACAAGTATTAGCACCTAAAATGACTTCATCAAATTGAGTTTTAAATATTTTTATTGCTTAGTTATTTTCCGTAGTGGTCAGAGATTAAATTCCAATCTTTTTAAGTTCATTTAAACGTGACGCTCATTATATCTCAGGAAATTGTCCTCAGATATGAATAATTCTTCAAGTTATTGTTTTCAAGAATAAAACTGTGCTAAATTTAAAAACTAGTGATTTGTATCTTTTCCACTGATTACCTCTGAAGAAATATTGATGTTGTCTGAAGTGAAGAAATTTTGATGTTGTCTGAAGTATCATAAGCAAGATAATGTAAAATCTCAATTTGAGGGGAACATTTGAAATGTTAGTAAAACACCGGAGCTCAACATTGTTCGAAGTTTCGCGTTGTTTAAACCTGCATTCAGTTGCATCATCCACAGCCAGCAGCCACATTTGATGATTGTACTAGTCTGTGTTATGTTTGTACCTGTGTTGTAGCTCTACTGTAATGTAATCATGTTGAATTTTAACTAAGCTGTGTTGTAACCATGTTGAATTTTAACAATGCTGTGTTGTAACCATGTTGATTTTTAACTATGCTGTGTTGTAACCATGTTGAATTTTAACTATGCTGTGTTGTAACCATGTTGAATTTTAACTATGCAGTGTTGTAACCATGTTGAATTTTAACTATGCTGTGTTGTAGCCATGTTGAATTTTAACTGCTGTGTTGTAACCATGTAGAATTACAACTAAGCTGTGTTGTAACCATGTTGAAATTAACTATGCTGTGTTGTAACCATGTTGAATTTTAACTAAGCTGTGTTGTAACCATGTTGAAATAACCATGTTGAATTTTAACAATGCTGTGTTGTAAACATGTTGAATTTAAACCATGCTGTGTTGTAACCATGTTGAATTTTAGCTAAGCTGTGTTGTTTTTCATGTTGAATTTTTACAATGCTGTAATGTAACCATGTTGAATTTTAACTAAGCTGTGTTGTAACCATGTTGAATTTTAACAATGCTGTGTTGTAACCATGTTGAATTTTAACTAAGCTGTGTAGTAACCATGTTGAATTTTAACAATGCTGTTGTAACCATGTTGAATTTAAACTATGCTGAGCTGTAACCATGTTGAATTTTAACTTTGCTGTGTTGTAAACATGTTGAATTTTAACTAAGATGTGTTGTAACCATGTTGATTTTTAACTATGCTGTGTTGTAACCATGTTGAATTTTAACTTTGCTGTGTTGTAACCATGTTGAATTTTAACTTTGCTGTGTTGTAACCATGTTGAATTTTAACTAAGATGTGTTGTAACCATGTTGAATTTTAACTATGCTGTGTTGTAACCATGTTGAATTTTAACAATGCTGTTGTAACCATGTTGAATTTAAACTATGCTGAGCTGTAACCATGTTAAATTTTAACTTTGCTGTGTTGTAAACATGTTGAATTTTAACTAAGATGTGTTGTAACCATGTTGAATTTTAACTAATCTGTGTTGTAACCATGTTGAATTTTAACTTTGCTGTGTTGTAACCATGTTGAATTTTAACTTTGCTGTGTTGTAACCATGTTGAATTTTAACTTTGCTGTGTTGTAGCCATGTTGAATTTTAACTATGCTGTGTTGTAACCATGTTGAATTTTAACTAAGATGTGTTGTAACCATGTTGAATTTTAACAATGCTGTGTTGTAACCATGTTGAATTTTAACTAAGCTGTGTAGTAACCATGTTGAATTTTAACAATGCTGTTGTAACCATGTTGAATTTAAACTATGCTGAGCTGTAACCATGTTGAATTTTAACTTTGCTGTGTTGTAAACATGTTGAATTTTAACTAAGATGTGTTGTAACCATGTTGATTTTTAACTGCTGTGTTGTAACCATGTTGAATTTTAACTAAGATGTGTTGTAACCATGTTGAATTTTAACTTTGCTGTGTTGTAACCATGTTGAATTTTAACTAAGATGTGTTGTAACCATGTTGAATTTTAACTTTGCTGTGTTGTAACCATGTTGAATTTTAACTTTGCTGTGTTGTAACCATGTTGAATTTTAACTATGCTGTGTTGTAACCATGTTGAATTTTAACTAAGCTGTGTTGTAACCATGTTGAATTTTAACAATGCTGTTGTAACCATGTTGAATTTAAACTATGCTGAGCTGTAACCATGTTAAATTTTAACTTTGCTGTGTTGTAAACATGTTGAATTTTAACTAAGATGTGTTGTAACCATGTTGAATTTTAACTAATCTGTGTTGTAACCATGTTGAATTTTAACTTTGCTGTGTTGTAACCATGTTGAATTTTAACTATGCTGTGTTGTAACCATGTTGAATTTTAACTATGCTGTGTTGTAACCATGTTGAATTTTAACTTTGCTGTGTTGTAACCATGTTGAATTTTAACTTTGCTGTGTTGTAGCCATGTTGAATTTTAACTATGCTGTGTTGTAACCATGTTGAATTTTAACTAAGATGTGTTGTAACCATGTTGAATTTTAACTATGCTGTGTTGTAACCATCTTGAAAGTCTTATAACTAGGACTCGTCAATAGAAGTCATACCAAACACTGGGTTTTCATAAGATGTCTAGTGATCCTAAATGAGCATATGAAATGCAGTTGTTTCCAAATGTTATTTTGATTAGACTTAAACATTAGCCGACACAGCGTCTTTCTTGAAAATCTTGTCACTATTCCTAAATGGACAGTCGTAACGCAACATGAGGTTTTCACCAAAATATTTAGCATGTTCTAATTTAAAAGGATGCCGGTATGACCCCCTCCCTTTCCCAATGAGACCACTATATTGGCCATTTTGAAAATATTGCTATTGCAACTAGTAGAATCTAGATGGATATTAATACGGAAATGTGCTTTTTACTAAAAGACTTGAGCCGTTTTGCTGATCTGATATCCAGCATTTGAATGGATGATCATATTCGCCAAAAATTTAATTTCTAATACTATCTAATTGGTGCCGATCTCACATTCCAAAAATCTTTTATTGTTCAGAAGTATCATATTCAGATTCAACATTCAGCAGTTAAAAAAAAAAAAATTTCTAAAAATTCTTTTTAGAGAGAAGAGTGGTTGTCAACCTTTTGGGAGACTCTTAACCTGAAAGACTCCCTAAATCTAATACAGCAAGATTTCTTAATGAATGTGCTCCTCAGGCTTCCATATTAATACTCCCGATGACACGCTTTTGAAACGAAAATTATGATTGATTGGAAAAACCTTTTGAATCTCTCGATTGATTGACTGCTCGCATGATCATTTGTTTGTTTGAATAACGTATTCTTATGGATATCCATATATTATTTTATAATGTTTTTATTAAAGTCTTTTGTGTTAATGGCAATTTTTAAATTCTTTAATTCAGTGGCTGGCATGTACTGTAGAGTACCAATATCATGTCAACATTAATTCGGTCAAATTATGTCACGAATTAGTTGAATAAAGGTTATGTCACCTGCTATGGGGAGTACATTTATTCTGTAGAGATATACATGCCCTAGTTGGTTATTTGCTCAAAAGTAAAAGTTTAAAAAAAAGACAAGACTGTTTAAGATTGTTTACATTACAGAATAATTCAAATACATGTAATCTTTTCTAATGATTCAGAACTGTTCATTTAAGCACATAAAATTATATTTATAGTACAGTCTTGTAAGAATCAGAGAACAAATATGATATATTTATGACTCATTTGCTATAATTACATATCAGAATATCATTTATTCTAAGCAGACAGTACCTTGCTGAATTATTGTAGAAATATTCAATGACTTGGATATTTAATACTTTCATTGGTATGCCATTAAGCATTCAAGGACATGGATATTTAATACTCTCATTGGAATGCCGTTAAGCATTCAAGGAATTGGATATTTAATACTTTTATTGGAATGCTGTTAAGCATTCAAGGACTTTAGTGATATTAAATTTTAATTGGATTCATCTTGAAGTAAAACTCGGATTAGAAACTTTATTCTCTGTAGTGCTAGCACATACATAAATTTGAACCTTCATTAGAAATACCTTTGGATTGTTTCTGGAAATTTATAATACATTTAATAAAATTATATAACACTGCAAGTTATTTTAAATTCTATCACATTGAGTTTTATATTTTAGGGAAATGTATATTTTGGAAAATTGAATCTTGTTGTTTTACTCTGCCTTGTTACATAGTTTAAACCCCTGGGACATAAAAGTCTGCATTAACTTTAAGGTACTTTCAAGGTGAAGATGGGATTTGCTCAGATGGCAAAAGGTGGTATCATTATGGATGTGACCACACCGGAGGAAGCAAGGATAGCCGAAGAAGCTGGGGTAAAGGAAATATTTTGCTTCTGTGTATTCTTTTCTTTATGTTAAACAATATGTGAAATATCAATTATACATCAATTATTTATCAAAGAGTTCTCAAGGAGAGGGTTCACAAAGATGCATCCAGAAGATATGCAATTAATCTTAATTACATTGTACTGAGAAAACTGTTAGAGTAGTATACATGAATAAAAAATGAATTAACAAAATATATTTCGAAAATTCCTTGTCAGTTTGTTAGGTAATTACCAACCAAACCTTCATACTTACCTGCAAGTATGTTCTAATCACATTAATAGTTTTCTATAATAATAATAATAGTAATAGTAATAATAATAATAATAATAATAATAATAATAATAATAATAATAATAATAATAATAATATTTTATTTCAAGAGGGTAACACTTGTACTGGGACAAACATTAATCTCTCTAGATGTGATGCAAAACAAAAGAAAACAAAAGAGAAAGAAAAGAATTCATCAAGCATTCTCATTATCTGGTCTTGGTATGGTGCTTAAAGGCACAACAAGACTGGTAGGTTATTTAGTGGGAGTGCAACTAATGTGCCATGCCAAAAGCCACACCATGGTAGCTGACCCAAGGTAGCTGACCCAAGCTGGTTCATTGATAGTATTCAAACCAGGGTCTGGTATGCTAACAACTGAACTACTGCACCACTCAAATTTGCTGGAAGAGAATCCTGTACTAACATTATTGAAAACTAAAAAAATTTCAAAATTCAGATTTTGCTCTTAGGAGAAAAAGATCATTATTGGTGTCCAGTGATTTGGAATTGTATAAGGTGGAATCGGTTTTTATTTAGGTATTCAGGAGTCGTGTTATCCATAGATATGAACACATAAGTTTGTCTATGTGATTTTATTATTGACAGTGAACTAATATACATGTAATTCTTTACATAAACAACTGCTGGGATGATTCACATGCATTTGGCATATGGAATCTAGCTCACTGTCTCTTTTGTAGTATTGGAATGTTTTTAATTTGTTAGATGCATTTCATCAGATAGTTCAAGTAGAGTCTGTAAGAGATAAAATAAAGCAGATATAGGACATTTGTGTTGTTTTGATAAAAAAAATAGGCCTTAATTATAAATAACAGGATAAGGAAGGGAGAAATATCTAAACAATACATTTTGTATATCAAGGGACAATGCTAAAGCTTTATGAACACAAAATCCTAAAAGCTCTTCATGGCTTGCATAATCTAAATTAACTGATATATTTTAGTTTGGCAGCATTGAGTTTTGATATTGAACCATTTAATGATGCTTTTATTTCTTCAGTTTTAATTTTCATATAATTAGTCAGACCTAATGGCCCCCAGTGGCCAAGTGGTCTAAATTGCTCTTGTTTACAGAACACTGTCATCTCAATTCTGTCTGTGGGTTAAAGTCTTGGGCTCAGCCAATGTAGGTAAGTGAGAAAGCTTGCCAGTAGCTTCTCGTGAGTTAGTTGTTTCCCGGCTTTTCCACGTTCTTCCTCCAACATTTATACTGGCCACCATGTATAGCCTATCTTGTGTTGAAAAAACACCACCACCCAATCAGATACATTCCTCATATTTCTTGAGTCCTTATTTAGATGTCACAAAATATCTACCTTAATCCAAAAGTCGGCCTTCATCCAGATAGTTATTTAGGGTGTTAGGGCATTAATACAGGAGTGACAGGGCCAAAATCTGACTGGTTTGTTGATTACTGTATGTCTCTTAATGTAAATATTTAAAAAGAAATGCTTTGGTCTTAAAATTTTTTAATATTGTTAGGCATGTGCTGTCATGGCACTTGAGAGAGTTCCTGCAGACATACGTCGAGATGGTGGAGTTGCCCGAATGACAGATCCGCAGGTGAGATTGTTTTTACAGATTCTAAAGAAAAATGTAAGCTTTCGAGGTTGTAATTAAATTCCATCCTAATATTTACTGTTTTGTGTTAACAAATCTAATAACATAAACAATGGGATACAATCAGTACTCTTGTGCACACCAAACCTATGGACATCTTGATTTTATCTTCCGTATATACTGTATATGTCAGATCCAATTGCAAAGAACCTAATATCTGCTGGTGCATTATGCAATGGTTATCTGGGTCTGTGCATTTGATCCAACTTAAAAAGCAAATATGGATGGTATATAACTTTCTGTGTGCAGTTTTCCTTAGTTGATTATCCTTCATGGACATTGTTTCTTAATTTCTAGAAATTTACCTTTAAAAAGCCTCATTACACATTCAATATAACTAGTTTTGGTATCCAATCAGTATTACTAGTATGTTTTTTTTCCAATTTGCATTTCAGAAAATTAAGGATATCATAAATGCAGTTACAATACCAGTGATGGCAAAGGCAAGGATTGGTCATTTTGCAGAAGCCCAGATTTTGCAGTCACTTGGCGTGGACATGATCGATGAATCAGAAGGTGAGAGGCACATTTCATCCATGACCATTTTTTGGGATACAAGTTCAATTAAATGATTGGATGGAAAAATTGTAAAGATAAAATATAGGGTGAGGTAACTCCAGTAGGATTAAAATATCATTTTCCCTCTGGCCATACCAGTAAATTGACCTTTGAATAGACACCTGATATTAATGTGATTGTTTGAATAGAAAATCCTAGTCTTAAGCCATATATGCTAAACTGGTCAGTTAAAAGCTCTTATCTTTAAGTGAGGACTTCAGTAAAGCTAGTACATTTTTGGAATTTGAAAGATCTGTTCATTGAAATAGAACTTAGTCACTAGAATGCCATTCCGGTTAGACATATATGTATATTGGAATTGAAACTAAGAACAATATATAAAATATTTTACAGTAAAAATCTTTATTTTCATGGCACATTTATTAAAATGTTACATTTTAGCGAAAAGCAGATATATTATTACCATGCTATATGACCATACATTCAAAGGCAGTATCTCTTTTTAGTGCTCACCACGGCAGATGAAGAAAACCATATTAATAAACATGCTTTCCAAGTTCCCTTTGTATGTGGAGCACGTGACCTAGGAGAAGCACTACGCAGAATCTCAGAAGGTGCTGCAATGATTCGAACCAAAGGAGAAGCTGGAACAGGTATTGCTGTTTGTTTCTTTTGATGTTCGGTAATGGAATAGTTTTCAACTAATGCAAACAGTATTGTGAAACTTGTCGTTTGCTCTTTAGGAAATTGACAAACATTTATTGTCATAATTTTGAGACATTTTGAATGCAGTCTAAATGCAGTCTCAATAGCAGTCAAACCCACTATACATTGTATTTTTTTTGTATTCTTGGTTTTGGTGTTCTGATATTGAGTCAGATAATATCTTTAAGACATATTGTTTAAACTTAGCAATAGATTTAAATTAAATAATGATTTAGATGAAAACTGACAAGATGTATTTACTTTCAAAACAATGTTTCTGCTACCATCACCGGAACAAACAATTGGGCATGCTGATTTAGAGAACCAAATTACATTTTCATACAAACAGGAACATATCATGTGAAACTTCTATTGCAAATGCTTGTTGAAAAATGACCTATGCTCTTAGACGTGCTCAAAAGTGCAAAGAGAAATTGTTGGTCTGCCTTACAGTCATTATAAGACATTTTATAAAATTAACATTTTCTGCATGCTATTTCATGGCTTTTTTGTAAGGTATTGTCAAAATAAGCAATTTAATTAATATGATATTATATTACATTAAGAACAAACATGTATTTGAATTGTGCCAATAAATGAAGTTACTAAAATAAGTTGCCTGTTTTCCATTCTCTCCAGGTGATGTAGCTGAAGCAGTTAGGCATGCACGTACAATCAAGAAACAAATCAAGATGGCCCAGGTGATGGATACCATTGAAATCTATAACTATGCCAAGGAACTTCGTGTGTCTGTTGATCTCCTCCAGAAAACAGCACAACTAGGGAGGCTCCCTGTTGTCAATTTTGCTGCTGGAGGAATTGGTATTCTTCTTTCCTCTCCATTTTGGCTTTGTCTAAAGATAAATTATGTGACACAAGAATAAAATGTAAGAAGCATTTGATATAGTATGAATTTTAGCTGTGAAGTATTCACCTGATATGTGTAAGACAAAGTAAGATGTTAAAGAAAAGAGACTATAAAGACCCTTCCATCTTCAAATAGAACCTGAACCCAAATGTTTTTTGATTATGTAATATAAGTTTTAAATGAAGGGTGGATATTTTTTTCTTTCTGAGAGATGTTCAATGGGAAATTGTCATTGTTCATGGTAAAAAAAACTGGAGAACAATGGCATTGCACTGGCAAAAATATTAAAATATGTAAGAAGCAATAAATGATAAACAATGTTTTATTTTGATTTTCCTGATCATAATTAAAATGCTTCAAGGTTGAGATTTGAAGTGCATATAATCCAATCCAGGTCAGTTAACTGAATCGTATGATGATAGTTTAAATGTCAGCTGATTTCAAAAGAATATTAAACCTTGTAAGACTTTGAGAAGGGAATATGTGTGACATCTCAATAAGATTAATCTCAGATGCACTGTCTAAATGGGGCCACAATTTTAACAGAAGGAGCCTCCAGTCTAAAAAATTCTAAATTCTGTACACCTTTGTTGTTTGTTTCTACTGCATTTGATTTTCTTCTTTCATCACATTTAAAAGGTTGAAACACAAATTCTTTCCACTTACAGCCACTCCTGCAGATGTCTCCCTCATGATGCAGCTTGGTGTTGATGGCGTTTTTGTCGGATCTGGAATCTTCAAGAGCGACAATCCTCCGAAACGTGCATTGGCAATGGCACAAGCGGTTACACATTACAAAGATCCTAAAATTCTGGCTGACCTAAGTAGTGGCCTTGGTGAGGCAATGTTTGGCATTCCACACAACAAGACAAATGAAAATGAGCTGATCATTAATAGAGATAATTCTAATATCTGCAGCGCAACCTTTGGCAGACCAAATAAAATGTAACAAGCATCAGTTATCGACACTGATCCTATTTTGATATTCCTTTATTCTCTACAATCAAATTCAGTTGAAGGTATGGAATAAAATTGAGTATATATATTCTTCAATCAAAAAGCAAATCAATCGTAAACAAATGTAAGTTGAACAGTTGTTGGGTCATGAAAATGCATGATAAAATCAACATTTTGCAAGATTTTCTTTTGCTAATGAATATTTTATATTTAAGACCCACTTATTAGTAATCATGTTGATCCTTTCCAGGGGCAAGTAATATTGTATCCTTGATTATTTCCTTTTTTTCTGATAAAGTTAATAAGAAAATACTAATGATAAAAAGTCCAAATAAAGCAACAAAAAAATATCTAAGTTTTGTTCATTACTCTATCCTTGATTATAATATGGTATGTTATCTACAAAGAAACATGTAATTTGCACTCTGCATGTTAATATACATGTTCTTGGAGGAAAATCTAAAAGATATAAGATTTTAAGTCTTATGTCTATGAACCACTACTGGTACACTGCGTGTTCATTAATGAGTTTAAGAATAACAGATAGTTCTCAAGTTTTTATATGTAATGATGAGAGTAATGCTATCTTCACATTCTCAAATTTGTAGCATGAAACTTTCCAGCAAAGTTCAAAGTGTCAAGAACCCATTTTGTTTTAAATCTAGTATAAAACTATTATGGTCAAAGAACTTTTGAATTTTTCTTAACCTCCATTCTTTTTAGATCCTAAATGTAAATTTACATAAATGAGCCTTGGATCATATGTTTTGACTCCTGAGCAAACAATATATCGAAAGACCTTTGTAATTTTGTCAAAATATAGAGGATAACTGTGAATATATATATATATATATATATATATATATATATATATATATATATATATATATATATATATATATATATATATAAAACTGATGAATGAACTATGTGCATCTTTTGTACAAAGTCCCAAGTAAAATTAAAGAGTTCATGACTTTTTGTTTAAATCTAATTTTGATACTCGAAACAATTCAGATTCAAAATGTTTTTATACTAGATTTTGAGACCATCAATGCAAACTAAATTTTAGGTTTCTTGACAGACTTTTCCCTTACAAATATTAAAACCCTTTCTGTGGGAGACTGAGGACAAATGTGTTAACTACAATGAAACCCAAAGCATGTTTTTCCCAAAATTTCTTTTGCACCGATTACTTGTTTAAAATATTTTTATTTCTTGCTTCCTTAAAGAAGCCTTCACTTCAGAAAGATCATAGTCTGACTAGCTGAAGCAATTCATCCTTTTGCTAGGAGTCTACCCATTCCTGGTTAGGATTTAAAATAAAGCTCTCCACTTATGAGGACATTTTGAAAGCTTCTTAGTTTCACTAAAGATTTCTCAAATATGTGAAATTAAAATACCTGAGACTTAGAAAAAAGTCTAAAACAAAGTGAATTTAAATTAAAAATGTTTTCTGAAATATTTTAGAGATTTAGAGAATTTTTTATCCTTGGACAAGCCTCCAATTTGATGTTATGACTCTATGGTCTTAAAATAAGTAACAGAAGTGCTGAAACAAACATGTTTTGTAAAATTAAACAATGTATTCCCTAAAATGCAAAGGGAAACTTTTGAAAAGAATTTACAATAATGTGAATTAAATCTCAAATAGTCATTAAAGTTCTATCACAAGTCCAAAAGCATGTAGTATTCCAAATAAATTCCAATGGTATTTTGAATCAATTGTAATTTTGAAAGTGCTGATTTGCTTGCAGTATCAAATGTGCTAATGTGCCAACAAATTGAGGTAGCACAAGAATGTAATCCAAAATTTCTCTAAATGAATTCACAATGATCCCAATATATTTTGTCCTGAAGTAGAAGAGCACGTAATTCCAATGAATAATTTAAAGAAATAAATCCTCTCAAATATTAACTGAAATCCAACAAAAATTGATTCCTCTAAAGACTGATGTTTACATAGGAATGAGCAATTCTTAAGTATATACCTCTCATTATGACCCATCAATATTATTATAATATAATATAATAATATAATATTTTACATCAAACAAGGTCAGGTCTGTTTGCTTAAATTTTAGCAATGTACTTGGAGAAGGGAAGGTACCAATGTCATGAATTCAGATCAATATAAATATGTTTAACTCCTAATTATAATTAGCTATGTAATAAATTGTTTACAAAAAAAGACAGGTAGACCCAAAACTAAATCTGTGACCAAGGTCAAACATAAAATATCAAATCTTTAATTCATTCTAATGGATACAATTCCAATTTGATAATGTTTTGTAAAGTATTTATCATAATGTGGTAAAATGCAAGTCTTTATCACTAACATCCACTCAAAACTTTGTAAAATTGTTACTTGCCAGCCATTCTAGGCTTGACAACAAAGATAAATAGTACATAAATCTTGTATATCATGTTCTGCAACACATACATGTAAAAGTGTATTTATTGAACCTGGGAATTCCCTAATTTTGCAATTGAAAAAGCAATGGAACTTGTGCATGACATAAAGAATCAAATTCTATTTTACACTGATTGCCTTTTGTCTTTGGATAACTTTATATACTATTAGTCTGCTGCAAGACAGTAAAAACCATTTGTCAGAAAAATGCATATTCTTGTGAATGAAACAAAATTTATGATGAACAAATGGACATAAATATCAAAAATGGTGATGGGTAAACAATATTCTCTAATCAAATGTAAACTAGAACTGTAGAAATTAGGAAATTAAAATCAGTAGGTGCAATCCCTCATCTTCACTCCATTAAATTGACATTTACATGAGATTTATTTTCAATACATTCTCAAAAGTGGCACTACTGTATAATATAAAAAAAATAAAAATTTCTAGGAAACTCAAACTAGAAGTGCTGTCTTTGTAAAAACACAACTTTCTGCCCCATAAGTACATGGCAAACATTTAGATTTCAAAAACCGCGATGTTGGTTCAGTAAATAGCACAAACAAACAATTTGGCTGTTACTGTAGAAGTTTGATTCTATGTAAACATTAAGATTATTGAAGACACATCCTAAAAGTAGAATGTTTTGTGGAAAATCTGCTTGCACATACAAGATTTTGATTAAGAAGATGGAGAAAAAAGAAATTGAAAACGGGACCAATATAAATGAATGTAAATTTGTAATGTTTCTAATTTCATGAAAATCTGTTTCATTAAAGGTATACTTTGTCAACTAAGATTTTTCTCGGTTTTGAAATTGTTTGAAATCATCATTGAAAATCATACAATATTTAAATTAAATTAAAAGTCACTTTTATACTAGTGCATCTTTCAGAAAGCTGGGGGGTATGTCCTAATGCCTGTCTGTCTGTCTGTCTTTGGTAATATATCTCCTGCAAAAGTAAAGACTTTGTCATATGATTAGTAGTCTTCACATTTGTCATTTAAAATGGATTTTTTTGTTTCTTTTTTAAATCTAAAATATTTAAAGTATTTCAGGTGGAAGTCTAAAAGCTGATTTGTGTCATTTTGAATGCCAGGGCTATGACATGTGCATTGGGCTATTGAATGGCAGGGCTACAACACGTGTATTGGGCTTTTGGATTACACTCCCTGGCTTTGCACAAGGGTAGTTCTTTTACGTGTGAGTCACAACTTGGAAACTGTTGAGATCTCCAGTCAACAATCATATATGGGTCTGAAGGACAGACAAAATAAGACATGCTGCCATATCCAATAAAGACTGTTATGGTCATTAGATTGTGGACTTGCCCTTGGAAAGAGTCAAGATCCACATTTTCTAACTATATATTGCTTGAAGAAAACATAAGAAGAAAAAAGGCCAATTTCCAGTGCAGTCCCTGAGGAAAGAGACTTGCTCTTGGGTTATCACTTAAAAACTGTTGAGATAGCCTTGCCTACAACTATATAGGTTTGAACGGAAAGAGGAAACAAAATTAGACCAGAGGTTGTACCCCTGTGATTGGGAACTTGACCACTGGCTCATAACATGGAATTTTTTTAAGATCTTTATCATAGAACTCTATATACATTTAATGGGCACATACACACACATATATAATCTATCTGTCCTGCATGAAATTTTGAAGTCATTAAATTTTTAGTTCCCATAACAATCCGATAAAAATTGCATTTTGACATCTAAAAAAATAATTACACCTGGTTAAATATTCTAGGAGTATTTTTAGACAAGTAAGATTTTGACAGATTCCACAGCAACCTTTAAAACTCCATAACAACCATGTAGAAAATACAAGTTTTCACATCTCTCAAAATAAACTGGTGACATTTTTATTAAAGTATTGGACAAAATATTTATATAGGATAATATGCAAACAATGTCAATATCTTGGCTACCATGACAGCCAGGTGAGAAACATAATTTTCACTTCATTTACTGTTAAACTTTCAAGAAGTATTCAATTGGAACATATTTTACTTAATGGTGCTTCATATTCCTCCATAGCAACCAAGCATCTTTGATGTCAGCCTGGTAGAAATTTGTTTTAATGTTTATAAGATCTAAACAGTCAAATTTTAGAAATAAACAGTACCTTTGATGCTTTCTACAACTGTTTGTAAGGAGAACAAACTATGTCTTTTAAGAAACAAACCTATTATTTTAGCTGAAATATTTTTTTCTCTATTACCTCAAGACAGTTACTTCTTTTCAATTAATATATCTGGATATATATGCTCTTTTTCTACAAATCAAAGTGAGATGTTTCTTAAAAAAAAGCCAACTAAAAGTTGGATATGTAGAGGTCTGGTATTAAAATATTCCAGCCTTCTTCTCAAACCCCTGGAAACTTTATTGGCAGTACAGGAGTTTAATGCCCAACAAAGTTTAGAAAAAAAATCTCTTTATCTAAGCTTAGTGACTCCCACTTGGTTCATATATTTTGTCGATACAATTTTAATTTTTTTTTTTACAAAGGAATCACAAATTACCAGTTCAAAATATTTGTTTGTATCAAGATATGATGTTAGCAGCATATGGGATTTACTTTGTCCATCTGTCTGTGGATCCAACAATGTTTATGGATTCGGTGGTCTTATGATAAAACTCCTCTAAAGATTCACATATGAACATTAAACTCGCTGTCTAAATTTGGGATGAGTATGTTCATGTATCATATAAATAGACAGACAGAGGGTTCATGCTTTTATTATTTTGAGAGAGAGTGGGATAGACAGAATATTATGTGACAATTTAATCTGTTAACATTCTAAGATTAACCCCACAATCACTTTACATAACAAATAACTTTATCCATTCATGCCATCAGCAACAGTAGTACATAATCTTAAATTCATGTGTAAGCAGCATCTTCTCTCACACTTAATTACACCTTAGATTTCTATTTGATTTGTCAAATGAACTGAAGCCAACACTTCAATTACCACATTGTTTGCCATCCACTGCTGTAGAACTGTCACTTCATCTTGATCAGTTATCAAAGCCCTTAGTATAAATGATAGCATCAATAATTTTCATAAATTTATTACATTAGCTGTCTGAAACTTGGTTCTATATTCACTGTAACCTTTACAGCTAATATTTTTCTTGATAAATTTGTGAAGATTTTATTCTTGTGGAAATTCTATTTACTGTTTGTTTTGAATACTCAAAAGTCAAGTATTTGACATGTATAAAGTATATTCAAAAGTCAAGACTAGTATAAAGTATACCAAGAAGTCATGAATTTGACTAGTATAAAGTATACTAAGAAGTGAATTTGACATGTATAAAGTATAGCAAGAAGTAAATTTGACTAGTATAAAGTATAGCAATAAGTCATGAATTTGACTAGTATAAAATATAGCAAGAAGTCATGAATTTGACTAGTATAAAGAAAACCAAGAATTCATGAATTTGACTAGTATAAAGTATACCTAGAAGCCAAAAATCTGACTGGTACAAAGTAGGAAGATGGGCCCTAAATTCCCAATGTTCATTTCACCAACAAAAGTGTCTTCAGGTTGAAGAGTATAAGGTTATTTTTGGCATTTTTAGCTATCATACAATATGTACATAAAAGTTTGAGGTAAGAAAAAAATTGATTGTGGTACACAATAACAGTGAAACCATCAAGATGAGAAATTTTCATATACTATATCAATTGAGTTCTTTCCTTTGATTTGGAACAAACAAATTTAGTTTTGTATTTATTAATATCATCTTTTACCTTTTATGCTATACAAAATTCAAAGTGGAATGGAATTTATAAAATACTGATTTGTTCAACTAAGAATATCAACAGGAGATGTCCGTGAAATCTAACTAAATAGTCCCAATTACATGATGTTTTCACAATGTTCTTATTTCATACTATTGTCAACAGAACATCATTCCCCAATTAAATCTGAATAAATATTTTGTTTCGTTGAAGACTGATTGATTGCAAGGCCAGAAAAAAGCCCCTCCCCATCATAATGAAAAGCTTCAAATACATCAGTTTGTACAGAGAATATAAATACATTCACCACTCCCACAAATTCAACTCTTGCAAATACATCAACCACACCTGCAAATTTTAAGTCACATAAATGACAAAATATTTAAGGATAAAGAATTTAAATTATATTATAAAGATATCTGGGAAATATATATTGGTTAAATAGGATAAACACAATGCAAAATTTAAATACTGCTTATTTATTCTTCATCCTCAACTGAGACATTAAAACAATATGAAAATTAATGTGAACAGAAGATAGAAATGATTATCAAAGCAAAAATGTTATTAATAAAAAATATACATGACTGCATTGTTTATTAAACTAGCAAAAGAAAAATACATAATTTAATTTTATGCATATTATAGTATTATCACAAATCAATTAAAGTAATACATGTATATAGATGTATGGGCATGCCAGAAATAAATCTGACATTTTTTGGATTTCATGTCTTTTTCCAAATCTTTAATTTTGGATGTTATGATGCTTCGTAAATGAAGAAACCAATATTTTGAAATGTAAGAACAAACCTGAATCAAAAGTCAAGGACTTATTATCACATTTGTTGTTTCATACATTTCTGACATTTGACAAGAACAATTCAAATAAAGAAATTTTTTTAAAACTCAAACTTTTCATGATGGGTACACTAATTATATAGCAGATTTTATACATTAATGCATCTTGGATATTAGGACTTAATGACTATCCCATGCTGCACTTTGGTTAAGCTTTCAAGGAAACATTTTACATACTTTGTAATGATATCCCATATTGATCAAGAGAGGGGAATCTGTAAATGTAGGGTGACACAGGTGGGGGATGTCCCCATTGTTTGCTCCATGCACAGAACTGGCTATTCAAGTAATTAAAGCAACATTTTAACAACTGTCAGCAAAAATAATTGCATACATTTACTCAGAATTGTTTTTTATGAATAAAACCATATTATAGGTCTAATTTAAAAATTACAGTGATCAAAATATACATGTACTCAATATAACTGAATATTGCAAATTTATTATTACCAATTATACAAGTACATGTACTAGGTAGGTACTAATCTTTGCAATGTTGCAAATTGGAATAACAATAAAATTAAAAAAAACCAACTATTTCCTTGTTCATGATATTCATTCTCATTGCTTCATTCACCTCTTGCAGTTATAGTAAACATTTCAAATTTGTCTTTCATTTAATCAAAAATATGTTTTTTTGTAAACTATATCATAAGATGTGAAACTTAGATTGTTTTGGTGTAAATTATATCTAAGAATATAAAACTGTTATTCTGTAAACTATATCCAAGATATAAAACTTCAGTGTAAATTTTTAAAATATATCCAATAATGAAATATGTTAGTGTTAATTAGTAAACTATATCCTAGGATGTAGAATGTTCAATATGGATAAGTCATATCTAATAATATACAAGCATCCTGAAACAATACAATTATGTGTAATCCACATTCTGGTAATATGGACCAATGAACTGTCCCCCAGAGACACTATTTATTCTGTTTAAATTTATCATTTAATCAGTCAGCCAATTTACTGGACAAAATCCAAGTCTTCTCACATGTCCAGATAATTATATTGCACTGGAAAACTTGTATTATGTGACCATCTGTTTTGTCCTTTGTTGACAGGTCACATTATTACAGAGGCAAAATCTTTAAATGATGTCCTGCAAGAGGTGTCCTTTAGACTTTAGACAAAAGCATATGTATGTATTAAATTTTAACTGCATGACTCCACAATACTGGCTATATGGCACCAATTAATAGTTAATTTCTAAAATGTAAATACTGTGTACTGCAATATTAATTTTTTTTTTGTAAAGATAAAACCCTTCTAAATAAAATGAAAACATGAAGTAAAACAAAATAAAACTTACATAAATACTGGTCATAAAATGTGAAAAATGTATTTGACATATTTTGACTTGTTATATTGACTTTGGTGGCTTTCCTAAATCATTATCTCATCCTGAAGTCTGCATATGAAGGTGGATAAGATTTCCCAGGCTTCTGGCATCTATCTGCCTATGACACCATAGGTAGGGTGACTTAATGAATTCAAAATATTTCTGTTAAAATGGTTTGAGCCTGCATCACACTCATTGCATAAAAGTGTTAGCCATCTGCTTGACCATCCATGTCAGTCTCCCCATATTTTCCCTGTTCTTAGCTTTATCTGAAAGGAAAGTACCAAAGGTTTATTTGGAAAAAAGAACAAATGTGTGAACATTTACCATTAATCATCATTTTCATTTACTTTATATATATATATATATATATATATATATATATATATATATATATATATATATATATATATATATATATATATATATTCCCATTTAATTTAATATTAGGAGTAATATAATCTAATGAGTCCAGCTGGAAACAAAACAGATCCTGATCTGCCACTGCACAACATACTGGCAGATCTGGATCTGTGCACCTTTCTGTTGCCTTCGATTTATAATTGAGCATATTTAGTAACTGCTTTCCTTTAGCTGAATTTAACCTAAGCAGTGTCATTATAGCTAAATAACAAAAAACAGCAAATTACAAGCCATTAAATAAAGCAATTACTGGCTTTGATTTCATTTGATACAAGGATACATGAACCAATAGAAAAGTGATATTTACTTGTATGTATATTTAATGTGCATTGTTTGGTAGGTTTTTAAATTCACTATATGCTATGGATAATTGTATTTTAGACTTTACTTTGTTAAAAATCAAGTTAATTTTTTATGTGACCTGAATCACTAATTTTGGTTTTGTAAACAATAGGTTTATCTCAATCTGAATCCAGAACATTGGAAATTCCTCATGAAATGCAAGGTCTATCTGTTGCTTAAAAAATTGATAACTATATGCAAAATCTTAGAAATTGTTTTTTTTTTTGAGCAAATGGATGGACATAATGATTCAAAGATGCAAGTGATGCAAGTTTCAATATTTCCATATTCAATTTAGAATGAGGATTTTTAAATTAATTCATTTTGGGTAGTTTAATTTAGACAATATTTTATATACATGCATGCATGCATGCACGCACACACACACACACACACACACACACACCTCTACCTGTTTCTTGTTTCCTTTTATGACCAGAAATTAAAGTAGGAAAAGAAACCCTGTGTCTTTGGTTTTCTGGATGACAGCCATGTCAATCTGTTCAATTTCGTCTCTGTACATGGTGGGTATCTGATACTGTAATGTTAAATCACAATGTGAACTTGTATTAAATTAAAATATTTTTTTTTAAAAAGAATGAAATATGCTTGTTTACAGCAGAATGAAACTACTGAATGAAATTTTGACAGTTTATCTTTAAAGGGTGGAAATACAAAAATGGGAAAGGTAATATGCTTTAAACCTTTACCTCATACAGGCGCCTATGGATGCCTCTACTCCATTCGCATAAAAGTGACTTTTGATGCCCCTACCCGATTCGCATATAAGTGCTTTTTGATGCCTCTACCCAATTCGCATATAAGTGCCTTTTGATCCCTACTGTAAACATCAGCCATTTTAAATGGGTTTTCATATGCCACCTTAAGGGAAAACTCCTTTTACATACTACATTCATTGGAGTGAATAACCATTATGTCAGATCACATGGTCACTGTTTATGCTCTGGTCAGAATCTGATATTTAAAGTAAGTAAGTAGGTCTTATTCTGCACTGTCCAAAATGGCGGTTGCTGATTTCGTTCAGTACTTACTAGAATTTACACAAATATAATCACAATTATGAAAGCTTCAATAACTTAGGTAAAGGCTCTGATACTGATGTTGGAAGCCATTAGTTTTTATAAATTATCAAATTTAGTTGATTTGGTGATGTAGATGCAGATGACGAACTTGTAAATTTCAAGTATGAGAAATGGCAGCTGTGGTTGGTCATGCGGCTTCACTGACCTGATGGTGAATGAGTTCTCTAAAGATTCTAAAGCACGTTAAAAATTCTTCTGTGAAAAATAATTATATAGCCTTAATGGCTGGATTTTACTCTTAAATCTTTCCATACATAGTGTATGTGTACCAAAAACATAAAATGGTTCAAATCGCTTAACAGGCCCATTCCTATAAAGCTGAATAGGTAATAGATGTTCTATTTATATCGCACTGCACTGGGTAACATCATTACATGCATATCCAAGTCTAAAATGCTATACACTATGAGGTAAAGTTAATAGCAAAATTCACCAGCAAGTAGATATACCAGAGATCTTTTACCAGGGAAACTAGTGAATCTGAGGAACTGGTTGGAGTTATGTTTTGCCTCACCCTGGGGAATCAGCTAGTTTAGGTATCCTGTTGGACGACTAATGGAGAAGACTATCAGCCTTATAAAATGTAAGGGAAAAATTGGGTTGTTAGTTTGTCCCAGACTTCCCACCCTCCTTGAATCCTCTCAAAACTTGCTTTTGTAGTAGCCACTAAATTTATTCAGCCAATTTATACCATGTTAAGAAAAGGTATTCTGATAGGTTATGACAAGAATGCTGAACTAATTAGCAGACATGAGTGATTCCACAAGTGATGGTGCACTTTTTAAAGAACCTGCCAGTGATTTTGACAACTTTGTTGGTTATGAGGCATGATAACATAGTGTTGGAGGTGGTTGATGAGGAATGCAATGTCGATGATGAAGACAAAACAGATAGTGAGGGCCCTGTCAGTGGTGTCAGATTGCCTGGTATGTCTCATCTCCATATTAATTCCAGTCCTGAATGTTCCAAATGAGAAGCAAGCACAACATGCTTCATTGGACTAAGGCAGATTTTTGTTCATGCCAAGTAGATTGAAGAGTACCCTAAAGTGAATGTAAAACTGCATTTTGATACTGAAGGCATGCCTTTGACTCAAAGCCTCATCAAGATCATCCACCAGAAGTGTTTTCAAACAGTGCATGTCTTTCCTCTTTTAATGCTGTGTTGGTCTGACAGCTGGTGGTGACATTTATGCTGAATTATGGAATCCCAGAGAAATGTCATTCCCACAGTTTATGTCAGCATACTGCCTGCATATTTTGCTCCATTTAAAGATGTCCTTAGTAAACAGTTGATCAGACAAACTGCTTAGTGACAGACTGTACCATTAGTATACAACTGAACAGGCATACAGAATAGTGACAGATTGTATCATTAGTATACAGCTAATTAGGAAAATCTGATTAGTGACAGATTATATCATTAGTATACAGCTAATCAGACATACTGCATAGTGACAGATTGTATCATTAGTTTACAGCTGATCAGATATACTGAATAGTGACAGATGGTATCAGTATACAGCTAATTAGGAAAATCTGATTAGTGACAGATAATATCATTAGTATACAGCTAATCAGACATACTGCATAGTGACAGATTGTATCATTAGTATACAACTGATCAGACATACTGAATAGTGACAGATTATACCATCAGTATACAACTGATCAGACATACTGCTTAGTGACAGACTGTATCATTAGTATACAGCTGATCAAACATAATTAATAGTGACAGATTTTATCATTAGTATACAGCTAAACAGACAATCTGCTTAGTGACAGACTGTATCATTAGTATACAGCTAATCAGACATACTGCTTAGTGACATTGTATCATTAGTATACAGCTAATCAGGCACTCTGCTTAGTGACATTGTATCATTAGTATGCAGTTAATCAGGCACTCTGCTTAGTGACATTGTATCATTAGTATACAGCTAATCAGGCACTCTGCTTAGTGACATTGTATCATTAGTATACAGCTAATCAGGCACTCTGCTTAGTGACATTGTATCATTAGTATACAGCTAATCAGGCACTCTGCTTAGTGACATTGTATCATTAGTATACAGCTAATCAGGCACTCTGCTTAGTGACATTGTATCATTAGTATACAGCTAATCAGGCATACTGCTTAGTGACAGACTGTATTTTTTTGTTATGCCACATCTTGCTGAAAACAAATGAGCTTGAATAAAACTATGGGATGCACCAATCTGTATGGAGAAACAAGCATCCATGTATACTGTTCTATTCCTTTGACACAGAGCTGGAGAGGGTTCCAAACAAAGTCATGCCTTAAAGTGCCATGTTCGTGTGGAAGCTGATCTAGTTGTGGTGGCATTACAGAACAAGTGCTACATGCCTGGCATATAATACCATTTTTTAAAATGCCTGGCATACAATGCCATTTATCACCATACCTGGCATACAATACCATTTATCAACATGCCTGGAATACAATGCCATTTATCAACATGCCTGGCATACAATGCCATTTATCACCATGCCTGGCATACAATGACATTTATCAAAATGCCTGGTATACAATATCATTTATCAACATGCCTGGCATACTATGCCATTTATCAACTTGCCTGACATACAATACCATTTATCAAACTATCAAGCATGCAAGACAAGACATACAAAATGCTCTGCAAAACATGCCAAACAAAGCATCAGCTTACAAAGACTGATGTCAGCTACAAGTTTAAAAGAGACTTAAAACCAGCCAAAGCCTTAGCCTGTGCCACGAAAGCCACAGAGGAAGCTCATGACACAATCATATAGCATGTAGTTCAGGAAAGTAGAGTCCACCATATCAGCATTGAAAAAAGGTGACCTGAAAACCTCAGTCCTGTCCTTCTGTTTGCTTCTATTTGACTCACAGCAGACAGTGAAAAGATACAAAAGCATATAAAAATCCAAATCCAATGTCTACAAGCAAGGAGTTGGAAAGACAACTAATCAACAAGCAGAGAGGATTAGAATAAGCCAAACTATAGTTTCAGGAAGCACACAGGTATCTCACTCAACTCTCATATTGTGAGAAATATTTTCAGAATTGAACTGGTTTGTGACCCTTTGAAACTTGCCATATAGCATTTAAGCACTGGCAAGCACAACGATGGATACAAGCCAAAGCTATACAAGTAGCATTGCTACCAGATCTGGTGCTATCCAACTCAACCATCTAAGAATGACATCTTGGACTAGTGTACATTTAAAGTGCAAACTGAAGAGCTTCATGACAAGGTTCATGACAGCCACTAGTACAATGTACACTTATACAACATACAGTCACTAGTACAATGTACACTCATACAGCATACAGCCACTAGTACTAGTACAATGTACACTCATATAGCCACCTGCACAATGTACACTCATACAACATACAGCCACTTGTAGGATGTACACTTGTACAGCATATGGCCACTAGTACAATGTACACTCATACAGCATACAGCCACTAGTACATTGTAAACATACAGCATACAGCCACTAGTACAATGTACACTCATACAGCCACTTGTACAATGTACATGCATATAGCCTACAGCCACTAGTACAATGTAAACTCATGCAGTCACTTGTGCAATGAACACTCATACAGCATAAACCACTAGTACATTGTACATTCATACAGTATACAGCCCCTAGTACAATGTACACTTATACAGCATACAGCCACTAGTACAATGTACAATCATACAGCCACTAGTACAAAGTACACTCAAACTGCATAGTCACTAGTACAATGTACACTCGGAGCATACAGCCATTAGTACAATGTACATACATACAGTATACAGCCCCAGAACCACAGACTGTCAGCAAAAAAAGCTGGCATTTGAATTCATCTTTACAATACTAATTGAAGCACCTAAGATTCCTTTTGGGATCTCTGAGTTTGTTACAACAGTACCTTTAGTTTGTTTTCCCGAACAGTAGTGCTCCTTGGAAGACCATAAACCTGCAAACTGGCACTTACAAAATAGATGCCACAGACCAAGAAATCCAGCAGCAGATTACAGCCTTGAAGGGAAATGGCACCAAAGTAACACTATTGCCAACTCTTTCTGCATTGACTGATATATGTTCTGCCACCTGCTGCATCAGCATCACAAACAACTTTGCTACCTGTTGGGATGGCTCACCATATTAAACCCATTCAAAGCAATTATACTCCAACATGATAACTGGAACTGTGATGATATTGGTGGCTCCTTTGAATGTCAGCGATAAAGCTGGTCTTCACTATGTTCTCTGTAGCTTTACTCTTGGCAAGAGATCAGGCTGGCTTCTGATATTTGCACCATTCCTGCTTGTCTTTGCCTTGCAAAAGTCCTTGCATCAGTAAACTGTGCTTCACATGTATAGACCATTACCATATCCTGCTCAGCTTCCACAATAAGACTGTACCCCTGCATTGTCAGACAATCAATAATATTTATAAGGTATGCAACAGACCATACAGATAATGTGCAGTATGTCACTGCAAATTCCACCAACAGCATGCGCTTTGATCAAATCAATGCAACCAGCAACAACCTCGACAATTTATCCTGAAAAAAGGGCAAGGTTGATGTGGGTGGTAATTTTTCCTGTGCCAAATCAATGTCACACATCTTCAGCTTCTGTCCAGATGTGAACAAGGTCATCTTTGGCACCAAGCACACCACTGTGCTATCCCATGAAAGCAAGATCATGACACAATCTTCCATGTTTGGCTGGCAGCAAAGGCACACTCTCAAACCTCGAAATTTGGATGCTATCACTGGTGACAGAGACAAACCTGCTCAACTTTCTGCAAAAAGGCATGAATAACCCAGGAATATTCCAGGCAAAGGCAACAGACACCAGCAGTCAGCTCTTAATGGACAGTTCACCTGAAAAAATCAGTGCCCTCAGGCATCACCATGTCCAATAACATCATCACTGCTTTCTGGAATGTGCAACAGTTCAATGACCCAAAACAAAACCTGATAGTGTTTATAAAGCTTGTTGTAACTAAGGTGAACCAAATCTCATAATGGTCAGCAAACAGCTAGCTAAGGAAATCCTTTCAAAACATACCAGAAATAATGTGGCCTCCACTCACTGAGCTATGGTGAAACAATTGGAGTGTGGTCAGGTCTCCAGAAATGTCACATGGACTTTACTTTGCACTACCTTAAATACTACTTCAACCAGACCGCTCAAGTGGCCAAGTGGTTAGAGTGTCCGCCTCTGATGCAGGAGGTCACAGGTTCAAACCCTGGAAAAATCATACCAAAGACTATAAAAAAAATGGTATTTTCAGCTGCCTCACGGTGAGGTTAGTGTTAGGACTGGTCGACCTGGTGTCAGGATAATGTGACTGGGTGGGACATCATGCTACATGCCTGTGGCATGAAGCCTCAGTGCTAGAGTAAACATGAAGAATACATGTGGACATATTTGCATATTTTAGTATTTTAAGTATTAGGCATCTCCCTTACTACTGTAATTTTGATAGAAAGAACAAGCACACCTGGCCTCACCAACTACACGACCAAGGCTGATTTTGCACATTTTAGCAACTGTGATCAAGTTGTTGAGATTGACAGGCTTTTTTTTGCAACATTTCTGATCCTAATCAGTCAAAAAATGCCACCTTAACAAGATGTCATCAGCCACAAAACACTCACACAAATGTGAGACTTTATAGTTATTAATCGAAAGTAGATGCAATGGTGGATCAATATTGTTGTAGTAGAGTGGGTCAACTGATGTCTCCTTCTGACAGAGTTTACTACACTCTGATCAGGATTCTCATTTACGGCAGATAATTGCAATAAAATGATGATTCCTAATGATTATTTGTTTTTTAATGTTGAGAAATAAATTTTCTAAGCCTCATAATTATTCATCCCAAGTAGGCAGAAAATCCATCCTGGGGTTAAGGAAATGTATGTAAATAAAAAGTTTTTAAATAAAAAGTTTGAACAAAAACCCTAATGTAATTTTTCTATGACTATGACCTTGATCCCAAGGTCAAGGGTACAAGTATGCAAATCTCCAAATTGTCCTGCTTCATGACTATTTATTGCAAGTATAAAGGTAATCCATGATCCATGAAGGCATTTAAGATATAGGCAAATGATAAAACTTTAATGCGAATTTTCTACAACTGTGACCACAAACTCAATGTCATCGGGGCAAGTGAGCATGTTTTAGAATGAAATGTCTAAGGAACATAATGGTGATTAATGCCATGTATGATGACAATATATCAATGGTTTGGGAAATATTAGTGAATTAAGAAAACTTTAACTAAAACCCAAACAAATATCTTTTCTATGACATTAACCCCATGTTCAAAGTGACAAACAAGCATGTTGAAGAATAAAATGCCTTAACTCCATATTGATTCATGCCAGAGATGATATGAGTCTCAGAATGAGTTTAGGAACTAAATGCAAATAGAAACCTTTAATAAGAACCTTAAAAATCATTGGAAACTGCTGCTGCTGTGGTCAGAAAAGTGACTATTCTATCTCACTTTCCACTAAGTGGGTTTGACAATAAAATCAATGATGCCTTTTGTATAAAGAGTATAACTATTATCAAATTAAAAAACAAATAGGTCAATATTAAATTTTAATTAATTTTCAGTGAAAAAACTGAACTTTGTGTATTTAGCAACTCCTGTTTATTTAACTTATTTGGTAAATGAACTAACCATATCAACAAAGTAAATGTGTGCACATTGTGAACTACCTGTTTACAGATTCCATTCTGAGGCCTCGCTCCATCACAGCTCTTTTGTGGCAAAATGTGTCAAAGGAGAATTTGCCATGGTATGCCCCTGTGCCACTGTTACCAACACCACCAAAAGGCAGTGTGGGAACTGATGAGAGGTAAAAGAGAACAATATTTAACTTCAAATATTGAGAAAGTAATACACTATAGTGTGGTTAAAATCACTCTTGTGGGACTGAATTTGAACCTTTTTGGTCTAGAACATTGGCAAACATCTCAATTTTTGCTCTTGGTATGCATGCATTACTTCTCTTGAGGATATTAACCCATCTAGCCAACTAAAATTGCATATATAATAATAATAAAGTCTCTACAGGTGTTCTTTGTTTTTCTTATTCTTGTTGGAACTTCACAGTGTATTGATATATATATATATATATATATATATATATATATATATATATATATATATATATATATATATATATATATATATTGGAAACGTTTGAAGAAAGTAAAATATAATATTAAAATTGAACAGAAGTCAAAGTTTCATAAAACATTAACTTCTTTTAAATGTCTTTAAGTGAAAAACTGAGAAACACCCTTACATTGGTCAAGTTAGAGCTACTGGAATCTGACTACTGTCTTTACTTGTATTTATATTGCAGCTGATTAATTCATCTTTGTTCAAGTCAGTTATTAATTCATTTGTATGAATGTTCACTGCTAGTTGATTCATTTCTATTTGTGTCAGATACTTCTTAATTCATTTCTATGTATGTTCATCATCATCATCAGTCCCATAGTCTGGTAGACCACTGGAGAATTGCACGAGACCAAACAACCAGCTTCCTCCATTCCTCTCGATTTTCTTTCTTTCTCAGTGAGTTGCTCAGTGTCTAGACTGTCCAGTCCTGAATGTTGTCTTCCCACCTCTTTCTCTGCCTGCCTCTCTTTCTTCTTTGTATAGTCCCTTGCAGGATTGTCTTGGCAAGTCCTAATGATCCTAAGACATGCCCATACCACTGCAGTTTACGATTTTCATTGTGGTCAGGAGGTCTTCGTGAGGCACAATGGCTTGTCTGATCCTTTGCTGTATTTCTTCATTGGTGACACAGTCTTTGTATGAAACATTGTGGCTTGTATCCTTTTCCTTAAGTCAGCTGTTATGGTCCATGATTTACAGGTGTAGAGAAATATGGAGATCACCAGAAAGTGCATCAGTCTGACCTTTGAACTGAGTGTGATGGTCTTGTTGCTCCAGGTGGGCATCAGTTTAGTCAGCGCTACTGCTGTCTATGCAATTCTGGAGAGTACTTTAGGCTTTGATCCTTCATCTGTTACAATTGCCTCAAATACTTGAAGCTGTGGATTGTTTCTAGTTTCGTACCTTGGACCCTGATTTCAGTGCTGATGCCACCTGGCTTTGTTGGTCATCAGTTTGAACTTCTCTGCACTGATTTCCATGCTGTAGGCTGCCGAGGTTTTATCGAGGCTCTCTACTGATCTAGCTAATTCTTGCTCATTTCCTGCTAGTCCATAAATGTCGTCTGCAAAATATAAGTTGGTGACCGTTCTGCCATCCAATGCTGACTGTCTCTTCATGCTTTTCAAGTACATCAGCCATAATTCTCTCCAGAAAGATGTTGAATAATGTGGGAGAGAGCAGACAGCCTTGTCTGACTATGACTGTCATTCTGAACCAGTCCCCTATGCTGCTGTTTAAGTATACAGCAATGGTGGCCTTGTCATAGAAGTGCTCTATTACTGTAATGAGGTTGGCATTGATGTTGTAGAGTCTCATATATGTTAGCTGCTACTTAAATTTCTATTATTGCACTTTGCTAGTTCATTTTTATTTGTCAGATGCTACTTTAATTCATTTCTATTAATGTTAACTGCTGCTTAATTAATTTCTGTTTGTCCAAGCCACTACCTAATTAATTTCTATTTTGTCAGATGCTGCTTATTTCATTTCTATTAATGTTAACTGCTGCTTAATTAATTTCTGTTTGTCCGAGCCACTACCTAATTAATTTCTATTTTGTCAGATGCTACTTAATTCAAAGCAAGCAATAGCAGTTGCAACTTAATTTATTCCAATTTACTTCCATTCGTGACACATATAAATCACTTTTAATATTGTTTCATATTTAGCCTGGCCTGTCGTTTATACTTTATTGTTTAACAAACCGCACCATGATATGGTCCAACAAGCCTCCATTATACCGTATATACTTGCTTAAAAGTAAAGTCCAACTCGTAACTGCACAGACCCATATCTATCCCTGCATAATATACCAGCAGAATTTGTTTTTTTTTCCCTCAGTTTTCAGGAATAATCAGTAGAACAACATAGACTTCTGCTGCTGCATCATATAACAGCAGATCAGAGTCATATTGTTGCACTGGACTCAACTCATAAGCTCGTATAGACAGTACCTCAATAAGAAGTGCCTGTTTTATAACACAGTATATGCTATAAGTTGGAAAAGGCTTGTATATTTGTGCATGTTTGACAGAGAGAATCCACACAACATACCGCTTCCTTGCATCAAGGTATCATTTACACACACACTCCCACTGCTGGTGCTCTCAAGGAACTTTTCAATAAGTGTGCTGTTTTGGGAGAAGATGTACATCGTCAGTGGCTTTTCACTAGAAAGCAAATTTATACAGTAAATTATGTTTCTCCAAGAATACTTATTCAATTAGATTAATGTTAGGATATAAGTCTACTACCTCACAAACCCAGCCTTTCTTAACAGATGAAAAATCATATTGACTGTCTATTTCATATAGACAAAGTACAATAACTTTTGCCCATTATCTGCCTTGCAACTGCCAGGTTTTGCGAGTTTTTAAGCTGAGCAACCTGTGAACACTGATGCTTGCATGGTCAGGTGATTGGGAGGGTTTTTAAGTAATGAGATTGGGTGACCAATTGTAAGAGAAATATAATTTACTTAATAAAATTGACTTTCTCCTTCAAATACAATCCTGATCACATAAACTTTAGGAGAATAAAAGGAGGCAACACTGAGCATCCAACCTCTACCTTGGGTATCCTTTGAGGGAATTATGGCTGGATTCCCCATGTGAATGACAATCCATTCTCCAAATTGATAAGCAACACAGCCTAAGGTTACTGATTGTGACCCATGTCTGGTTAAATAGCAGAGTATTAAAATCTGCCAAACTAATAGGCTGTGTTGACTCTTATCTGGGTCTGGTGGTCATTTTGGGTGTCATCACAGGACCTACCAGTTCCAGAGCTTATCTCTCTATATGAAGTTAAATCTCTGAGACAAAAGCTCTAGAAGGTTGCCTCTGCATGCCAGCCAGCTGTTTTTGCTATGTCTTGGATTGAAACAGTGAATCTGAATGCAAGGCGAAGATCTTGTGAGACTTCAGAATACACAGCATATAACACATCTCGGGTACAAAGACAGAGCTTCACATGTAATATCTTGCTTTCCAGCTTTCACTGGAAAAGTCATTTGTGTCTGCCATGTCTTGCCACCGTTCATTTCAAGTAGTCATTAAGAGCATGAACAGGGTCTTGCATGGCCATTGCTTTACAAATTTTCTATGGAGGATAGAGAGCATATGCCAATTGTTTGATTGCCTATTGACGTTAACCTATTTTTGGCTGCAAAGCCTGGTTCCATCAAGCGGACCACTGAAACATCTGAACTGAATATAGTTTGGTTCAACTAAAAGTGTATGTAATTAGCTCCATTACAAGCTGAAGCTAAGGCTATCAGGAAACATGTTTTGTACAACAGTAGCTTCAACGAATTGTGGTTGATTGATTGATTCTTTTATGGCACATCAGCACTATGAGGCTATTTAGCGCCATACAAAGAGTTATATTTTCTATTATTTAAAAGTGGTAAAAGGTTTTGCATCGACCAGTGAGACAAAGCCAAACGGTTGAAGGTAAAATGATAAAATGGTAACGATGATAAAAAAATGTTTCCTGATCAATGGGGAGTACAAATGATGTATGACAACGAAAAAAGATGAAAGGTAATTAATGATGGTATATATAGCACATAAAACTGTTCAAGTTGATAGCATAAAACATAAAAGCTATAACTTATGATAAATATTTACTTCTTTCAAGAATTGATGTTGAGCTGAGCCATGTAAGAACAAGACAGATTCCATTTAGGAAGCAGGATGAGTGATTCTGGTAGAAGCAGATCAAAATTAGCTAACAAATCCAATAGTTCTTTAACATGACCAATATTTTATCTAATATTATGTCTGAATGTGTCTTGACACATTGAGTGGTAGCTGTTGACTGTAATTGTGATGCCAGCTTTTTCTCCTCAAAGAGCCAGAGATAAAAAGTTGGCCAGTTGAGGAATTGAGGCATTCAGGAGAACAATGTCATTGATTTGGCACCATTCCCTGAAAACAAACCACTTTCCCTCAGAAGCTTTCAGAGTGAAAGGCCTTCTTGCTCACAAGATTCTCTCCACAAAAGAAGGTTTAAACTGTTCCGCAAGATTGTCTGGACAAGAGCCATGCATGAAGAAGACATCAGTCCAGGCAATGGTGGAACACTTACAACTGTGGATCCTTGAAAAAATCAAGTAAATCTGTGATCCAGGACTTGTCCCATCTGAGGTATGCTATGGTATTATAATTGTTTTGCAGTTCTGACCCTATGAAATCTAGATTATTATTAGATTAGAAAAAGACAGACTAGCGGAATTAGGTCTGCTGCCATAGTGAATAAACCAAGGAGTTGCATGAACTCTCTTGCTGAAATCCAAGGCTTGCTGGAAATGGATTCAACCAGTTCTACGATCCCCAGTACTTGATCACTGGGAAGCTGTATTTGACTGAAATTTGTGAGAAATTCCAACATAATGGCATGGATGAGTATCAGATTTGTCCAAGTTCACAAGAAAGTCTAGGCAATGCAAAGTAAAAGAAAGCCTTTCCAACAATGGAATAGAATTGACATGGAACTTGCAAAAGATGTGGTGTAAAAAGGAGGGGAGGTGTTTTAAAATGAAATCTGAAACCCTTATATAATGACCTGAATCACCCAATCATTCCTAGTGCAAACGGTGATCCAGTCAAAGTGGCTGACTATGAGCAGTGAGGTTAACATGACAATGTCTAGCACTAGGAGGCTTTAAGGCAGACAAACTTGATTTCTTGACTTCATGGTAATTCAGCCTTCTCTGATTAGACAGTTGTCTTTTGGTATTGGGCTGGGATCTATTCTGATTACCTGACTGTACAGATCTTTGGTCCCTATTCTGGGCTGAGATCTATTCTGATTACCTGACTGTACAGATCTTTTGTCCCTATTCTGGGCTGGAATCTATTCTGATTACCTGACTGTACAGATCTTTTATCCCTATTCTGGGCTGGAATCTATTCTGATTACCTGACTGTACAGATCTTTTATCCCTATTCTGGGCTGGGATCTATTCTGATTACCCGACTGTACAGATCTTTTGTCCCTATTCTGGGCTGGGATCTATTCTGATTACCCAACTGTACAGATCTTTTGTCCCTATTCTGGGCTGGGATTTATTCTAATTACCCGACTGTACAAATCTTTTGTCCCTATTCTGGGGTGGGATCTATTCTGATTACCCGACTGTACAGATCTTTTGTCCCGATTCTGGGCTGGGATCTATTCTGATTACCCGATTGTACAGATCTTTTGTCCCTATTCTGGGCTGGGATCTATTCTGATTACCTGACTGTACAGATCTTTTGTCCCTATTCTGGGCTGGGATCTATTCTGATTACCTGACTGTACAGATCTTTTGTCCCTATTCTGGGCAGGGATCTATTCTGATGACCTGACAGATTTTTTGTCCCTATTCTGCCTATCATCAAAGACTGTTCTGAAAAGCTGGAGTGGGTTGCGCAGTGAGTTGGAGGGAGCTGCCTGCCTCTGAACTTCTTCCCTCCAAAGAGTAAAAATGACCCAAAAAGGGCCATACTTGAACGGTGCAGCTTGAGACATGGAATGGAGTCATGCATCATGTCTGATCAAGTCAACACATTTGCTACGAACTAATGTACCACTCTATTGATTACCCAAGCATTTTGGGCTGTCACCAGTTATATAAAGTAAAGCATAGAAAGTGACAATCACATTCCTAACAAGCACGGAAGTGGCTGTAAACACATTTCTGTCCACTTTATAGAACAATGGCAGGGATGTGTACTGCACAGATCTTTTGTCCCTATTCTGGGCTGGGATCTATTCTGATTACCCGACTGTACAGATCTTTTGTCCCTATTCTGGGCTAGGATCTATTCTGATTACCCGACTGTACAGATCTTTTGTCCCTATTCTGGGCTGGGATCTATTCTGATTACCCGACTGTACAGATCTTTTGTCCCTATTCTGGGCTGGGATCTATTCTAATTACCCGACTGTACAGATCTTTTGTCCCTATTCTGGGCTGAGATCTATTCTGATTACCCGACTATACAGATCTTTTGTCCCTATTCTGGGCTGGGATCTATTCTGATTACCCGACTGTACAGATCTTTTGTCCCTATTCTGGGCAGGGATCTATTCTGATGACCTGACAGATTTTTTTGTCCCTATTCTGCCTATCATCAAAGACTGTTCTGAAAAGCTGGAGTGGGTTGCGCAGTGAGTTGGAAAGAGCTGCCTGCCTATGAACTTCTTCCCTCCAAAGAGTAAAAATGACCCAAAAAGGGCCATACTTGAACGGTGCAGCTTGAGACATGGAATGGAGTCATGCATCATGTCTGATCAAGTCAACACATTTGCTACGAACTAATGTGCCTCTCTATTGATTACCCAAGCATTTTGAGCTGTCACCAGTTACATAAAGTAAAGCATAAGAAGTGACAATCACATTCCTAACAAGCATGGAAGTGGCTGTAAACACATTTCTGTCCACTTTATAGAACAATGGCAGGGATGTGTACTGCTGCCAGATTTTATCTATTACTGGGACATTTGTACAGTAGCTGTCTGATTCTTTCTGTACCAGTGACATGAAAACATCCTTTCAGAGTATTGTTGGTCTGGGGTAGGCTCATTAATATTACTGGATTGTGAGTCTTGGTCAGTCTGTATGTCCAGGTAGACCCTCATATAACTAAGATCCCAGTATATTTAAGCTGGCAGGGACAGTTTATCAACCAATTCCCCAAATTGGGATTGTTGGGATGCTTGGACATACAAAGTGACTTGCATGCATTGGACTGACTAAAATTGGGAGGTTAAAGGTATAATTTGTCTCAAGAGTTAGCAATTGTGTTGCTGTCTCCTGCACCAGATGATGCAGCTGTTTAAAGACAGATGGGTGTAGACCTTCTGATCAATTTTCTCTAATTTCTGCTGATGCCAATGTAGCTATTTGATGACATAGTTTAGGTTGGGGAGGGGGACCCAGTAACATCCCCCACATGGCTCAAAAGAAGGCTAAAAATATCCCCTTTCTCCTTGTGAGGCTTAGTTTGTTTATCTTTACCCTTAGCTCCTTTACATATCACTGCCAACCAGACCACCACAGACCATGATTCACACATGCTGCATGGCTAAAAAGTGCACCTGGTGCAACCTAGGCACATCTCATGAGTGTTTTCTGTAGCCTTCATCTTCATACACTTTTTACCTTTGGTTGCCATTGTGAATAAAATGACCAAAAGAAAGTAACACAAAAAAGCAATTAAGCATGTAACATCTGTTACTAAATGGGAAAAAAATGGTACTGGCATGCTATGTCATGAATAACATTAACACTTATTCAATGATAGCATGGTCGCCATTTTAGAATTTCGAATCTTAAAAGATTAAGACTGTATTTGACAAATTCATCCAATATTAGGGTGAAAATATAAATTAATGTATAAAACCTGTGTGACAATGATCAAACCACACAATAACTTCCAATCTGCCAGTGGCTGCTGATGCTGTTGTTGTTCTGGGCCTTAATACCATTTTTCAGCACACGATAGGCTATACATGGTGGCCAGTATTAATGGTGGAAGAAGAAACCGGGAAATTCGCAGAAAAAACCACCAACCCACGAGAAGCTACTTGCAAGCTTTCTCACATACCACATTCGCCAAATCCTAGACTCAAACCCACGCAGACAGAGGTGAGATGGCAGTGATCCATAACGGAGTGCGCTTTAGACCACTCGGCCACTCAGGGCCCCAGTGGCTGATGATAATTTCTTTAGAAATAGGCTTGGAATATTTGGGAGGTAATTCTGTTTGTGTGCAACATGACAGTCAGGGTTGCTAGCAAAACTTAGCTTTGGCAAAGGGAGGTTGTGGGCAAGAGTTATTGTTCTTTGTCTATATAAAAGACATGGAAAAGACTTTTTTTGATCTTTTTAATAGGTCCGCATTTGAGAGGTAGTAGACATATCCTAACATTAATGTGATCAGGAAACATATTTTGAAGGAGAAACAAATGAATTATAGATTCAAACTGATAAAAATGGATACTGAAAATGGATACTGAAAACATTTTGTAGTATTTTAAGTAATGGAAAATGTTAATGTCGAAAGAAAGTTTAAAAAAGATTTTTTAAAATCTGACGAGTTGATTTATTTCAAATGTCATGGATTTTCACAGATGTATGTTTCAGTATGTAAAATGGACAAAAATAAAAATAATTTAACAAATTTCAACATATTTATGTTTAAATATGAATGGGATTTATATAATCAAAGTTTAACATCATAATAAAGTTATTAGACCCCCTAAAATTTATGTGTTTCCTCTTTCACTGTTTACAAAACTAGGGTAGGTAGTTGGTTCTTTTTTTAAAAAGAAAACATTGTATATATTATAATGATTAGTACAGACACTTTTAGTACTGATCTTAGATGCACTATCAGATTTTAGGGATTTTTATTTAATATAAATTTTTTCAAACACTATATATATTACAATGATTAGTATATACCTAATGTACTAAGCATTTCAAGTACTGGGCTAAACCAGCTCAATTAGATGAACAAATCAATTCTGGAAAAAAGTGCTAGGGTCAGGAAAAAAATCAGACAGTCAGCCAATGAGAGACAGACAATTTTTTTTTCTGGGGGGGGGAACATTACTACTTATTAGCAGAAAATCACATGATCACATAATATACTATTAACAGTAAATGTGTGTGTGTGTGTGTGTGTGTGTGTGTGTGTGTGTGTGTGTGTGATATATTGTATACCTTGATAAAGACAAAACATTTAAAAGACTCCACTTTATATCAAAACAAGTTAGTGGTGAAACATATTTTCCTTCCTATTCCCATCTCCTGTTTCTGAATTGAAATTGTGTCAGTAAACATTTCAATTTTTTTTCTAGTTTTTAAAGTAAGGTTTTATGACCAGTGATCACTTTTGGGCATTGACCTGGAACTTTTAAAACTACAAGTTGACTTAATGTCTGAAATAAAATGGCATTTGAAACTAGCATAATACCAACAAAAATTTTGATAAACTCATGGTTTCTTTTTATTGTGCACAACAAATTTATGGAGCAGACTAAAGATGTTGTCAGATTTGAAAGAAGGTTAACAACAATGTATGTATTTACATATGTGTGTATACATTTGTATGTATGTATGTATGTATGTATGTATGTATGTATGTATGTATGTATGTATGTATGTATGTATGTATGTATGTATGTATGTATGTATGTATGTATGTATGTATGTATGTATGTACATATGTACCTCTCTAAATCTATATTACTATCCATACAAACTGGCAACCAATCAATCCAAATATCAGTTTGATATACATACCAATATATCTATTTATTATCAAATATTCTTTTGTTTCAAGTATCTTCTCATCTTCTCATTGTCCCATAAAAGCAGGGTATTGCTTTACTCTGAACAGTTTACTATCTACAAGAACTAAATGTGTAACAGTGGTTACACAAATCTTGTAGACACTTGGAAATATGTTGGCCATAATAATAACGATTGTGTTGTATGTAGCAAACTGTGTTATCTCTGGGTTCTTACAAGTACAGAGTGCTATAGAATACTCACTGATTTAATATAAAGTTGATAGCCTCATCCTCATTTTGGACTGTGATGATGGGAAGAATAGGGCCAAATATCTAAAACAGACAAGATAGTTACATTAAGGAGAAAACTGCACAATGTTTTCAGATTCGCTTGTGTATACTCAAGGTTAAACTGATGCAATTTAGCATTTCTTAGCATACACATTCACAGATGCAATGAAATGTATAAGCTCTATTCTCATTGAACTATAAGTAACATGGTTCATACAGCCTTAGATGTTTTTCTCAAGGAGTTTTCAAGGACTTCCAAAAGTTTTCAACAAGCATTTTATTTAATATAAAATTAGTCACAGTCCATTTCTGAATTGTAAATAATGTCATTAAATTTCCTTACAAAATCAGTCATTGTTTACAGATATGATTTGTATGCTACTACAGCAAAGGACACAATTCCTTTTAACAATTTCTGGTGTGGTGAGTCGTTTGATCCATGCAATTTTATCAAATTTTATTTATTTACTAAATATTTGTGAAAAAGTTTAAATTGAAAAACATATTTTTTTTACATTGAGCATTTTTTTATATATTTAATCTGTATGTTTAGCCAATCAAAAAATATATTATACTTACAGATGTGTTACATTGCCCAAGTTGTGTATGTTTAACCAATCAGAAAGTTCCTTATATTTACAGGTGTTATACAGCCATAAATTCTGAATGTTTAATCAATAAAAACAAGTGTTAAATTTACAGATGAATTAAAATTATACTTCAAAGGCCTCTACACAGTTCACCAACATCAAATATAGATGTTATTTTATATAATAACTTATAATGTATATACATTATACACCAAATATTTAAAAAAAAATTAAAAATATTTTTTTAAAACTTGAACAGCTTGTGTAATTCAAATATTTGAATACTTATTTACAGGGTTCATACAGATTAGGAGAACTGATATTCAATGACTTTTCCTTGACTTTTAAATGACCAGTTTTCAGTCGTCAAGGAATGCTCTCTGTATCAAGTGTTCTACTTCCAGTTACTAATTTGAATGCAAGAAACAAATTAAAAAACAACAGAGATATAAATAATGAAACATGAGTGCTATATGATTATAAAATCATTGTAACTGGAGATAAATATAAAACACTGCCCTTTAGCTGCTGTACTTTCTCCTTAAGCTGTAACTCTAGTATTTTCACTTGCTTTTCTTTTTTTGTCTCTTTCATCAGAGTCCACTGAACTGAGACATTAGTGTGATTATCCATGACCTAACATTGTCCCCAATATAAAACAGTTCCTTATCTAACATTGTCCCTAATATAACATGGTCCCTGATCTAACATTGTCTCTAACACTGTACACAATATAACATTGTTCCTGATCAAACATTGTCTCTAATATAACATGGTCCCTGATCTAACATTGTCTCTAACACTGTACACAATATAACATGGTTCCTGATCTAACATTGTCCCTAATATACATGGTCCCTGATCTAACATTGTCTCTAACACTGTACATAATATAACATGGTTCAATCAAACATTGTTTCTAAAATAACATGGTCCTTGATCTAACATTGTCTCTAACACTGTACACAATATAACATGGTTCCTGATCTAACATTGTCTCTAACACTGTACCCAGTATAACATGGCCCCTGATCTAACATTGTCTATAACACTGTACCCAATATAACATGGTCCTTGACCTAACAGTCTCTAACAATGTACCCAGTATAACATGGTCCCTGATCTAACATTGTCTCTAACACTGTGCCCAGTATAACATGGTCCCTGATCTAACATGGGTATGGTCATGGATTTCATTATACTATCTTAGTCTACTGTTCCAAGTAATGTATATTGGTATATGTTGACCTTGGGTATAACATGGTACACTTTTAAGGCTTCCCTTAACAGTATAACAGTAACAGATCACTGTATCATTTTGATTACATTGCCACTTTTACCATTAGAAAGTGTGTTAATATATGTCACTGCTGATGTGATAATAATAATAACTATTTTTAGCATATATTTATGAAGCATTATAACAGAACAATTGCTTTACTTCTTCCTGCATGATTGGATCTGAAAACTTGACATCTGTTAATATTGTTGGAGCAATAAACCTCTGAGTCTCATCTGTTTCCCCTCCCACAGCAACCTTACCCCCTCCCAGGTGATCCATGATCTTCTTGAGACGCCTGAAAAAAAATAATTTGATTTATTAAAAGTAATGTTTCCTTGTGTTACCTTGACATCTGATAATAAAATGTTTTGACATTTCTTTTTATTCATAGTCTAGAAATGAAGTTTTCACAAATTATACAATGTTCTCTGAATAGATAAGATTCTGGTGTGTGGTGGTGGTGATGGAGTCTGCAAATCTTGAGGAATTAATTAAATTTAGACAGACAATCACTAATTCTTGCACTTGGTGACACCTGCTTTTTAACCTGAAACAAATGAGGTGTAGGTGGGAACATCATGTACATTATCACTGTACAATTCAAGCCTCACCAACAGCCATCAATAGTCAAGGTTTAATATCATGGTCAGATGAATAAATGGACTAATGGCTCATTTATAATCAATGGTTTTTCATCAGTGTCCTCAAATCCTCAAATACAACACTATCATTCCCTATCATGATATCCTGTATTCTGTGTCCTCAGATCCTCAAATACAACATTATTATTCCCTATCCTGATATCTTGTATTAAATGTATACTGAGATCCTCAAATACAACACTATCATTCCCTATAATGACATTCTGTATTCAATGTATCATCAGATCGTCAGATACAACACCATTATTCCCTATCATGAGATTCTGTATTCAGTGTCCTCAGATTGTCAAATACAAGATTGCTATCCCTCATTAATGATAACATGTATTAAAAGTAACCTTGGATTCTCAAATACCAGACTGTTATTCCCTGTCAGGATAATCCTACTTACTGAAACTGTCGATCATTAATGATTCTTCCAAAGTCTGGAGACTTGGCTGGATTATCTGAATAAAACTCCCTTAGAGTCTTCTTCATGGCTTCAGCCAGAGAATCCTGGAATACAATGGAAATTTAAAGTCATTCAATGACATACTAATGTCAGCAGCTCAAATCAATGGCTTGTCATTCAAGAAACGAAGTGGCCATACTTAAAAGCATATCTGCATCATTTACAGCAATTTGAAAGGTCTTCCAACGAGAATGCCTCCCATCAAATTTTGATCAAATTATGTACAGCAGTTTTTAAGAAGCTATTTAAGGATTTTTTACTATTTTTAGTAACAATGTTTGATGGCAAATTGGCATCATTATAAAAATTTAAAAACATTTTTAATGCCATGATGCTCCATGTCTTATTTGATCAAAACTGGTCTTGTGGTTATTAGAAGTTTAAAATAGCAACAAAATTGGTCTTGTGGTTATTAGAAGTTTAAAATAGCAACAAAATTGGTCTTGTGGTTATTAGAAGTTTAAAATAGCAACAAAATTGGTCTTGTGGTTATTAGAAGTTTAAAATAGCAACAAAATTGGTCTTGTGGTTATTAGAAGTTTAAAATAGCAACAAAATTGGTCTTGTGGTTATTAGAAGTTTAAAATAGCAACAAAATTGGTCTTGTGGTTATTAGAAGTTTAAAATAGCAACAAAATTGGTCTTGTGGTTATTAGAAGTTTAAAATAGCAACAAAATTGGTCTTGTGGTTATTAGAAGTTTAAAATAGCAACAAAACTGGTCTTGTGGTTATTAGAAGTTTAAAGTAGCAACAACTGTTGATAGGCACACAATTCATGGCTGATGCAAGGCCCTACAATAAGCTCATTTGGCATTATGCCCAAGTGAGCTAATGATATTATGGTTTATAACCCATCATTCTTACATAGTGACTACTGTAAAATCCTCTCCTCATTCTTGTACATAGAGTTTAGGTCAAAAGAAAAAGTGATGAATGGATTAAAAGATGGATGCAAGGAAATGACTGATCTGAATTAATCTGCAAAAATGCCTATTTAAAAAGCAACTGTAACAATCAAACAGAAATGGTAGAAAAATGTACTAATTTAGTGTTCTCTCCAACCTGAGTCTCCTTTTTACACATGACATAATCAGGAGCAATGCAGGTTTGCCCTGCATTGGTACACTTTCCCCACAAGATTCGGTTGGCTACAATGCTTAAGTCACAGTTGTCATCAACAAACACTGGGCTGAAATAAATATAAAAAAAAACAAATAAAAAGAGGCAAAAAATGCTACACTATAATGGGTTTGGCAAAATACCTTTTAAATTGTACATTTGATAGTTTGCATGACAGTAAATATTGTGTCTAATATTTTCCTAGGCAAATAAAAATGGAAGATCTAAAAAAAAAAGAAGCTTAAAGATAATTTCTCTCAATTATGGCATTAAATTTACTGACATCTTGTTATTGAAAATTAAAAAGTACTGTATATAGTTACTTTATAAGTACAGTCCAACTGCAAGCAACACAGGACTTGATCTGCTCTAATTCACTAGAAACTACATAGACACAGATCTACTGGTACATATGTGATCACAAATCTGGACTGCTGAAGTCTGCAGTTGGACTTGACTTATAAGTGAGTATATATGGTATTTTGACTCCACTAAAATTCCAGTAATATTTGAAAAGCTAATGTATAATATTATTGGTGGAGGTAGTTCAAGTACTGTAAACTACAAAATCTTCACAAGTCAAACATTTGCAAATATATTTATAAAGTGTACTTGTTTTCAAAAATATTAAAATTACAGCAATATAGTTTTATGATACACAGATTAAGAGTGTAATTATATGATACACACATTAAAATTGTATGATACACACATAAAGAGTAATTATGATACACAAACATTAAGGGTGTAATTATGATACACACATTGAGTGTAATTATATGATACACACATTAAGAGTGTAATTATGATACACAAATTAAGAGTGTAATTATATAATAAACACATTAAGAGTAGAATTATATAATAAACACATTAAGAGTGGAATTATATGATACACAAACATTACATTTAGTAAATGTGATTAAAGTAATTCATCAAAATTCAAGAATTCTAAATTAATATCCCAATATTTTTTGCATCAATAAAATTTTACCAAGTCAATAATTTCAGCATATTAATACCATAAAATGTTAATGATTGGCAAACTTGCAATAGAGGTCCTTTAAGCATGATCATGCCATTACATTTATTACTACCATTAAAATGCTAATGAATTGTCTAACGATCTACAAAAGTGCTCATTTTATTAAATTTATTACCACTATATGAATGCTCATTTAATTTAATACATTTATGACACTAACTATATGACACATTTTTTTGTGAGAGTTGGTTAGCAAATGTTTGAAATCACTGACTGAGTTTCAAACATTTTAATTTAAGTTTCCATCTATCTTATGACAAAGAAGAAACTTATTATGTGACAGCAGATCTGGGTCTGTGTACTTTGTTTGACTGATTACTCCTAACTGCATAGATTCATATCTTCCCGTGCTTGATACAATGGCAGATCTTGGTGTATGTATTTTGCAGCTGGTTCCAGCTTACAAGTGAGAATATACATGTACTAATATGCAATAGATATGCCTTTGATAAAAGTGTCATTTACAGCAAAGACATCTGGAAATTTCAATTGTTGGTTTCAAGAACCCACAAAAAGACTTAAAACTGGTACACCATAAATAATAGTGAATCTATAAAAGCAAATCTTGTTAGCATGGTGAAAATAAAAGTTTGCATAATCAAAGTATGAATAATCAACACTTTAATGCATTTAAAATTTTAATTTGACCTCTTCCCTCCTAACTCTAGAGTCACTGGTGTCAGGTGTTTGGCAGCAGCCTGCATTACAATTTTGCCAACAGCACTGTTTCCTGTGTAGAAAATGTAGTCCCATTTTTCTGCTAGTAATGCTGTTGTCTCTGGGATTCCACCATTCACACACTTGATGCATTCCTGAAATACGAAACATAGCATCAATTAAGTACTTGATACAAACACTGGATATGATCCTCCTTCACTCATCCACATCCTATTGGAGATGTGGAGAGGCTATTTTAATTTGCATCTCACATATCTGACACTTCAAACAAAATGATGAAATCTCAAAAAGTAAAAGTTTTGTTA
The DNA here is from genome assembly GCA_016746295.1 of Potamilus streckersoni. NCBI lineage: Eukaryota > Metazoa > Mollusca > Bivalvia > Unionida > Unionidae > Potamilus > Potamilus streckersoni. The sequence goes on from JAEAOA010000420.1 coordinate 45,587, forward strand.
TTTGCTGTAGAATTTTAAACCAGACATGAAACAAGAGTCCCTTGAAGAGACTGATGCTCTACTGAGTGAAAAGATTTTCCAACAATTCAAGATAAGATCATTTCTTCCTTTTCACTGTCAAGTGTTGACATCATGTCTGATATTCTACAGCAGTAAAATATTCTCAAATTAGCTGCTGTGGTGCACATATTGGCTGTTAGCTTGATACCATTTTCAATGATGACAAAGTAGACATTATCAGAAGTCTCTTGGTAAAACTCATCTCAGATGATCACCCTTTCAAGGGGAGTAGTGACAACATAATTTTTAACATTAATGATCTCATTGTCTGAGTATTTTTATACATCTCTTAACAGAAGTGCACTGAAATGCATTTTACAAATGATCCATATGGATAGGAATTCTGTTTTTGTATACAATACTATCTCCTTTCAATATAGTGACAAAAAAAGTTTACACTTGCAATGTAAAAAAATGATATATACAATATACACTCACTTGCAAGTTCAGCTGCAAACTACACAGGTTCAGATCTGCCATCACATAATATGCTAGCAGATCTATGTAATATAGTTTGTAATCAGTAGAATAAGCAATATAGACCCTGATATGATAGTGCAATATGCTATGGCAGATTAAAGTCTCTGTTGTTTGCAGTTGATATATCAAAAGTAAAAAAACTATTGGATACATAAGTAGACCACATCAACCATAATTTACATGTCATAACTTGCATAAGCATGCATGTCCTGATGGGCAAGAAAATATAATCTCCACATTTTCTTATAATAATAATTTTTATATGGTTATTTGTGTATGTTTAGTATCAATCCTGAAGGAACACAGTATTATCAAAATGCTTTCTCATAAAGAGATCCAATGCAAGAGGACAATCCAAAATTGCCATGCACATCTACAAAACAAATAGATTACAAGCCTGAGCATATTCATTTTCCTGGAAACCTGGGGGTAACGATTTACCTGGTGACAATAATATAACTGGGGAAAATAATTTACCTGGTGATAACAATTTACCTGGAAACAATAACTTATCTTGGGTAGATGATATTTGATATATTGACTCTCAATCTGGGACTTTTACAAATATTACCTTTTGTGTCAAGGTTCTATTTATATGAAATAACATTGAAAGGAAGAATCATGCTGAGTATGAAAAGGACTAAACACAACTGGCAAGGGTCAAATAAAATTCATCTGACTTACATTATCTAGATATTTAGGAAGAAGCCCCTCCAGAAGTTCTGCAGTGGCTATGGCCATCTCCGAAGGTTTCAGAACCACACAGTTACCTATGAAACAAATTTAAAATACATGAACTCTTTAGATATTCCTACCAGTGAAAATGCTGCAATTCCATTTTGTGCAGGTCACAATATATTGAAGAAAACAAAATTGCCAACAGAAGCATACTTCATTATAACATGGTTCTGGTTTTCATCCCTTCATTTCAACACAGTACCTGTTATGAGGCCCTTCATTAAAACAAAGATGCTGTTATAAGGCAAGCATACTCAAGAATGCCATTAATTAAATGACATTAACCATGTATTTATCATATAATCTATTGTAAAATGGTCTCACTTCAAGGTGGTATTCACTATGGCAACCATGGACAGGATTATAAGAAGGAAGTAGCATACCAACAATATTTGTCAATATTAACTGTACACTCTTTAGAGTTTTTTTTTATACAAATCCCAAAAATTTTCTTACAGCATTCTAAGCATACTTACGAAAGATGGATCATAATTCATTAAAGATTTATCATAACTACTTTCATACGAAATATAGACAAAAAGACTGGCAAGAACAGTAAAATAGGCCTTCACAGAAAAGTTCAATAGTGGTTGTAAAATATTAAAGGCAGGCAAGACAGAATAAAGATCTGGTCCCTCTCATGAAACTAGTTTAACTGAGTATACATTTACATCAAAATTTTGTACCCTCAGTAAAATTTAAATACTATGACAAGTAAGATCCAAATCTCAATTTTAATCCAATTGTAACCAACGTATTTGAGAATGTAGGTTTAATACAATATGTCCATCAGTTTAAAAATAATCAGCATGCAAAATGACAACTGATGAGGAGCTGTGATGTTTTTATTTAAGAAAGTGGGATCTGATCTTGTGTCTCACTGCTTTATCACTAGAGGTGAGATATATCTACCTGCCGCTATGGCTCCTATCATAGGGAGCAACGTTAGCTGTATCGGGTAGTTCCACGCTCCTATTATCAACACGACCCCAAATGGTTCCCTCTTTATATAGCAAGTGTCCATCAGGTTTATAAAGTTTTTCTTCACCTGAGCAAAGTAGAATAGAAAAAAATTTCCAAGGCAATTGCAGAATAATATGGATGAGTGAATTTTTGTCTTGTAAATATCAGGTAATCTGTTTAACATAAAGATGTACATTCCAGTAAACTGGGTCTGATGACTTCACAATTGCAGCTTTCTCATTAGTCATTAAATTAAACCGTTTTTCAAAAAACACCTGAAAAATGAAATACCAACAAGCTGACAGTAGTTTTGAAAACAACACAATAATTTTCCAAAAAAGAGTTTTGAAATCTCTTTTTGAAAAATTCATACAATTGAAAGAAATTTATAGTCAGTATACAATCAAGATAATCTTATTTTTTTTACGCAAGTCCATGAATTGATTAATGTTTGAAGAGGCATAATTCTGATAATTCACTAGAATGAATTATCAATTTTATTATTTTACTCAAGAATTATTTTCAATAGACAGCAAAATGAATAATGTTGTCAATCACTTTATGTTGTGGTAGCAGTCTGACTTACCATGTACAAGAACCTTGTGTGAATTCCATTATGAACTTTTTTTCTTAATTTTTTTCCCCAAGTATATTTTCATTTTTAAGCTTAATTAAAAAAATGAAATGTTACAATGTACACAAAAATACATAAACAGTAAACAGCGGACATTACTGTGAGAAATCTGCAATTTCTATCTTTTATACACATTTGCAAGCCAGCATAACTGGGCTTTAAAAAATGAAAATTTGCTTGTTCCAAGTGAAAATATGGAGCATTCCACTAACTTGATGAAATATATCCATTATTCACTTGTCACAAGTAAATATCTTCTGTATATTCCCATACTTATTGACAATTTTATTCGGCTGGATACTCTATTCTAATCATAGAAGAAACACTGCAGTAATTTACCTTCTCTGTTTTCACCCATTCATTGAGGTTGTTCATACAATAGACAAGGTCATTTCTGCAGAAATCCACTTCTGTCAGGCAGGCTTCCATTTTAGACTGAACAATAAAATTATGGAAATTAGAGAGGTGCAAAAATTAAATAGATATCTCTACTGTTATTATGTAATACAAGTCAAATATTCTAAGTCAAAAAGGGGCCATAACTCTAAAATGTCCAAAACTAGTGAGACTAAGACACTTAACCGAGATCTTGTTACTGATAAGCCTAACACCAAATTTGGCTTCAGTCCGGCATCCTTCAAACATTACTGAACACAAACAAAATATACGAGTATGACATGAAAGGCAGTGACATGATGGGATGTGACACAAAAGGCAGTGACATGATGAGATGTGACATGGTAGGATGTGATGTGATTGAATGTGACATGAAAGGATGTGACATGATAATATGAGACATGAAAGGATGTGACAAAGGACAAAAGGCAAAAGGACACACCATGGTAACCAACCCAGGCAGATCTAAAGATAATTAGCTCATGTGTGGTGTGTGTGATTTGGATTTTTAACTTAGCTTTAAAAGCTATGTTTAAAATCCAAATTACAGACACACACACCACACCACAAACATTTTCAGTCCTATTGCTACGATTCTTCAGTGTAGCATTTTATATCATATCACTGGGGCATCATGCTGCACTCAGTCACATTATCCTGACAACAGGCTAACCAGTCCTAACACTAACCTCTTAATGCTGATCACCAAGCAAGGCAGCTGCTAGTTCCTTTTTTAAGTCTTTGGTATGACTGGCTGGGGTTCAAACAAATGACCTCCTGCATCTGAGGTGGATGCTCTAACCACTTAGGCCAATGGAGTGATTGATATGCACTGAATTTTTGATTGTTTTTGTGTTTGGCATGATATTCCTACTGATTCACCATAACTCCTGCCTCCATCAGTCACCTCCTCTAGCAAAGGAAGAGGGGCATATTAGGTACATTGTACATCCCTATGCCTACAGAAGTATAAATCTTCAAAGATATTTTAAAAGCCAGAGTTTGTTTTGTGGCATTAATCTAACTTGATATCTATTAAAGTACAGAATATTTCTTGTCTGCATTTTAGGTCACAAGGTCCTACAAGTGTCTGAACACCAAATTTGAATTTGGACATTATTAGATATTGTTCTAAGAATGTATTAACTTTAGTGAAATTGTGAAATAAATCCAAAAGGAGGAAATTATTAGTACTGCAATACACTACTCATGAAAATGCATTAAGATACCAAGTTTCATCAGAGTAGGGAAAAGTGACATGGTGCACATAACAAACAAATGGCACAGAGGAGGTAACAAATGGCTGAAAAAATAAATGTCATCGAAGCCTAAAAATAATAGTCACAATGACCTAGTTTTCATATGGTTGAGCTACTCTTGTTCTGATTCAACTAGATGCCAATTTTCATTAATGTAGGTGAACAGGGCATAAGATATTGAGGTTGAAAATATATATACCTGAAAATACTTAAGTCACTCAAGCATGAAAATTAGGTAACAGCAATCTACTTTTGATATAACTGAGTCACTCTCTGAGATAAACTGACACCAATTTTCTAGAGTACTGAAGATCTTGTGCTATTAAGACACTGATAAATGAAAATAAAAAGATCATTCAAGCATGAGAATCAAACAACCATGACCAAACATTAGGTAAGGCTAAGTTAATCTCTTTGAGATGCATCCACATTCCAAGTTTCATGCATGTATGTGACATATAGCCTGGTTATTTAGGGTGTAATGCATACATATTGATATATTTTGGGTAGAAATAAATTGCTCTCATAAACCATTTTTGCTGGCCAAGGATCTTATATATTAACCTATCTTGTAGGATCAATCTGATATTTCAGTGATTTGCACTAGTGACATCTACTGGATTTCATGAGTTGCCTCCCTTTGTATCTAAATGCCAACTAACCCTAACCATGAAACAGTGGTGCATTGTACATCTGCTGAAAATGGTGGAATCAAATGACTTCAAAAGGACACATTGTAAGTTTAACATTGAAAGTCTGACATATCAAAAAGAAGCTATAATAGGTGTGTTTGATGGAAAGGATGTATTTGTGCAAATACAGATGGACAGTGGAAAATCGCTTATTTATGAGTCCATTCCAGTTGTGTGCTCCCCATATTTTGATCATGGAGAAACATTGTACAAATTTGAACTTGATTTTAATTTGATGCAGTGGCTGCATCCAATTAAATTATTAGACCTGAAGCAATAAAATATTGGATCGATCCACCAAGGTATTGATAGGTTAACACATCGGCAAATTAGCTAACAAAGATGCTCCTTGATGTACATTCACAAAATAATTTTTATTAATGCTGATGATAAAGGGTCCAGTATTCATCAATAGCTCAAAATATAAAAGTTTCTTCAGCATTAAAATTATGTCACATATCTTTGTAATGACCTAGTTGCTATTTGCAAGATGTATCCATATGCCATTTTTCATGAGTAGAGGTAAATGGATGCAAGATACTAAGGGTGTAAAGAATAAATGAACAAATTAATGAACTGACAAAATGCTACAATGCTTCCACACTTTGAGGGAGATAATCAAAATTTTGGAAACTTACTGTGTATAAAGTTTATTAGAAATGAAATTAAAGACAGATAAAATGCAGATTTCAAATCCAACTCATCTTTTCTATGTTAAACAGTTTCAGAACAATGAAAAACAGAGACAGTTTGATATTTCATAGACAATAAACTACTCCTATCTTATAATCAAACCCCCTTATGAAAACATGCCAATAAAAGTATGGTGAGCTTCCATAACCTGGCCCCTCAAACTCTCCTAGACTAAACTTCCCACTGTAAACTGGTCTCACTGTAAGCTTCTCTAGACAGGCCCCTCTGTAAACTTCCCAGGACTGGTCCCAATGTAAGCTTTCCTAGACTGGCCCCTCTATGAACTACCCAGGACTGGTCTAAATGTAAGCTTCCCTAGACTGGCCCCTCTGTAATCTTCCCTGGACTGGTCCCACTGTAAGCTTCTCTAGACTGGCCCCTCTGTAAACTTCCCAGGACTGGTCCCACTATAAGCTTCCCTACACTGGCCCCTCTATAACCCAACCTACTCTAAAGATTGGTAACATATTTTAGTTTTAATTAACAATCCTTGTAACAATAACATAAACTTCATATTCTGGCTACCTTAATCTGATTCTAACTGTCCAGTTTACTAAGTTTCACTCTATCAGATAACAAAACCAAACTTTTCTAACACATTTTTTATATGTTCCGAAAACAGACGTGAGTGTCCTCCTGGGAAAATGAATGGGGGTCAAATAACTACTTAAACCAATTTTGCCAAACTTTACATGGAAAGATACATTATTGTTTATAACAGCAGAAGTTCCCACTTTCACTTTTGAATGACAAGCTGTTATTTATTTTAAAGGGTTGAGGAAAATCCACTCATCTGAATAAATCTTAACTTGTTCTCTGCTGTGTATGCAAGATTCAAATACTAATAAATGTGTGCATTTTCTACTCTTAGCAAGTGCCAAAGTTTAACATAGCTTAACATGTAGCATACATCAGTTGCCAATTGCTCTGATTATATGTCAGTCTAGACTATGTCATGTGAAGGATGACTTTATTCATAGCTTTTTAACCCTTTACCTCATAAAGGTGCCTTTTGGCCCTCGGCCACATTCGCATACAGGCGCCTTTTTGGCACTTTACCTTATTCCCATACTAGCAATTTTTGGCAACTGTAATCAGCAGCCATTTTGAACAGGTTTTCGTAGTGCTACCTTCAGGGAAAACCCCCTATTGGATACTACATTCATTCGTGAGAATGACCATTACATCAGATCATGTGGTCACTGTTTATGCTCTGGTTGAAATCGACTATTTAAAGTAGGTATGTTGCAACTTAACATATTCTCCATGCGACAAAATGGCGGTCGCTGATATCATTCAGTATTTGTTCAAGTAGAAAGTATGAAAGTTTCAAGAACTTAGATAAATGCTCTGATACTGATGTAGAAAGTCATTAGTTTTTATAAATTATGATAATTCTGCTGATTTAGTGATGTAGATGCAGGCAAAAAACTTGTAAATTTCTAGTATGAGAAATTGCAGCTACGGTTGATCATGCAGCTTAACTGACTTAATAGTGAAAGAGTTCTCTCAAGATTTTAAATCACATACAAAATATAATGACCATATTTTGATCTTAAATCTTTCCATACATAAGTGTAGCAAAAAATGTAAAATGGTTAAAATTGCTTTTAAACGTAACATACACTTCATTGCTTAACAGGTCCATGTGTAGCGGACTGCACTGGGTAACTTTGCTACATGCGTATTGAAGGGCTAAAAAGCCATACACTATGAGGGAAAGGGTTAATACTGATAACTGACACAAACTTGACACAAAAATATAGCCTAAGTATTACATACAAGACAGACCTATATTTTATGGCAGCTCAAAGATACCTATCAATGGGAAGATTGCAAATTGGCCAAAAGAAATTCAAGGTTACTGTGTTATGGCCCTAATTAAATTATTACAAACTAATCCATTTTGTTTCTATATTATGTGTTTGTTGTTGTTGTTGTTGTAGGGTTTAATGCCATTTTTGAACACAAGATAGGATATACATGGTGGCCAGTATTAATGGTGGAGGAAGAATCCTAGAAAACCCCGGGAAGAACCACCGACCTACGAGAAGCTACTGGCAAGCTTTCTCACATATCCACATTTGCCGAATCTTAGACTCAAACCAACGCAAATTGAGGTGAGATAGCAGTGATCTGTAAGGAAAAGCAATTCAGACCATTAGGCCACTCTCGGCTCCACATTATGTGTTGGATTACATGTATTGTGTTCAAGTCGGTGGGAATAGGTGAAGATACCTTAAATGCATCTTCCAAATGTAAGTTGGCAACATTTTTCTTGTGACAAATAATTACATGCTTAGATAAACATTTGCTTGCATTTTTGCTTTGGTGTGAACATATTTCTATAAAGTTTTAACCTTGAAAACACCAGTTACTTGGGGCAAGTATAACATCATCTGATCACATTAAAACTCATAACATTTTGATCTGGTTCTTAACTTCTCACTGGTCTATCTCATAAAGATGTGTCAAAGCTCATTGGAAATAAAATTATCTCCACATTGAATGATAATTAGATGATTTAAATGTTTTACTGTAAATGCAAATACCAATAAGAAATTGAAGATTATGTTATCAACAGCTAAGAATAAAAACTGGAGAAATATATTTAGAATCAACAAATTGAATTAAATGAATGGGATCCATAATCAGGCAATTCCCCACATTAAACCTCTTTATTAGGAAACACTAACTACCATATATACTCACTTATAAGTCAAGTCCAACTGCAAACAACACAGACTATCATCTGCTGTCATATACTGCACTGACTGATCAGGATCTGTGTTGTTTCTTCTACTGATTACTCCTAACCAACTGCAAAGACCTAGATCTGCTGGTGCATTTTATGATGGCATACCTGGGTCTGTACAGTTTGCATTTGGACTCGACTTATAAGAAATCGCATATGGAAATAAAAGGGCATCAATCATCTTATGAATAGGTATTTGGATAAGAAATTTTCTCTCTCTCTCTCTCTCTCTCTCTCTCTCTCTCTCTCTCTCTCTCTCTCTCTCTCTCTCTCTCTCTCTTTCTCTCTCTCTCTCTCTCTCTGTTCAACAAGATGTTGTTAAATTTTTAAAAAACAAAAGAACCTGTCTATTAGTTTGTTAGCATTGTTCATATATTGTCAAGTTACAGATATGAAGTTACTGTCTGCATACTGTACTTGATGTAATATCCACACTGTATGCTTCCAAATTATATTTTGGGTAATGTCATGAGGCTGAAGCTTATGACAGTAAACTGACTAAAAAGAGTTGTGTGTCTTATCAATGAATATTTATGTTTGACTAAAAACAGTTGCATGTATTATCACTGGATATTTTTATGTCAGTTCACACTAAAATGAGTTATGAATATTATCATTGAATATTTATGAGTTTGAATAAAACAGTTGTGTGTATAAGCAAAGAATGTGTGGGTATTATCAAGGAATGTGTGTGTATCATCAAAGAATGTGTAGGTATTATCAAGGAATGTGTGTGTATTATCAAAGAATGTGTGAGTATTATCTAGGAATGTGTATATATTATCAAAGAATGTGTGGGTATTATCAAGGAATGTGTGTGTATTATCAAAGAATGTGTGATTATTATCAAGGAATGTGTATATATTATCAAAAAATGTGTGGGTATTATCAAGGAATGTGTGGGTATTATCAAAGAATGTGTGGATATTATCAAAGAATGTGTAAGTATTATCAAGGAATGTGTGAGTATTATCAAGGAATGTGTGTGTATTATATCAAAGAATGTGTGTGTATTAGCAAAGAATGTGTATGTATTATCAAGGAATATGTGGGTATTATCAAGGAATGTGTGGTATTATCAAGGAATGAGTGGTATTATCAAGGAATGTGTGGTAATATCAAGGAATGTGTATGTATTATCAAAGAATGTGGGTATTATCAAGGAATGTGTGGTATTATCAAGGAATGTGTGCATATTATGCAGAAAATAGTTTGTATCATCATCACAACAACAACAAAAAAAAAAAACCACAAGAAAGAATTAAAATAGAAAATATAAATTTAAGCTGAGAAAAGAAAAGAATCCACACAATGAGTCGTACATGCTGAATCATGCTAATAATCCTTTCTTCAATATTGCAGCAATGTGCCTGTTACCAACTAGATAAAAATTTTCTCAAGAGTTACTACTCTTTGCAAATGATAAGGAGACAAAAATGATAAATTTGCTCATCAACTAATTTCTTGAATAAGAATTATGTCTAGATGATAATATTCAGAAAGCAATTTGTGATAGATATCAATAGCTATCTTAAAATTATGTGGATACTATATAAGTCCTCAAAGTAAATAATTGATTAATTGTCTGATGACGTATTAACTGTTGAAATTATAGTTTCATTTGATTCCAAGAAGGAAGTGATAATATCGGTGATACTGAAATGCAAATGGTTCTTGATAACTATAACTCTTGTAATTAGCAAATTACCTGTTCTGGTACAGTCTTGATACACACATAGTTACTCACCTTGTTTAAATCCTTTTTCAGTGCCTCACAAAATTTATCTTTATTTTCTTCAAGCATCTTCAGCATTTTTGTCAGCTGCTGAAAACGCCAGTCAAATTTCTTGGTTTTCCCAGAACGGAAAACCTGGCACAGGCCAGAAACAAGCTGAAAACATACAAATATGGAATTGCAGGTAGTAATGAAATTGTAGTATATAAAGTACAAATCCAGCAGGACATAATGGGAAGAAAATTACTCTATACATGATTTGACTTGCATGAACTTTTCAAAGTATGAATGAAACATTCTGATTTACTGGTATTGTGCAGAAATTTTTTTGTTTGCTGCTATAGGTCTCTTGTCACATTTAATATAAGCCTTAGGGTTCAACATATAAATATTTCTTATATACATGTATATTCAAGATTCATCCACATACAATATACTATGCTGCATGACAGACTTTCCCATCTCATTTCAGAAAAATCCTCAGATGTAAACAACGGTCATTTTGAAGAGCTTTCTTAATGGACAATGATCATCATAATCCATTTTGCCCCAAAAAATAATGATCTTTCAAGATAGGTAGTCCCTCAAGACAGGTCATAATACTATATAGTCTACAAATTTCTACATCAAAAACAAGGTTTATCAAGACAAGTGGTCTCTAAAGGAACAATAAAACTACTTGATTCAATTTGATTGTTGAAAAGTGATTATAAGGTATGTTTCTACATCTATCATTTTATAAAAATCTGTTTTTCACACATCTAGCTGGATGTTCATCTGCCAAAATCTTACCAATTTGGGAAGTATCACTGTAGTCACTTCCTTGCCTCTTATAGGAAGCTCAAGTCATGTCAGAAAGAGATGTGGATGTTCATAAAGACAGTATACAAGTAACCAAGGCATTATTAGTGGCAAATGTCAGAGAAAAGAAGAAAAAAAAGCAGAGAAAGTGTGGACAGTAGAAATGTGCTATTGGTTTGTTCCTGCATGGAGTGATCAATAACATATCCACAAAGTATGACAGATCTATGATGTCATATACCTGAATGGATATTATCTTTCTTGATTTTACTTATTTATTTATACAGTAAATCTGGGCTTGTCTATGAATTATAATGTAAATACAATAGCTATTCTGATACTATCTTAAGTATGTATGATAAAGACAATCCTTGTGTATCCAGATTAATCTTATGGAAATGCAGACAAAAATCTCCCAGAGGGCTGTTCCAAGGACATGAACTATGCATTTCAAGATGAACCCATATCCAGGTCTCTTACTAAGATCAACAAACTTAAAAATGAGTTGGTTGATCTCTGCAACTAAAGAACACAGACAAATGTGTATATTTTGGGTGGTCATTGGACACCCACTATCTTTTTCAAGGTTCCATAATCATCTTTTTATTATTACACACACACACACATGCACACACACACACACACACACACACACACACACACACACACACACACACACACACACACACACACATATATATATATATAAATATATATATATATATATATATATATATATATATATATACACATATACATATACATACATACATAAACATGCACACACACACACATACAGCTGTTTGACAGATGTCTAAAAGTTATAATAATGTTTGACTTGTTTTCCAAACTTGCTTTTGACTCAGGGGAAAGGGTATCAAGCAATGATCTGTTAAAACATTAGACGAGGTCCTTCCCATCTGTAGGTCTCAGTCTTGGCCTTTTATTTTTTCCTGACATTACTGGTTAATTTCAACTGAACTTAGTATGCAAATGTTAAATAAAATCCCTTTCCTTTTGACCCATTGCATTAAAACTGCTACCGGTAATGGGGGAAAGGGGTGCAAACCTAATTTTGGTCTCTCACATTCGGGGATACCATGAGCACATAGGCCTATACTGCATCTGATTCTAGATAATGGGGGCTCCAAGCGTTGCTTAAAATTTAACTGTCACACACACACACACACACACACACACACACACACACACACACACACATACATACATACATACATACATACATACATACATACATACATACATACATACATACATATATATATATAGGTTACTGCATTTGTATGGGAAAATATGAATAAGTTTTTCGGATGGCTTTACTGCACGACCTTGGGAGTGCAATATAGCCATCTGAAAAAACAAGTTCATATTTTTCCATTCAAATGCAGTAACTTTTTTATTATATGCTAATTCTTGTTTCATTACCAAAGCTTTAATAATAAAATTCACAACCAATTATATGTAATAACAATATTTATTATTTTATTATTAAAAAAAGTAAAGTTCACAATCGTAGATTGCTTCAATGCACAAATATCAGCATTCATGCACATATATAGCTTCACCCACCGCCCGTTAAACTTCATAGCGGACCGTGGGCTTATGTGCATCAAGCAAGTGAAGTGCCATATGAAGGTGTTAAGTACACTTTTGGCCATTTTTATTAACAGCTAAAGAAGACAGTTTATGTGTATAAGTTACGTTTAATTGTGATGACCCTGTATAGCATCTACATCTAGCTAAATCTGAAACATTTGTATCAAAAAAGAAAAAGCGGAATATGCCAAAGCAGTTTGTATGTGTCAGTCTATGAAACATTTGCTGGTATGTGGCCATCCTTGAAATATCTGCTTTAGTTCATTCATAAAAAGTTGTTTACGTTAGAAAATAGTTCCTTTGCACATGGGGTACAGTATGAAGGTTTCAGTATGAAGGGGTTCAATATTGTGAAATATTGCACGATTCAGATAATGTAAAGTTAACGGTAAAAAAAAAAGATGAGCATATAATAAATATATATAGCATAAAATTATATTATTTTATACTATATGTATGACTAATAGGTAAATTTATTGATAGGTAAACTGTCAACAACGATACCAGCCCCTGTGTTTCTTACCATTTTAAGCAACGATACGAGCCCTGTGATTTCAGTACCAAGTTTCAACCACAGCGGCTCGTGTCGTTGCTGACAATTTACTGGTCATACATGTACTATAAAATATATTGTATAGTACATGTATGACCGGTAAATTGTCAGCAACGACACGAGACCCTGTGGTTTCAACAAGCTTGAACAAGGCTGTTAAAATGGTCTTTAGAAACATTTCATTTAGGTTCTAATGAATTTGTTCAATGGACACAAAAGCAGGCTATTACATTTTACAGTAGCAAAGTTTTACTGACAATACAATTTACAACCATCCCAAAACTGGAAATTTTGTTCTCTCTTACCTCTGTGTAGTTCGCCATTCCAGTACCGTTACAACAAATGAGGGGTCAATATCAGTAACGCTTGTTGTCAGCTGATATCACTGGTCTTTGAACTTGGTCTGAGGATATATTAGCTACGACGTCGAAGCCTCAACTTGATTAGTTGTAGTTGAGGCTACGAACCGATCCCATAGCATGTAATGGAGCAAATAAAAAACATTACTAAAGTCAGAAAAACAAATAGTGTAGAAATATACTACATAAGTTTAATGATGCTGTGAAAGAAGTTTAACTTTTTATAAATTTATTAAGGCATTAGACCATAAAATAAATTGGCATAGTTGGTATAACGGTACAAGAAAAAGAGCTAGCCTCTCGTAACAGTAAACATGTGGGTTTGGGACAAGGAGCATATCTCAAAAACGGCTTGGATGACAACTATTTTCAACTGCATCAGCCTGTTTAGTACACACTGTTTGGCAGAATTGTAATCTAGGAAAAGGGCTTGTGTTTGCACTGTGAGTACCACATGGTGTCAAAAATGACCTTCGGACATGAAAATTGCAGTTATAAATTTGGGGTTGGGGTGCATAAACTTCTTCTGTTATGAACTGCCAATGACTTCTCTGGTCAAGTGGATAATATTTGTATGCTTTGTTTTAATATAGGTATCTCAAAATATGGACATTCTTGACCTCACTTGTGTATTTGATTTTTTCATGATTTTTTTGTACTAGGTCACTGATTGCGGCATTAAATTTGTACATAACAACTGGCCCCTGCCCCCTAAGCTTCCTGCGTTGCAGTCCGCTATACTAAGTCAGGCGAACGCCCACATCGTATTGTCACGTGATCACAAAGAAAATAAAAAAATATTTAAAAAATAGGCTAGTATTTAGAGATCCCGTTAATCTAACCCTGGCACATTAATATTCTGTTAGTGACACAATGAGAACTTTACTGATACTTTCTATTTGAACTATAGCAGTCGTCTCTGACATTGTACCACCTCAGACATAATATATATATATATATATATATATATATATATATATATATATATATATATATATATATATATATATATATATATATAGCAGTGTTCTGCATCTTGATGATGCAAATGTCTATGAAATATAGGGATACTGTATCTAATGCCAGCCATTCGTCAAATAATCTATCTACACTGTACCAAGAGCGCTTGCTAAGCACACATTCATTACAGATTATGTATCCCCCCCCCTGCTGGTCCTGGGTTGTAGAATTGGCCCGACGTGCCTCGCTACGTGTCGTAAGAGGCGACTAAGTACAGGCAACCTTTTTGCCGTGGGTTGCGATCCGTGTCGGGGGAAGAAAGGATCCTGATAGTTGAACAGAGGCTTCTTCCAGACGGGTGGTCGGGATGGGCCCGGTCTCACAAATCGGCTGGTCACGCCGAGCCCTAGGAGGTCTTTATTTACTCGCTTACTTCCTTTATCTTTTTCCTTGTATCTCTCTTGATACCACCGTTGCCCATTTATTCTATCCATTTAATTTTTCCCTTTCCTACATCTTAGAAGACTTCCTAGAAAGCGGTGGTTTAAAGGGTCAATAGGGAGGTAATTTTACCGATTGAGTATAGCATCTGGGTATCCTTGGCAATTGAAAAGTGTCCCCTTGTTGGGCTCCATGGTGGGTGGAAAAAAATCAAAATGAAAAACTAAAATAAAAAAATCAATTCAAGCGTACAAAAAATAGGATCTGATTCAGATGACGAACCATTTGGTGTGGATTCATTTCCACGCTTCATGGTTATATAGTCTAAAGATGCCACACAATTGCTTAGTGTACTCTCCCCGTTCGTCATGAAAAAAAAAAAACAAACAAACAAAAAAGAATTGTGGGATTGATTTGGTACACCAAAAGGTGTTAAAAAATTTAAATCTGGCTGACTACTTGTCGAGTGAGATAGACGAGGTCAAACGGAAAATCTTAAGAAAATGAAAACCTTTTTCGATATTCCGGTGACCTCGTTTGCCCACACAACACTTAATTCATCTAAAGGCGTGATTCGCTATCGTGACTTTGCCGGAGTCAGCGACACGGATATGATTGAGGGTATGAAAAACGGAGGTGTCACTGCAGTTTGTAGAATACGTATTAAACGAAACAACAACATGCAGGACACCAATACCATTATAACCACCTTCAACAAGCCAACATTACCCAGAGTGGTCAAAGTTGGATTTCTGCAAGTGAAGGTAGATGTATATATTCCTAACCCACTTCGATGTTATAAGTGTCAGAAATATGGTCATCATGAAGATCGCTGCTCAAAAAGCCAACTATGTGGGTGATGCGAAGATCATTCTCACCAGGAATCTGAGTGTACTCCTCATTGTGTCAACTGTGGAAAGGAGCACCACACCAATTCCAAGGTTTGCGATACCTGGAAACAAGAGAAGGAAATTCAGAAGGTTAAATATACATCTAACATTCCCTATCCAGAAGCCAGAAAGCTAGTACAGGCAAAAATATCTCTTGCTGGCCCGTCCTTCTCCGCCATAGTGAATAACAATTCTAAGGAATTGAAGGACGCTCAAACGCAGACAGATACACCAGGAGTCAACATCAAGCAATACCCCCCCTCCACATTACCAAGCACAAAAATCTACGGCATCCACCCAAACGACCTTTAATAATACTCAACAATTTAAATCATCAAAGGAAAACAGATCCCAAGGAAATATGCAACAAAAAGGTGTCAGATGACCCCATCAAACTCTGCAATCTGCAACAGGTTTGGGGACATTGAGAGCATGGATGCAGAAGATACTGCTCTGTGTTCTCAAAGTAGCTCCAGACCTAACAAAAAAAAAAAATCATACTTGTACTTCCTCCAGATAAATAACCCTGCAGATTTTCTCCGCAAAAAGTCTAACTTAGATCCAGAACCTACATTCTAAACTTATAATGAACACAATTATACAATGGAATTGTCGAGGACTTAAAGCTAATTACAATGATATTCTCTTGCTTTTAAATGAATATGATCATGCTATATTATGCCTTCAGAAAACCTTTTTAAAAAATACGGACCACATCACATTTAAAAACTACTTCCTTTTAACACCTACCTACAGAAGGTCGACTGGGCCTCAGGAGATGTTTCTATTGATGTGAACAATAGAGCCACACATAGAATCATCCCTTTTGTTACGACCCTGTAGTTTAATTGTGTGTCTGTGTGTGTGTGTGTTAAGGAATCAATTCTGTATAAATCTTTTTATTTCATTTTATTTCATTAAATATAATTAATATGATCATATTAATATCAGTATATTATGTTGTTGAAAAACATCGTGTTTACTTGAGTTGTAAATGTGACTTATGTGAGCAAGTGCCGTATATGATGTCAAATTTATTACAAATAAACATTTAGGAATAACTATGAAAACGATTGGTAGATACTTGGTCAGGATTTCCTAATGTCTAGTTGTATTGCGAAATCGCACGTGTCCTACATGCGCGTGCACTTTAAACGACGCATTAGCTTCGTTTATTTGCTTTGCTGAGGTATTTTGTAAGACGTTCAGAGTCGAGAGTCAGTCACAGAGTCAGAGCTTATTCTAACATCTCAGAGCTATACAACTTCTATTACCTTAAAAGTTTTTTTTGTGCTAGAAGAAGTTGTCTGTTCATATGTCTAGTAGAACAACATGTATTTTGTTAGAGGAGCTAATTTTACTTGTTTTTCTGAATAATTCTTTTCCTAGAGAAAATCATTACTGATTTGGACAAAGACATTTTCCGAAAATATTCTAAATTGGAACGGAACAATACAAACCGTGCTTTACTGTGTAAATTCTGGATTTTTTGTTAGCCTTCGTTTGACGTCATCATCAGCCATTTTGGCTCGGAACTGTGTGTGTGTTTATTTAGAACTTTTTACTGAACTTATGTTTATCTTTAGAACAAACAATTTGGATACTTTCCGTAATTCGTAAATCTTTTTTTTTACATAATTACATTTTTTCCATTTTTTCTAGGAAAATAAATTATTTTTGTTAAAATTTACAAAGCTTATTGTCTTTCTTTGTGTCACGATCTACCTAGGTGAACGGATATTTATCCAACTGACACTAATCCGGTGTTTGATCTGTGGACAAACGCCGCGAGCAAGAAGCCAAGCAAGTCATAGTCGCCAAAAAGTTCTTTGTGCAGAACAGGGCATGGTAAATTACACCTGGGTGCTAATCCTTTAATAGGACATTAAAAGAGCCATTTGTAATAAAATGATAGGCAACTTATATTGACAGTTCCGCTGATTTACAACTTGGGAATGGTTAGTCCACCGCATCCAATCAGAATTAAGCTAGTAGGTGGGCATACCTCAAAGTTTCGAGGATATTAAACTGACTCCATACCAGAAATATTTAGTAGACCGAGGCAGATTACTAGGTGATTGCACGATTAAAAGCTACTCCGAGATACGCACATGTAAATTTGGCGTGAATCGCAGGGAAAAGATTGGAACAAAGAAAGCTTCAGAAGGAAGCTTTCCGGGTGGGATAACTTTAGTTAGGAGGAGAGTCCCGAGAGTCTGAGAGAGAAGACTGAAGTAAGACTGTCGGTACAGTCAGGGTCGACGGATTGGAGTCGACGGTTCGACGAGGAAGTCGACGGAAAGGGAAGTAGAGGTGGAGAGGAAATTCGAAAAAGCAAAGAAGTAGAAGTGGATAGGAAAGTTGAAGGAGTAAAGGAGGAGTGCAGGAGAGATTTAGAGAGACAGATGAGTAGAACCAAGAACAGGGCGAAATTTTCACACTGATTCAGATGATGAAATAGGCACAAAAGGGTCGAGCGATTGGGAAGCTCGCATGTTGAAATTTTATTAATAAATTGTTTTATTTAATTCCACCCCTTTAATTTAATTGTTTAAATTCACCCTTTAGTACTTTTGTATTTAACTGTCGGCATTGCTGACTGGGGGCTGAGAACAATATTCACCTACTTAACTTCTGAACCATAATCGAGCCTGGGTGGGTGCCATACTTAAATAAATTTGGAAATACCCCACCCCATTTTCATATAACCAAAACCATCACGGGTATAAAAATAAACCCCATTACACTCTAGGGTATAACTAAAAAACCCTACCGTAACACTTTGTTACATTGAACGAGCCGATACGTAACACTGAATATAAATTTGCAAGCCCTTGCTATAAGTGTCGTTCTACATCGAGTGATTACATTTTGTTCTATCTACATGCCACCAAACACCAACTTATCACCAAATGAATTAAACACGCTTGTTCAACAACTTCTCATGCCATTTGTTTTACTTTGTGATTTTAATGCCCATAACATTTTATGAGGATCAAATTACATAAGCGACAGGTGCAAAAAATTTAAGATTTTGTTTCTAGACACGACTTGTCTATTTAATACCAAGTCTCCGACGTACTTGCTCACAGAAACCGGTATATCCACAGGTATTGTGTTTAACAATTTGTTCTCCTTCACTACTTTTGAATTATAATTGGAAGGTCGCTGATGACCTTTATAGCAGTGATCACTTTCC
This sequence comes from Potamilus streckersoni, assembly GCA_016746295.1. NCBI lineage: Eukaryota > Metazoa > Mollusca > Bivalvia > Unionida > Unionidae > Potamilus > Potamilus streckersoni. Next base: position 64,812 of record JAEAOA010000420.1, read on the forward strand.
AATCTATCTTAAGAAAACCAGCGTTACTTTTGAAGACACGATTCCACAGTAGAATTTAAAGAAGGCTGACTGGGCCAAATTTGAAACAATCTCTGCAGCCAGAATTAACAGGAATACCGTACTTAACGATGATGATCCTATTCGACAATTTACATCTGTCTTAATTAAGATTGCAGAAAAATCCATTCCCAAGTCCTTGCCAAATTGTCAAAGAACCCCAAAACCATGGTTCACTAAAGAATGTAAAGAAACCATTAGACAAAGCAGAGAAGAACTGAAAGAATTTAGTAATTGTACAAAGCCAGAAAATTTAACTCTGTCAGTACGGTATTGTTCGGGTTAAAACTCGCCGCACCATTAAAGAAAGTAAACGAACATCATGGAAAAAATGTTTCAACTTCATAAACTCTCGTTTCTCAATAAAGAAAATTTGGGAAGCGATCCACAAAATAAATGGAAAGAGAAAATAGAATTCCTTCCAACATCTGAAGTTAAATAACAATTTTAAAACCAATTATGAAATAGATAATGTACTTGCTGATTTTTTCTCCAAAACTTCTTCATCGTCTAATTACTCCGAAGATTTCCGAAGACTTAAAACTAAAAAAAAACAACAACAAAAAACCACGGTTGAAATTCGCATCAAATAACTGAGTTATAACTAACAGTTTTCATTGTCAGACCTTATGGAATCTTTGAGCCCATGATACGTCCGCTGGACCTGACGATATACATTACCAGTTTTTGAAACCTCTTAACAGTTCTTCTGGAAATCTTCAATAATTTATGGATTACTGATAATGTACCAAAAATTTGGAATGAAGCAACAGTAATACCAATTCCCAACCAGGCAAAGATAGCGAAGATCCTACCAACTATAGACCTATATAATTAACTAGCTAGGTATGCAAGACAATGGAGCGAACGATCAATCAATTCTCGGCTTGTATGGTATTTGGAAAGCAACAATTTAATATCTCCGTTCCAAAGTGGCTTTCGTTATGGTCGTGGTTCCAATAATCATCCGGTTAGACTGGAAACATTTATTCGCGACGCTTTTATCAAGAATGAACACTTAGTAGCGGTTTTCTTTGATTTGGAAAAAGCCTATGACACAATATGGAAGTACGGAATACTAAATATCCCAACCGATCTGGGTTTAAAAGGCCGACTGTTCGTTCATATCAAACTTCTTATCAGATAGGGAATTTAAGGTACGAGTGGGCTCCACCCTCTCTGATATGCACGATCAAGAGACTGGTTTTCCCGCGGGGCAGTAGTTTGTCGGTGGCGCTTTTAACATAAAAATGAATAGCATCACCAAATGTTGGACGCCAGGTGTGGATTGCTCCCTATATGTTGATGACTTTGTAATATGTTACCGATCAAAGCAAATGCATACAATTAAAGCAAATTAGAGCAAATTATCAACACCATGCAAAATTGGGCCAATACTAATGGTTTTCAAATTCTCGAAATCAAAAACTCTCTATGCATTTCTATTAGTTACGAAGATATCATGATGGACCTAAACTCACGCTGGACGATTCTAGTTGTTGAGAAAGCAAAATTTTTAGGTTCTTTCTTCCATAGAAAACTGACTTTTATTCCACACCAACAAAATGTGAAAGCTAAATGTTTTAAAGTCTCTTGATTTGCTTAAAGTAATAGTATACACTGACTGTGGTGCTGATAAGAGTCATACTCAATTTATACAGAACGTTTATCCGCTCGAAATTAGACTATTATTGCATTATCATTGGTTTAGCTAGGAAGTCTTATTTAAAGATGCGTAACTAAATTCATCACCAGGGAATTAGACTGGTTTTGGAAGCATTTAAGACATCCCCGTGTGAAAGCCTGCTCGTTGAAGCGAACGAACCATTTTTATCCCAACGTAGAGAATTGCTTTCCGCAGAGTGTGCTCTCAAATTAAGATCAAACCCTCTGAACCCAGTTTTTTCGGCTGTTTTTGAGACCAAATATAACACATGGTATGAGAATAAACCAAACGCCACACCTACCTTTGCCATTAGAATATCACCATTCCTTGCAAATACCCAAATTGTTTTTTTTTTTAAATTCTGAAATCGACTGTCTCCGAAACACCTCCTTGGCTACGTCAGTAACCAAGGGTGAGGGAGCTCTTTGATACAGTTGGCATTTCTTATATTATAGACTTCCTTAAGAAAGTAAATATTTATCGTAAGATATAGCTTTTATGTTATCGTCTTGAACATTTTTATGTGCTATATATGTACGGTCGCTAGATTTTAATTACCATTTATCTGTTTTCGTTGCCATACATTATTTACACTCCCCATTGATTGGGAAACTTTATAATCACCGTTACCTTTTTTATCGTTTTACCTTTAACTATTTGGTTTTGTATCGCTGGTCGATACGAAACCTTTTACCACTTGTCAATAATGAGGGATATAATCTTTTGTATGGCGCTAAATAGCCTCATTGTGCTGGTGCGCCGTAAAAATTCAACTAACCGACCAACTAACAGATTATGTGCTGTTAACGGGTTTACCATAAATACCCATTATACTAACATTTAGACTTCAGGGAGAAGCCTACCAGTCACATTTTATTGTGTAGTATGTCTATATCTTACACAGAAGCAGAGAGGCTGAACCCTATAATGTTGTAGAGACCATATTTTTGAAAACTAAATGTTCTTACGAAGGGTTGAAAAACAAAGTTTTTGGCTTAACACTAAAACTTTCTCTAATTGACCAGATTTTCTTTCGACCTTTTCATTTTCACTTGCTGGTCACACGCGTTGTTTGTTCACTTTCTCTGCTGCTATGGTTTTTATCCAAAAATTGTATCAAGTCCGTCACGATATCTTGACATCGGAGCATATACATTTATTGTTACAAAACCAAAGATTGTGCATTTGAAAAGAAATTTTTTAATTTGTTCATATCCATGTTCCCAGGACACCAAGTATAATAAATATGTTTCAGCGTATGATTATAAAATCCGTTGAACACATTTAAAATGTTACAGTTATCCCTGATCACTTTTGGAATTTGTGTATAACTGTGTAACATAAATCACATCTGTATTTTTATGCCTACCTAGCTGGATTAGATTGTTTGTCCAGCACGACATCATCGTATACCACGAGGTTATTAATACTTCCATCCAGATTATCTACAGATGGTGCCTCATCAATATCAGTAAAAAATGTCGATGACTTCACTGTCTTCATTTAACACATTTGCATTTTCATTCAAATCTTTAAGTACTTCGTAACATCGTTGATCATCTATAGATGGCGCTACTAAATACAATTTATCCCATTTCAGCCATCTCATTATCAGATTAAGCAGCAGTTGTGTCTTCCCACTTCCGGACGGACCTATTATAATCATTCTGATATAGTTTTCTTTTAACGCTGAATAGTTCTTTACTGGCTCTTGTTTTCGTGTCGCTGAAAAGTCAGTTGTATCCATATAATAATGATACGAGTTTATATTGTGTTCGATGTAGAGCAACAACCCCCACCATTGGATTGACAACGATAACAACAAAAAACAAGACGCGCACTTATAGGCAAGTGTACAAAATGTGGTACAAGCAAATACAAATTTATTTCCGCGTCGCAAATAGCGCGTGATGGTGATATTAATGCTTCATTAGAGAAGTTACCAGAAGCTCTAGGGGCTAAATACCTCGGTGAGAAACACCTTATAGGATATAATTATTGTAGTCCTGGAACTCGTCTCGATATCAGACTTCATAACCAAGATGAGGCAAAACCTAGAGAGATTCCAGTAAATATAATTGATCGAGCGTGTCACATTCATGATGTCGCATATAAAAGTCCAGATTTGCAACAGCGGCATCTCTCGGATGTAAAGTTGATTCACGCGTTTAATTATATACCTAATAAATCTCTCAGAGTATCTCTTGCTAGCTTTCTAGTAAAATCTGCTATGAAAAGCAAAATAATGCTAGGGGCTGGTAATTGATCTATGATTATTATAATAAAAGCTGTTTATTATTCCCCGACTGGTTATTGGAGAGGTAAGGCAGCGATTAGCAAACTTGCCGCTTCAGCGAAAGTTTCACGTGATGTTGCTACAGCGTAGTTAGCACGACAGGCAATATGGCAAATCTATCTAAATCCACCTAAAAAATACAACACGTACATTACGATGTCAGTGTTCCTAATAAAGTTTCTCAAGCATATACTGTTTTTACCACACGATACCATTAAAATTGGCAGACGTCAACAAACAATCAGATACGCGTTAACTGTCGTTGAAGTTGCGAGTAGCGAAGCCGCTATCAACAAAACAAGCATCTGAAGTTGCATTTGCGCTTGAAAGAATTTTATCAGCGTGGATCCTGTGACACATGGTGGTCTACGTTGGCCAAAACTATTACAGGTTGATTCTGGCCAGGAACTTATTGGTGCAGTATCATCGTTGATGAACAAGCACAACGTTAAAATTTGACAAGGACACACGGAAATTCATCGTGATCAGTCAATCGTTGAACGATTTAATCGAACACTTGCTATGCGATTATTCGGGTATCAATATGTGAAGGAAATATCCACAGATAGAAGATCACGTGAATGGGTTTCGAGGTTACCAAGTGTGATAGCTGCGCTGTATAAGAAAATTACTCGTGCTTTTTCTATGAAATTGTCTAAGACGATCACAAAAAATATATACTGATAAAACGTGATTTTTTACCTCAACCAGTACTTGAATATGTTACAGTTAGATATTTATATGAACCTGGCGAACTTGAAGGAGGCATAAAAAGAGAACTGATCCTATTTGGAGTTTGGCCACACACAAAATTTTCAGCGTGGTAAGGTCTTAGGTAGACCTGCAATCTATAGATTAGATTCAACTACTCCTCAGCCTAGATTTGTACGCGAACAATTACAAATAATTCCTGAGGATATACACAATTACCACCAAGCACACTTTTATAAATTTTCAACCCCCAACGTCGATTACACTCAAGATAGGTCAACATCACATTTTGGCGTGTGTGACCCAGAATACTATTAATTTTATCAACAGTAAATTGTCTTGGGTTATTCCTCGAATACTGCCACAGCATTATTGCGTTGCGATTTGCGTAATGATTATTTTGTCGTTGTTTTAACTTCAAAACAATTTCAGCATCTATATCAAAATCGCGATCATATTTTGGCACACTGGTTATAGCTGGCTAATTTGTTTTATTGATATTGACTTTGTTAGTGATTTCTTTGCTTATTATGAATTCCATGATAACCCGCTTCAGTTGAGATATTCTAACTGCGAGATAAACTAAATTTGACCACTCAATAGATCATCGACGACCCAAATGCTAGTATCAGCAATAGTTAATCCATGAATCGTTATAGCGCATCATAACGTCCATGGCGATTTATCCATATTCAACATCAACAGCAACTAAAACAATATCATTTTAACACAAGATTTTGTATTCGGACAGTATATTCACCAGGAATCTCAGCATCAACATTTCGTTGTATAGTATCTGCTGGGCGATAACAAAGCGGCACAGGTAACGTTGAGAATTTTTCCTGGTGTAACTTAAATAATTTTTTCTGCCGTTCATCACGAACTATTTTTGCTCGCAACTATCAAATCAGCAGGTTTCCATTAAGGTCCAGAACTAATTCATATACGTTTCTGGAATTACTTTACGTATTATCTCACACTGTATTTTATCTGGTTGTAGTCGTATTAATCTTTAAAATTCTTTCAGTGATTTATGAATAGATCTATAGTCTTTAGATATTTCTTCGTAATAATCAACAAATATTTTCAGCCACTCATATGGAGACTACCCATCAAAAGGTGGCGGTTGACCATGATCGCCAAATATAATCACAGTAGTATTCTTTAGTAACAGTCAATCAAGAAATATGTGTAATGCCTCCAGCGATACCGTACATATCTCGTCCCATATAATAGTTTTAGGAATATATTTTTCACCCATTCGTGATGGAGTTCATGTATCTCCGCACCATCTAAAGAAACTGATATGTACACGATTTTACACTTCTTTGTTTATTTCCCTTGCGAGTTTGTGCGTCAGTGTTAAAACAATCATATCTGAACTATTACTAAATAAGTTAATCGCACGAGTTGTTTTACCTGAACCTCCACACCCATTAATATAAACAGTCTTATGTCTAGCCACAGGATCATACATGGATGGTGCAGATGATTTTGATACTTTATTTTTTGTAGTATGTCTCTGCAATTTCAACATCGGCAGATTCTGAATAATTAAGTATATCTTCATGTTTTATCCTCCACGTTTCCCATTCACCATTACCGTGTAGCGGTTTTAATAAATCTTTATATTTTTTGTGTATATAAAATGAATCCGTAGCAACTCTGACTGCGTAACGAGGAAATCTGTTTTTCATCGATAATAAGTTTATCGAAACATACGCTAGCATCGAAGATCTTAAATGAGTAAACTACGGTGAGTCGTATTCAGTATAGCTCAAAATGGTACATAGTTTTGTTTCGTCTGATAAATAAGCAATAAATCGGCTTATAAATATGTTTCTTATTTTCATCGTATCAGCGATTATAAAATCCAGTTCAGCATCGTCTATAATCAATCTTATACACACTTGTTTATGATCATGTGATCCTCATGGTGTATATTTACTGATTATTTTTCTGCCGAGATCTTTTGCAAGTTTCTCATCGTGTTTAACAAGATCAGGATTAGCATCAAATACATCAGGTTCTGGCAACCAAACTTGTTTCTGTGAACTATATGAAATAGCTTCAGTTACTTTCAATGATACTAAAATGTCAGCATCAAGCACATACCGCAATAGTACTATTGGACTCCATCATTTTTCTGAAAAATGTCTTTCAAACCAAGCATAAAAATTAATCGGTTGGAGATCTGAGTATAACTCAAACGACTCTATGCGGGCAAATCCGGTTAAGTCAAAATCTGGTAAGGGTCCATTTATTGCAACCCTGGTCATGTCATATCTAGGATGTCCAAATCTCTTAAAGTATTTAAAATAATCTCCATATCCTAGAAAACTTCCAGGATAACACGCTACCATATCAACCGAGATGATGTCGTTGTAATCATATTTAGTATTCCACAATCCACCGTGCCCATATTCGATACAACTCCTCACGACATCTTCAAGAAATTCCAATCGTGTCGGTTTCCATGAGTTTTATCCTGAGCGAAATGAGCAGCAATCGATGGTACGGTTAAACAATTACTTAGCAATTGTCCAACTTTGTCATCGTCAGAAGAATATTTCAGCGCAAGGTGTTCCAGTTTTTAATGAAGAGATTCTGTACGATAAATATTGCCGTTAGGTCGTACAAAGTGATCATGATAATCATATTCCTAACTCTGAAAGAGCCAAACAGAAACAAAGCACTTTTATTGATATCACCGATAGCATCGAATACATCACAGTAGTAAAATTTAACAATTTTGTCTCGTGGAAATACAGTTACAGCATTAGTCCATGCATGTGCGTTATGATCAATGATTGTTATAGGGTTTCCATTTTTTATATTTTGGTTTGAACAAAATCTCTCCAGTTAATGTCTTCACTGTTACTGGAAATCTTAATAACTTTTCTAGCTCAGCAACGTCGCTGATAGACGCTCCAGTATTTTTAACTTTTTTTTAGCTATTTTTCTTTATGTCTTAAATCTGTCACACCGTTTCTCCGTATCGCGTTTGTGAAATGTTCTATAACTCGCTCAGCTAAACAATTTATCCATGACAATTTCATAGGCTTGAAATCCCCAACGTTAGGTTTATCATTTAACGGATATAGCGTGTACACAACTTCAGTTACTGGATAAGATCGCTCATAATACAGCTTGTCTATTCAAGTCAGTATTCCTGGTTTGGAATTTTTTTACCATAGATAATATTATTCCCTGACTTTTGGACGGATTAGCGCTTGTCTCGGTTGTTCCAAACATCATCGTCGGTCTTTACAATAAATTCTACTAAGATAATATATTTCCGAACATCAAGGTAGTCAATAAACTATCTCCCTCGTTTGGCACTCATCACATAGACAGTATTTCCAATTCTGAACGTCGACCATACATGAGCCGCACCATCGTAGCGAAATTCCTTCTTGGCTTCACGAATACGTTTACTTATATCCGCATTCGTTAAAGCTAGATCTTGCATCAAGAAACAAAATTTATGTAGCCTGTCAAGATCAAATCTAGCAGCGGCAGGCTCAATTCCTGCATATTATAATTAAGGCAATATGTATTCAAATTGGAGTTTTAATCATATATATATATATATATATATATATATATATATATATATATATATATATATATATATATATATATATATATATGATTCAACCAAATCACTGTCACTGGCTTAAGATTGGCTATAGGTTTTTGTGTAACAAAAGTTACGTAACGAGTTCTGCAGTTATCACATGCAATGCGTTAGACACGGGAGTCTAGGACCAAATCCATGTATGCGGTGTGGTGTTGGAGTGCGAGTAAAAACTAACCAGTGTGCGCAATGTGGTGGTAAAAAAATAGAGATGAAACGATATTGCGAAAGAAAATATAAAGATGAATCTATTATAAAAACGAAGATTATATAGCTAGATTTTCAAAACAATAATTTTAAACATATAGTATTTAGTATACAAATGGAGCAAAATGAGTTTGTATCACATCCAATCATAATCAATTATGAAGTGTTTCGTGATGGTATCATCAGAAATTGCAGACTGAAGAACCAGTAGGTTTTATTACCAATGCTAGTTATTTTGCGTTTAATACCAGTCAATTTATTCTGCTAGTAAATACTTTGATATGGCATCTAACTCAGTGAAATACGTGGCTATCCTTCATCACTATCATCACAATCTTTATTGCTGATGATGCCTTTGTCATCAATATCATCTACTTTACACAACTGCAGTTCTGGTATTTGGAAGTTGATGCTTAATCCAAAGAAAACAGTTATTTATTCTGACAGGTTGGTGTTTGTTTCTTCAATCTGAGTTACATGCTTGGGTTTCAATATATGCCTAGGTTGACATTTTTTTAAAATTAGATATCATACCAGTGTTGTGATCTGGTTCAAGCTAAATCCTAAGGTGAAGTGGTATGTCTACATGTAACTGACAAATACATAAATATGGAAATACATCTAGGGTACATGATTAGGAACCTTTTGGAACCCTGAGCAGAATAACCCCATTTAAAGCACCATGAAGTTACGAGACTGTCATCATATGCAAACCCTGCATTCTATTCCTCCTCTCCTACCCATGGGTTTTGGAGAGACAGGCAAACAGAGAAAGATAGCAAGAGATTTGTACTCATAAACTTATTCATACAGGCAACTCCCAGTAGGACTGACGTTTCCTGACCAAAACTAGTTTTCAGGAATTTTAGACAAGATGTTTTCTTCTAACTGTTGAAAACTGAAACCATCTGGTATTCATCATAATCTCTTGTTTGTATATTAAATTTGTATTGTTTGTTGGCTTTTGTGTTTTTATTATGTATGACAATGCATTTACTTGGTTTTGAGTTCTAGCTACAGCCTTGATTTGGACCCTTGAAGATTCCATAAAAGAATGTTGCTTACAGCTTAGTGAATATTTCCTTTAGGATGAACCTTCTCCTGGCCCTCTTATTAAGACAGGTTTTTATATAAGGGTTGTTTTATATTATAATTACTCATTCCTTCTTTAAAATCTGGCTACTGAAATCAGCTTTTTATTTGTGTGTTCTATGGAAATAAATTATTTGTTGAATTCCACAGAACTATTTGGTTTTTACTCTTTTTATGTTATTTACTTTAAGGCAAGAGTTGTAACACTCCAACATAGCAAATTGTGTGGCAAAACTGGATTTTGTTTATGTCCGAGTTAACATTTGCTAAATTTGGTTTCATCTATAGCCAATATTTTTAATAAGTTTCATCATTCAAGGTTATTTATCATATTTATCAAAATCTGGATTTGATAACTTGTTTGAATTCTTATCTTGAGCATCCATTATAAGATTTTCAAGATGGCTGCTGAGATAGTCATAATGAATGAAACCAAATTAAACACTAACCACAATAATGATCTATTTCATTGTCAAGGCTACAATAAACCATTACACAGGGGAAGGTCCTTGTTGTATACATTAGGGAAGATGTAAATGCAGAAAGGTAACTTGACTTGGAGTCACAAGAAATTGAGAGTATCTGGGTGGAAATTTATCAAAATAATGCAAAATCATTCCTAGTTGGTTTCATTTATAGGCCACCTTCCTCCATGGCAATTTGGAATAATAACTTTTTGAAACAAATGGAAAATGTTCTTGCACAGGAGAAAGAAACATACATGGCGATATAAATAAGGTTCTTCTCAATACTCAAATAAGGAAGAACTGGATGGAATTCATTTAATCATTGGGCCTAGTCCAGTTGGTAAATGACTCCACAAGGGTAATAGAAAAATCGAGCACTCTTATTGATCACATATCATTATACCAACCTACCAGACAATGTAGCTGGTATTAACATACCAAACACGTTTGTCTTCAAGCAGTATCATTGTCATTTTTAAGTGTGTGTGTGATTTAGATTTTTAACTTAGCTTTAACAATTTTACAGTCATATCTCTACAATGTCTGCAGTATGACAGTTTAAAGTGCTATCTAGCACTGGTGCATCATGCTGCAGACATGTAGCATGATGTCCCAACCAGCTGCATTATCCTGACAACAGGCTGACCAATCCTAACACTAACCTCATAATGTTGAGCACCAAGTGAAGCAGCTGTTAGTACCATTTTTTAAGTCTTTGGTATTAGTCGGCCAGGGATCGGTCATTTTTGAACTGCTGGAGTTTTGGATAAATGTGTGTGTAAAGTTTCAAGACAGTCCTTGAAGTATTTAAAGAAAAATAGCAACTAACAAGTGTGTACTAATGGATGGACAACAGGTGATGGACAATGGTTAACACTATCTATACATACTTATGTGTATCACCATATGAGATAATAAAATTACAGAAGTTTCTGTACAGCACATGATAGTTTTAATTGATGATCTTCTTTGAAATCATTGTAGCTGTGTCCATAAAAACATTAGGAAGAGAAGAAGAACAGAAGGGGGAGGAATAGATGTACCATCATTTACCTCAATATCTGAACTTTACAAAACAATTACCTTTCTCCGTCTGAATAATTGTTATACTGAGAATTATTAATTTTTCCAAATTTTTTGTTTGAGAAATAAATTTCTTTATTGACAGGACTGTATACACCTGGCAAGTTAGTGCTGGTAAAAGGTGTGACAACTAGTGTGCACTATATCCTTGGTTACCAATAAGGCTCACATTCATGGTAATACTTCACTGCTACAGATAAAGAATTCTTGCATTTTTGGTTTTGCTTATCTTTCTGCATTTTAAAATATGAAAATCTGTTCATCATTTACATTTACATGGTGACAAGTTTTGATAATCATTAGAAGCTTACCTATAAATGTAACCTAGTTCTAATATCATTACTGTTTATCATGTAAGGATTGTCTTTGTATGACCAAAATTATATACTTTATTAGTAATATCTTGACTCAGAAAATCTAAACCCTTAAAGAATGCTTGAAGCAACAGCACAATTACATATATGCTCTGAATATGTGCATGAGCCAAATCACTTAGATTGGTTCATGAATTGAATTGCAGAATCCAGAATACGATTATTTTCACTATAATTATAATTATGATCACCAAACCAACTACATCCAAAAACAGGTTTTCAAGGGCAAATCTGGAATTGAGTAAAACAGACTACAAGAACTTGTGCATTATTGTGTGTTACTTATTTAACCAACTTTCACTTGTTAAATGACAAAAAAGACAATTTTGTAGCCAAATCAAAATTAAATTATTTAATTAGCAGCACCTGTTAATCTCAATTTAAAGTACACTAAATTTTTCCAACTTGATGTGCATGACTGGATTATCCACGTTTGTGCACTCTCCAGCAGTTAAAATAAAATCCTACAATTATATCAGCTTGATGTAACATTGATGACCATAGATTTTACAATTATGAAAGTGATTCATGAATTAATTCTACAAACTGTTTTAGGATGAAAGGTTGTATTTTCTTTATCGTTACCTTTTCTAAAACTTGTGGAGTGCTGTCTGATGGGATATAGAGACAGCATGATTTTTGGGGAATATGGGAAATTCATTTAACAACATGGATTATATTATTGTGATACATCAAGACTGTTGGCAAATCAGCTCATCCAAGACTATTTGAATATCAGCATATTCTATACTGGAATTCATTTCAAACACTGTATGCTTTAGACTTGTAATAAAACTTTTAGAACTATTTGGAATTTAATTCACAATATTGTACATTCCTACTGAATTTTCACTTTGTATTCTAGGCAAATCAATTAATTGTTGAATTTTACTAAACTTGCACAACAAGTCTATATAGGCTGGTTGAGACATAATGTAGAAACAGCCATGTAGGGTTTTACAAACACAACATTTTCTGTTTTATTTGTTTGCTTTGTCTATGTTTTGTATATGCCTTTGAAAAAGACTCATTGAGAGTCTAAAGCACTCAGACTAGTTAGATACTAGTTTTGCACTGTTCGTTGTCAGTTTATTGCAACTATTGAGAGAGAGAGATCGAGAGAGAGATCGAGATAGAGAGAGAGATAGAGAGAGAGATCGAGAGAGAGAGAGATCGAGATCGAGAGATCGAGAGATCGAGAGAGAGAATTGTCAAATGTTGGTCAGAGAGACCTTTTGTTGCTTGTTGCATTTATTAACAGAAACATATACAAACATCTACTTTGATTATAATTCCACGAATAGAGCTATAACAAAAAACTTTAAACACAAAATTTTAAATCACTGAGGTATGAAATATCAGTCTCAGTGACCTACTTTTGTAGTAAGGATGTAGTTCTTATCAAGCTGTAAACACCAAGTTTAGTGATTCCATGTATAATAGTATGAATAGAGTGTGCAAAAAAGCTAAGCTAAATGGAAAATGTTAACTGAGAACATACAGATAATGTGCATGTATGAACAAAGTTAGCTTCATCAACCCTCTCCAGGATGCAAGCTATTTCCCACAAATTAATGTCCAACCTTTGCCTTATTTCCCCCATATACAAAAGTACAAGTATTTAAAATGATAACAAATGGTAACTAGACATAGCTGTCTATTTTGTATTCCTAGGTTCACTATCATATCTATTCAATGATAAATTCAGGCTTGATAAACCTACATTCAATTGAGCAATATTCGGGAATTGTATACCAAAGTAATCTATGTCTGATAAATAGTGTACCCCCTACGTTCTCAAAAATATATTAGGCTGGACACCTGCTTCCCCTCCATTTTATCAAAGAAAATATACTGTACAGATCCATTATAACATGTTCTTGAGAAGTTTTGCGAACTAATTAAAAAAAAAAATACAACATTGCAACTCTGAATCCTCACATCTTTAATAAACAAATTTTTCTGTTTGTTTGGTGTTCAATGACACATCAACACAAGAAAGGTTATATCTTGCAGAGGCTTCAAGAGTAATGTACCAGGGACCCATCACTGCAAGTGACTATGCTTGATCTGGGTAAGGTTTAAATTCCACCCTTCTGGTCCAGAATGCTAACTGCAAGCCATCATATCTCCTTTCAACAAACATTGCTTGGGACAGGAACAGTCCATGTTTAGAGTACTAGTCCCAAAACTAAACTTCTTGGCTTCTGATCTAGAATTGAACAAGCAATATTTTCCCAAAGGAATTTTTAAAAAAATTCAGGACTTTGACTCCATATTCTCAATTTTAATGTTCATTGACGGGCTTGAGAGAACTTTTATCAAATTTAGAAACATTTCCAGAATTTCATGGCTCTTCGAACACTGCCCACACAATCAAATTAAAATTGTCTCATCATGGCCTTTTAGTTCATCCTTTCCCAATAAACTGACTTCACATAACTGTACAATTGGTCCAGTTTTAATTTGGCTCTTTGCATACATAAACCTGTTTCAAATCCATAGTGAACATCTATCTGCTTTCTAACGACTGCTGAAGACGTTTGTGGTCAATCTTCTCCAACAAGACAAGACTGAGTTCATTAAGGAAAGCATATAATTATATCTACTTATTTATATATGTCTCACTGTTTGTCTGTAAAAATTGAAAGCTGTCAAATAACACTAGAAATAGCAATATCGAACACCAAATTTATAATTCTCAATGTAAACCCCATGTATTGTGGATTAATAGAAAAACTGAAACACATGCAGATTTTAAATTAGTCCATGTAGATATATTGATTATGTGTGGGTATATGAAAATTTTTACAAGAAAAGCAAATAAATCTAAATCATTTAATATCATTTAAACTTACTTATCTTCAATAAAACAAATAATCTGAGAAAATAAGAGCACACACTGAAATAATCTGCTCTAAGTGAACAAATAAGAAAATGTAACAATTACTGAATATATATCTACCTCACATTACATATATCAATATCTGAGTTTCAGTAAAACAGGACCTTGCTACATATTGCTGGAAAATGCTAAAATCTAATTGGCTTAAATATTATTGAAATAAAGGTGTACAGTCAATTTGGTTTTGATCTGTAAAGCCATTTTCAAGAATTGCACACACAATGAGCACTATTTTGCACTGTAGGATCTCTCAAATACACCCTACTACACAGTAAATCTCCAAGATGTACAGGTGGAGTCTGACCTAACTACAATGTGATGTTGGGTAAAAGACTTAATCGAATTTCAATCCATGGTATTACCACCAAAGTTAGTCATTTAAGGATACAGAAGAAACCCACAAACATGACAGGGAGAATAAACTCTTAAGTGAAAGTTACACCTGGTGAGAGAAATACAGCAAGAGCCAGGAGATTTCATGGCTACAGTTCACTGAACTGCACTTAATATCATCCTCCATTAGCTTGTGTAAAAATAAGGTCTGTATATTGTACACAGGTCTCATTTGAAAAGAATAAGTATGGGTCACAGTGACCTACTTCTGTAATGAAGATGTAGTATTTAATATACATCCCATCACCATGTTTTTTAATTCTAGATATATATGTTACAGTATGTATACAGAATGCATACAAACCACATATCCATAAAATGTGTGGTCATGAGCAAAGCAAAAAACTTGACAAAAGCTGCTAAAATGTGATCAAGTATGGTAAACTTGTGTTGTAAGGGTCTGGTACTAATAGAGATGCAAACAGTCATCAATTTTGATGATTCTAGCAAGAAAAGAACTTTTTTATAAATAAACTTGAATCAAAATTTGACCAAAATCATTGAAGCAAAAAAATACAACCAAGGTAAGCTAAAGAATGCAATCAAGTTTAATGAATCTCTCATAAACAGTGCTTGACAAATAAACAACCAAAGTCAGTGAAGAATAAAACATTGGTCACAACAATCTATTTTGGTGATATGGATCTAAGATGCATCCCTTCAGTTTTATGATTCCTTGGATAACAGTATGTATACAGGGTGTAAACAACTGATGTGGTCATAAGCTAAAAGCAAGAATGTACAAAAAATTTCCCATCACTGACTAATGTTGTGAAGTTGAGATGTACAACTGCCAATGATTCGCCTGGCCAAGGCTATTCTGTCATCTTTGAGATTTGCCTTTAATGCATCCCTGTTGATGTTAGTCCCTTCTTTGGAACAATTCATGAACAGGGTGTTTGGATAAGGGAGCCTATGTTGACAGATGCAGTGGTAACTCTTGTGACCCCTGTTTTCTGACCTCCTCAATTCAAACTTCAAATGAATGTGGATTGCCAAATAGGTGAGTGAGCAGTCCATGATAAGCAAATCATGACCATTGAAGTCATATATTGCATGTTGATGAAGCTTAACTGGTTGGTTGACAGCTGAATGGCATAGGGTAAATGCCATTATGATTGGTTCCAGTTGGCAGTCCATACAAGTTGAATTGCAGTTCATTCTGTCCAGCCAGCAAGTCAAATAAAACAACCTCAGTTCTGGCAAGATTACTGTCATGCATGGATAATGTAAAAGGGTATTGAATATTCACTCCATATGGACAGATGATACAATTCTGCATGGGATGATATTTGATTTACAATTGTATCATCTTGTGGGAAGAGGTAAAGGCCAATCCTGAATGGGATAATGTAAAGCGTCCTGTTCAACTGTCAACAATCTTGACAACAGTGCATTATTAATTAGAGTGAGCATGCCCAATTCCAGATATTGCTTGTACTCATCTCTCATTCCATCTGCATTAAGATCTAGTGTTATCTTATGAATCTTCATGATGGGGGCATCTTATCATCCATATGAGACTTTTGAGAGATTCTGACGTAGGAAATAGGCTCAGTACCTCATGCTGTGAAGAAATAGATACTGCTCTATTTTGTGACCCTTGAGCTGTGTTAAGGACATTTGACCATGCATTTTCTGTTCAAACTGCATTCACATGACACATGTGTAATGAAGAACAATGACAGACCATGAAAAGCAAATGACAGAGCAGGCATGTTTTGTGAACATCCTCTACTACTTTGAATCTATTGCATCCAGAATAAACAAACAAGTCCATACAATATATATATATATATATAAGGTGGCGTATCCAGTATGATTCCTTTTCCTTCCTGGTTTCGGAACTCCAGCTGTGGTTGTTAGCAATAGCGATAAGTATTATATCACTGAAAGTGTGGCCAGGGGAGGAGAAGTGTTCTGCGACTGGGCTTCTGTACAGCTTTTTTGTCATCCAATCAGATCTATGAAGGTTTATCCTTATGTGTAGCTTTTCAGTTTCTCCCATGTACTGAAGGCCACAGATCTTACATGTGATGAGATAAATCACATTCTCTGTTTTGCACGTTTTGTTTGGACCATGTATGTTTAGTTTTTCTTTAGTCACTGTGCTAGTGAATGTCTTGGTCTCTATCATATGTTGACAGGTTTTGCATCTTTTATCACCACAGGGTCCAGATTGACTAGGTTGGTTTTGACTAGCGATTGTTGTTAGCTTGGCCCTGACTAGGATGTCCTTTAGGTTTTTTGGTCTTTGGTAAGCTACTACAGGTATGTTCGGAAGTATTAGGTTTAGTATGTCTGACGATTGCACGGTTGGCCTGTGGTTTGCGATGATTTTACCTACTTTGGGATTGTCAGGGTGATAGGTCAGAATAAATGGTATCCTATCAACCTTTTCTTTCTGTCCATATCTGAGTAGGTGATCACGGTTTGTTTGTTTGGCCCTTTGGATTGCCTCCGCAATCAGGTCTTTGTCGTAGCCTCGGTAAATTAAATGTTTAGCCAGCTCTTCAGACCTTTCTAGGAATCTTTCATCGTCGGAGCAAATTCTGCGTATCCTCAGTGCCTGGCTATATGGAATGTTCTTAATGCAGTGTTTTGGATGACAGCTGGTTGGGAGAAGATACTGGTGTTTGTCGGTTGGTTTCGAGTAGATGTCTGTGTGTAATTTGTTTTCCACCAGTCTGGTTGTTGTGTCCAGGAAAACATGGTTTGAGTTGGAAATTTCTGATGTGAATTTTATTGAAGGATGGAAGTTGTTTGCCTTTGATATGAAGTCATCCAGACTTTCCCTTCCATACTGCCACTGCCACCTGTAGTAGCTTACCGGAGACCAAAAAACCTAAAGGACATCCTAGTCAGGGCCAAGCTAACAACAATCGCTAGTCAAAACCAACCTAGTCAATCTGGACCCTGTGGCGATAAAAGATGCAAAACCTGTCAACATATGATAGAGACCAAGACATTCACTAGCACAGTGACTAAAGAAAAACTAAACATACATGGTCCAAACAAAACGTGCAAAACAGAGAATGTGATTTATCTCATCACATGTACGATCTGTGGCCTTCAGTACGTGGGAGAAACTGAAAAGCTACACAAAAGGATAAACTTTCATAGATCTGATTGGATGACAAAAAAGCTGTACAGAAGCCCAGTCGCAGAACACTTCTCCTCCCCTGGCCACACTTTCAGTGATATAAAACTAATCGCTATTGCTAACAACCACAGCTGGAGTTCCGAAAAAAGGAAGGAAAAGGAATCATACTGGATATACCGCCTTAGAACATTGAAACCAATATATATATATATATATATATATATATATATATATATATATATATATAAACCATATTATCCAAATGAGTTATAATTAGAGTAAATGCCTAAAAACAGCATCTGGGAAATTCCTTCATTGAAAATGTATGTTGCTGTTCAAAGTCAAATGTGACAAAAACAACCAGTATAATAATTTAAAAAATATAGATAAGTTATAACAATTTTTTTTACAAAAATGTATGCACCATATAAAACATCCTTACTTACTGTGTCAGTGGAAAAGAGATGTGGATGATACAGTTTAATATAATTTGTAGAATTTAACTGGATAATCTAAAGGATATCTATGCATATAGCCGCAAAAGTAAAAAGATGGTTTATACCAGATATACAGGCAGCCACCATGTGGATAGAAAGGGGAGATGATATGTACAAGTTGGTTCTCTTTGTCTATTTAATGTGCAGATTTAAGGCATTTTTCCATCTTCCAGAGAGGGCTGAATTCTGAGGTTGGTAATGTATTTACTAGAGAAACATAATTTACCAACATATTTTATATTTGGACATATTTATGGGATATTTACATTTTTGGCATGAATGAAAAAAGTTATTATTTTTGGCTGTCCACTATCACTTAGAAAATCAATCCATCTTTCTGCCATCTACCCAGGCATAAAGGAATTATTATTTCATTCAAATCCACTGGTACGACTTTTACCTGAACATAAACACCATCTGTCTACAAAGACTGCTTTTATGTGGTTCCAAGCAACTGTTATACACACACAAGTCTGGCTGTATAATAGACATGTCTGTGTGGGTCACATGTTCATTTGAAGGAACCAAAACCAGGATGATTACACCAAGAGTGTTTAACATGTCAAAAAATCTTGGTGACAAATGTGTAAGGATACGGTTTGAGTTGTTCTGCAAAATTTTTCATGTCTTCCCCAATTTGTTCTTGGACACGTGGTGCTACCACACTAAGTTCCACCAGGTGAGATTGGGAAAGTGGCTCAACTTGGTCTGTAGATCCTGGCTGTAATATCTATTGATCAAAATTTTAAAAGAAAACAGTTTTATAAATGATAAAAGAAATTAAGACAATTTGTAAAATGATTGCATTTATTGGCTGTAATATTCAATTCTTACAAATGGAAAATATTTCTATCATACATACATTTAAATCATTAGAATAAAAATTGAGGGATGCCACTAGAGTGGTTGTCCATAACCTGACAACTTGTGAACCTACTTATGAAACAAAGGAATGTGTAGGCCCCATTATTTTCTTATAAAGAAAAGGCCAAATTAGGCTCCTGTCTGCTTCACATCTTGATCAAAATTGGTAAATGGAACAAGTATTTTATCACTGAAAATGAGTAGTTAGTACATGCTAATGTGGAACCAGCATCATGATATTCACTAATTTTAATAAAAGATCATGAATTTTTTAAGATTGTTTTTAAAAAGCATTTTTATCAATAAATAACACAAAACACTTTAGGAAGAGGAACAGCACTATCTCAACTCTATCAATTCTCAGCCCTCCGCTCAAGGGAAGAGCCAGCTCACCCAGAACTTTCCCCCAGGTCTTATGCACTTTCATCAAATTGACCAAGTCTGTGACTTTCATCAAACTGACAAAATCTGTGACTTTCATTAAATTGACCAAGTCTGTGACTTTCATGAAACTGACCAAGTCTGTGACTTTCATCAAATTGACCAAGTCTGTGACTTTCATTAAATTGACCAAGTCTGTGACTTTCATCAAACTGACCAAGTCTGTGACTTTCATCAAATTGACCAAGTCTGTGACTTTCATCAAACTGACCAAGTCTGTGACTTTCATTAAATTGACCAACTCTGTGACTTTCATCAAACTGACCAAGTCTGTGACTTTCATCAAATTGACCAAGTCTGTGACTTTCATCAAACTGACCAAGTCTGTGACTTTCATCAAATTGACCAAGTCTGTGACTTTCATCAAATTTACCAAGTCTGTGACTTTCATCAAACTGACCAAGTCTGTGACTTTCATCAAATTGACCAAATCTGTGACTTTCATCAAACTGACCAAGTCTGTGACTTTCATCAAACTGACCAAGTCTGTGACTTTCATCAAATTGACCAAGTCTGTGACTTTCATCAAATTGACTAAGTGTGACTTTCATGAAAGTGACCAAGTCTGTGATTTTCATTAAATTGACCAAGTCTGTGACTTTCATCAAATTTACCAAGTCTGTGACTTTCACAAACTGACCAAGTCTGTGATTTTCATCAAATTGACCAAGTCTGTGACTTTCATCAAATTGACCAAGTCTGTGACTTTCATCAAAGTGACCAAGTCTGTGACTTTCATGAAAGTGACCAAGTCTGTGACTTTCATCAAACTGACCAAATCTGTGACCTTCATAAAATTGACCAAGTCTGTGACTTTCATCAAACTGACCAAGTCTGTGACTTTCATCAAATTGACCAAGTCTGTGACTTTAATCAAATCTACCAAGTCTATGACTTTCATCAAACTGACCAAGTCTGTGACTTTCATTAAATTGACCAAGTCTGTGACTTTCATCAAACTGACCAAGTCTGTGATTTTCATCAAATTGACCAAGTCTGTGACTTTCATCAAATTGACCAAGTCTGTAACTTTCATCAAAGTGACCAATCACTCTGATTTTCACCAAATTGACCAATTCTGTGACTTTCATCAAACTGACCAAGTCTGTGACTTTCATGAAAGTGACCAAGTCTGTGACTTTCATCAAACTGACCAAGTCTGTGACCTTCATCAAATTGACCAAGTCTGTAACTTTCATCAAACTGACCAAGTCTGTGACTTTCATCAAATTGACCAAGTCTGTGACTTTAATCAAATCTACCAAGTCTGTGATTTTCATCAAATTGACCAATTCTGTGACTTTCATCAAATTGACCAGGTCTGTGACTTTCATCAAATTGACCAATTCTGTGACTTTCATCAAACTGACCAAGTCTGTGACTTTCATCAAACTGACCAAGTCTGTGACTTTCATCAAATTGACCAAGTCTGTGACTTTCATCAAAGTGACCAAGTCTGTGACTTTCATGAAAGTGACCAAGTCTGTGACTTTCATCAAATTGACCAACTCTGTGACTTTCATCAAACTGACCAAGTCTGTGACTTTCATCAAACTGACCAATTCTGTGACTTTCATCAAATTGACCAAGTCTGTGACTTTCATCAAACTGACCAAGTCTGTGACTTTCATCAAATTGACCAAGTCTGTGACTTTCATCAAATTGACCAAGTCTGTGACTTTATTAAATATATAATCTTGGCATGAGATGCAAACTTAAAGTTTTGCAACAACATTTATCAGATTTTTATGTACAGTCCAAATTTCTTCACCAATCTGTTTACTATTAATGGCAGAGCTGATAAATTTTCTTTGTCTCATTCACTTGTCCAGGGCAAGTGCTTTAGAAGATTCACTTGTCCCAAACACCTTTATACTTGTCCCAAATAGAATCAATGAGCTGCATGCAATTTAATCCCAAGAAATAATTACATGTATGGCATATATATTTTTTAAAGATCTTAACTTTCTCAAAAAAGTTTGATATTATACATTTCCCAACATTAGTCATCTATTTGATATTATACATTTCCCCACATTAGTCATCTATTTGATATTATACATTTCCCAACATTAGTCATCTATTTGATATTATACATTTCCCAACATTAGTCATCTATTTGATATTATACATTTCCCCACATTAGTTATCTATTTGATATTATACATTTCCCAACATTAGTCATCTATTTGATATTATACATTTCCCAACATTAGTCATCTATTTGATATTATACATTTCCCAACATCAGTCATCTATTTGATATTATACATTTCCCAACATTAGTCATCTATTTGATATTATACATTTCCCAACATTAGTCATCTATTTGATATTATACATTTCCCAACATTAGTCATCTATTTGATATTATACATTTCCCAACATTAGTCATCTATTTGATATTATACATTTCCCAACATTAGTCATCTATATTTTTAGAGTGCTAGATTTGAAAAAATGTTAGCTTTAACAAAGGTTATATTTTTTCCTGACAATGAGTCTGGCTTAGGTCTCATTGGAGAAGTCATTACTTCAGATTCAGTGGCAGTCTTACATTGTATCCCTCCACTTTCACATCAATCTTCCTTATTAACTATCTTTGAAGATAACATAATAATCTCATTTTATCCACATAGTAAAGATCACTTTGCTTGACAACTACTTGCCTTATATAACTTGGAAACTGTGACTTTCATTCTTCCTTTGTGGAAAAAATATCCCTTGGCTATAAATTCATAATCTATTCTGGAAAAAAAGATCATGGCATTTAAATAGTGCTTTTTAATCAGAAAAAAGCACAACAACAATTTGAGTAGATTTGATATTCTTAGAAAAAGTGCAGAACTAAGTTACAGAAAATCATGTACCAAATTGTGGATAAAAGCTTTTCTCCTATAGTTAAAACAAAAAATAATAGTCTTACAAGAACCAATTAACTAAATTTTCATATAATCTCACAGATATGTTTTTCTAACATATGACAATATTATCATAATAAACCATTCACATCAAGTATTCACATCATGATTAATTAGAAAATAACTGAGAAAAATCAACTGTTTCAAAAATTTTCATTTTGCTTCACCTGGTAATAGCAAGACAAAGAATCACTCTACTGTGCTGTGGCTATGGCATCAATAGCATTAATGCTGTTAAGGTTGTCGTAAAGAATTTAATGTTATATATCTTCAGTATTAGTTTATATATTCAGCTCAAACTCTGAGTGGAATATTTATTAATGCCAAAAGTTTCTGCCATTGTATATTAGGTCATCCTGTTATGCCTGCATCATCATACTGCCATCCAAGAGTTATCTTCTCTCATTCCACAGAACAATTATTTTGATTATTTGTCACACATCTCATTCCACAGAACAACTGATTCAATTATTTGTGTCAGATATCTCATTCTACATAATAATTCTTTGGATTATTGTCAGATATCTCATTCCACAGAATAAATCTTTGGCCTATTGTCAGATATCTCATTCCACAGAATAATTGTTTGATTTTTTTGTGTTGTTTAATTTCACATAATAATTATTTGGATTATTTGTGTCAGATATCTCATTTTGCAGAATAATTGTTTTATCTGTGTAAGAATCCTAAACTTTAATTTCCTTTGTCTGAAAAAACAATCCTTACTACCACTAACTTTTAAAAAGAAGAAATTATGGAGGAGGTGGAGAATATGAAACTTTAGTCTGATAATCTTTGAAAAGAAGGGCTTAAACTCACTTGAAACCCATCTCATTCAGAAAATCCACAACATTAGAGGATGCTCCTGCATCCACACAATGTCTGATCAAAGTCAACTTGTTCTTGTCCCCCACTTCTGCTACTCCAAGATATCTTACATGCCTTCAATAAATAAATAAAACAGCAACAGTCATACAATTTCAATAAATAAATAAAACAGTCAGCAACAGTCATACAATTTCAATAGATAAAACAGTCAGCAAGTGTCATACAATTTCAATAAATAAATAAAACAGTCAGCAACAGTCATACAATTTCAATAGATAAATAAAACAGTCAGCAACAGTCATACAATTTCAATAGATAAATACAACAGTCAGCATCAGTAATTCAATTTCAATAAATAAATAAAACAGTCAGCAAGTGTCATACAATTTCAATAGATAAAACAGTCAGCAAGTGTCATACAATTTCAATACATAAATAAAACAGTCAGCAACAGCAATACAATTTCAATAAATAAATAAAAGTCAGCAACAGTCATACAATTTCAATAAATAAATAAAACAGTCAGCAACAGTCATACAATTTCAATAGATAAAACAGTCAGCAAGTGTCATACAATTTCAATACATAAATAAAACAGTCAGCAACAGCCATACAATTTCAATAAATAAATAAAACAGTCAGCAACAGTCATACAATTTCAATACATAAATAAAAGTCAGCAACAGCCATACAATTTCAATAAAAAAATACAACAGTCAGCATCAGTAATTCAATTTCAATACATAAATAAAACAGTCAGCAACAGTCATACAATTTCAATAAATAAATAAAACAGGCAGCAACAGCCATACAATTTCAATAAATAAATAAAACAGGCAGCAACAGCTATATAATTTCAATAAATAAATAAAACAGGCAGCAACAGTCATACAATTTCAATAAATAAATAAAACAGGCAGCAACAGTCATACAATTTCAATACATAAATATAACAGTCAGCAACAGCCATACAATTTCAATAAATAAATAAAACAGGCAGCAACAGCCATACAATTTCAATAAATAAATAAAACAGGCAGAAAAGACCAGAAAATTTCAATATAAAGGTACATGAACAGTTTTGGATTGTGATACATTACAACTTCAGGATGCTCTACACTAAGTTATATACAATCAAAGATGCACAATATTAAATCTTGTTCATTGCTGTAATTCTATCATATGTAAAACTGCTTGATCATACAATTTGAACTCTGAGGGGTAAGCTTGAGTCTGGTGAAATTAATTCTAGTATTTTTCATCTTAGTATTCAATACCTCTGAGGCTAAGCCTGAGTGTGGTAAATAAAACAAGGAACTAAACCTCCAGTCTGCCTCATCTTATTTGTTAAATACCTCTGAGACTAAGCCTGAGTCTAGCCAATGTGACAAGTAATTAAACCTCTAGTCTGCCTCATCTTGGTGTTAAATACCTCTGAGGCTAAGCCTGAGTCTAGTCAATGTGACAAGTAATTAAACCTCTAGTCTGCCTCATCTTGGTGTTAAATACCTCTGAGGCTAAGCTTGAGTCTAGTCAATGTCACAAGTAATTAAACCTCCAGTCTGCCTCATCTTGGTGTTAAATACCTCTGAGGCTAAGCCTGAGTCTAGTCAATGTGACAAGTAATTAAACCTCCAGTCTGCCTCATCTTGGTGTTAAATACCTCTGAGGCTAAGCCTGAGTCTAGTGAATGTGACAAGTAATTAAACCTCTAGTCTGCCTCATCTTGGTGTTAAATACATCTGAAGCTAAGCCTGAGTCTAGTCAATGTGACAAGTAATCAAACCTCTAGTCTGCCTCATCTTGGTGTTAAATACCTCTGAGGCTAAGCCTGAGTCTAGTCAATGTGACAAGTAATTAAACCGCTAGTCTGCCTCACCTTGGTGTTAAATACCTTTGAGGCTAAGCCTGAGTCTAGTCAATGTGATAAGTAATCAAACCTCTAGTCTACCTCATCTTGGTGTTAAATACCTCTGAGGCTAAGCCTGAGTCTAGTCAATGTGACAAGTAATTAAACCTCTAGTCTGCCTCATCTTGGTAATAAAATAAGTTTAACTCTTAGGATGCATTTAACAGGATTGTATAAACCAGTGAAGCAAAACCAATCAAAATCTACTGAGTATTTCACTTGCTCATCTTACTAAAGTGCAACAAGTTTTAATAAACTGCTCATTATCATCAAATATGGTGAAATGATGTCATAGGTAAAATAACCTTAAAAAATGTAATGTTGTGTAATTTTAATAATTTGTAAATAATGTTTTTCTTAAGCCTGCTTGAAAAGCAAACAGACACAAACAAAACTAAGGTTAACCATAAAGTGAGGCAGCACAAACTATGAGGGTGTGTATCTATATGAGTGTAAGAAATGAAAGTGAATCTGAAACAATAACTGATGATGTTCAGAAAGATTAAATATATTATACAAAAGTTTCCAACTGTAACCAAACTTTTTCTTTCAGGATAAAACCCTTAAACTGTGTCCTTGGACAATTATCATTTCCACTAACAGTGAATCATGAGTACTGTAAACTATACATTAAAATCCCACCTTATAGTACATAGCATTAATAATCTTCTTTTACATAAAACCCCCACTGACTGTGTGAGTTTATGTGATTTGGATTTGTAACATTGCTTTAACAATTTCAGTCATATCAGTACCCTGTCTGCAGTGTGGCAGTTTATAGTGATGTCTAGCACTGGGGCATCATACTGTAGACAAGTAGCATTATGTCCCACCCAGTTACATTATCCTGACACCAGACACCAGGCCGATCAGTGCTAACACTAACTTCTTAATGCTGATCACCATGCAAGACATTTGCTAGTACCATTTTTATAAGTCTTTGGTATGACTTGGTCAGGGTTTGAACCCATGACCACAGCCATCCGAATAGGTTCTCAAAAAAGCAGCTAATGAATTTCTGAGTAGGTGTATAGCTATTCTTGGAATCACTGTGACTATGACCATTCACCTTCTTATTCATTCATCAATAGGCATTTTTCTTGTCTCAAATGCAAGCAATGCACAAATTTGTTCAAGGTGAAAGATGCAGAACTCCAAGTTATTTTGCAGAACCCATTCTTCTTCTTTCAGTTGTGGTGACCCAAACTATGGCCAATTGACCCCAACATCAATATGTGCCTTTATTATCTCACATGCAAGCCATCATTTACAAAGCTTAGTCAATGCACATGGTACAGGACTTGAGCAGTTTTGTCCTTTCAATCCCTGTTGATGCTGACCATTTGAACCCAAAGTGATTAGATGTCTTCTTTATCTCAAATGCAATCCATCAACAAAGTCTGGACAAAGTAGGTGCTAAAAAGCTACTGGTTTCATGCAGAAACCATTTCTTTTCTGAGTTACTGTGACCTTGACCTATGATATTTTGATCCCAAAATTAGTGGGTTACTTTCTCATCTCAAATGTAAGCCATTTACAAATTGCTTAAAGTATCTGGTACACAAATCAAGTAACTGTGTGGAAATGGTTTTCTTTCATTCAGTCCCTGTCACCTTCACCATAACATTTTGAGCCTAAAATTGACAGGCTTTCTTCCTTGCACAAAAGGCAAGCTACTTACAAAGTTTGTTGATCGCAGATGTTAGATAAGTCAAATTACTGTGAAGAAAAAAAATGTGGAAAAGATGAACAAACATATAGACAATATCACAACATGGTGTTATTATGAAACCCTCAACGAGTGCATATAAAAATGTAGTGTAAACCTATGCAAGCAGGGAACATACCATGACTCTGGATGGATTAGTGAATGACGCACATGGAAATACATTGGCTGCTGATTGGGATTGCCTTCTGAAAGAAATATAACAAAATTAATTAATTTGTTCACAAACAAGCAGGCCCAGTCCTAGGATGTGCAGGGACCAAGGCAGCATGTGGGACCCAAGGCTGCAATCAATGAGCGTTGAGCCACAAGGAACAAAATTGCATTGCCAAAAAGCGTGGAGCCCAAGGCAGTTGCCTTGTTTGTCTTGCTCTAAGGCTGGGCCTGCAAACAAGAAAATGTATTGTTATGTATCGGCTCGTTCAAAGAAACATAAAGAAAAAGTGAACACAGTTTGTATTGTTCTGCTCTGATTCAGAATATTTTCAGGAAAATATCTTTGTCCAAATCAATAATGTTGTTCTCCAAGAAAACAATTATTCAGAAAAACGAAGTAAAATTAGCTCCTTTAACAAAACTTGTTCTACACAGACATACAAACAGACTTCTTCTAGCACAAAAATACCTTTTTTATGGTAATAGAAGTTGTATAACTCTAAGATGCTACAATAATCTCCAACTGATATGATGACTCTATGACTTTGTATGACTCTGAATGTCTTACAAAATACCTTAGCATATCAATAAAGCTAATACATTGTTCGAATTAAATGCGCACAGAGGATGCATGCAATTTCGTAACACATCTGGATATTAGGAAAGCCTGACCAAGTAACAGCCAATCATTTATATAGCTATTCCTGAATGTTTACTTGTAATGAATTTGTTATCATACACAGCACATGCTCACATGAGTCACATTTATGACTCAAGTAAACACAACATTTTTCAACAACACATTAGACTGATATAATCATATTAATAATTACATTTAATGAAATAAAAATGAAATAAAAGGATTATACAGAATTGATTCCTTAACACAAAATTAAACTACAGGGTCGTAACAGTATGTTGATGCAAATGAACCATGTAAACTATTTTTATGTTATAGATCTCTAGGCAAACAAAGTAACTGTAACCATCAACATCAATTAGAACAAAACATTTGCAAGATGTTAATTAACTATTTTTCATTGGTTCCTGAATGTGGGCACAGCATAATGTGTCAGCAGATCTGGGTCTTTGCTTTTTGTTAGGAGTAATCAGCAGAACAAACAACAGGAACCCTGATCTGCCAGCATATCAATCTAGTGCAGATCATTGTGTTATTTGCAGTTGGAGTTGACTTGTAATAGAGTATATATGGTACCAAGTTTCAAGAGTTCAAATTTTCAACCCAATGAAGAATAGTTTTATGGAAACAACAGAACTGCTTATCAAATTCACACTCTTTAATACCATACAAAGGTCATTTTTCATATGAGTTAACACACCCAAAAATCAATGAATTTACAGCATTTTTGAAACAAGAGTTGGCATTATGTAAAAATGTGGATAAATCACATATTGCATCTGAAAATCTCATATGTACTATGCTCCAGATACATAAATCAGTTCCATGCCTGTAATGATACTAAATGAAGGTTTATGGGGTGATCTCACTCTTTATCAAAACATTACAAATATTTACAACACTTTTTCCTTCACACATTGGTGTACAGTTTATACACTTACTAGTTTTTCTCTCACCTGTTGAATCATCAACAGCTGATGAGTATTTTGGTACAGAATATGTACATAATATGTACATAATATTTCCAGACCAAATCCCATGTTTTATGACTTGTAAATCCATGGGGAATGTCACAACTCTATGTACTGTGGACATTTTGAATTTCATACTAGATATGATTGTGCATTTTAATAAAAAGGTGACATCATACCCACAAATTGTCCATCAGTATCAAAATAGATTTATTGGTGTATCGGAATAGAGTAAGGGATGCCTATCGGAAATATTCTATTTTATCTCCTCTCTTCAAACTATGAAGAAAAGATGTGTTCATATTAATCTAAAGTAGGAATCTTGCCTTTTTGAACTAATTTTGAGATCACATGGAATCAATGTGATAAAACATATTAATGTATTTTCAAACAATTACAAATAAATCACCAATCACAGTAGAAAACCATTACAAAGTCTTGTTAATAAAATCAGGGTACAAACAGTTGGATGAAACTATCATTCTTCATCCATTCTACTTTCACATTACTGCAGAATTTGAACATTTCTCACATCAGAGTTTAGGGCAAGAAAATCCATGAAAATTGGTACCCAACAAAAATTAGTTAAATCATAGTATTTTAGAATTTAAAATGTGGTAACATTTTGGAAGAACTTTTCTACCAATATATAAAGTTAGACATTAACTTTTATTATAAAAATGTTCTTATTGAGAAAAAAAAATCAATGTAAGAAAAAAAAGCTGCCTTAACAAAACAGTTTTGGAAACATAATGTCATGCACAATAAACCATACTTCTTTACAGACAGTACATTTATTTCATGCTCAACTGTTTGCTGTCAAGGTTTACAAAGCATCTTTGTATTGGAACATTTTGGGACTTTCACCCTATTCCTGATATTTTGTATTTGTAGCTTTGTGGTTAACCAGACATTTTTATTTCAGTTTAATTAATTTTCAGCCATTTTCACAACACATTTACTTCTGGCTGTAGTCAGTCAACATATAGGTATAGAGCAATAGTTAAAAGATATTTCTAAATTATTTCATCAAAAGAGTACAAAACAGTAATGAAGAATTCGCTGGGCAAATTAAAGTCAAACATTTTAACAGAGAAAACAATGTATCCAAGAATATAATAAATAATCTTGTTTCTAACTTCATTTCACATTTCTTGACCATCCCTGTTTTTGCATTCCAAACCAAGAAATTTTACATATAAAAAGGTAGATAACAGTATAAGACAACACTCTCATTACAAGTCTTACTATTTTTCCCCCAAATTTTTAAGCACCAACTGAACACAGAAGACAAAGTATGATTCAATAATGGCTACCTTTGCATGCTATTCACTAATCATACTTAACTTCATATTTACAACAAACAAAAAAAGACAAAAACAAAATATATAGTTTAATAAAAGGGCAATATATATATATATATATATATATATATATATATATATATATATATATATATATATATATATATATATATATATGTATTTATTTAGTTATATAAAATGGCAATATCCAACTATTTATTTAGTTTGTTCTGACCTTATCTACTTGTGATATTTTGATTTTTCATTTTTATTCAGTTTAAACTACAAATTATTCATTTAAATCCCTATAGCATATTATTTTGATAAATTTTTAACTTGTTATACTGAAATATATGAATCCTGAATTCTATAATAATAGCTCTAATGTGATTTTGAGATAACCACTCATACTGTCTTAAACTATATGATAATCCCCCAAAGAAGAAATTCATTTTGAAACACTGTCACATAATCAACCATTCTGTTGTGTGAATGTTTACGTTTTTTTCAATGATAACTTTACTTACGCATAATAAAGACAATCTCATGGTCATGGAAAATTTCAGGTTGGTTTTCTGCATTATCACATAGACCACGCAATCTGTGAATGAGTACATCTTTGGAAGTGTCAAGGACACTCCCCTGTAGGAAGTTTTCAAGTAGAGGGGCAACCCTGCTGCTCAGCACTTGACCCATAGGACCAGTTGAATCCATTTTCTAAGTTCAAATCTGTTTACTATGATCTGAAATAATGTGATAGAACATAACAGATTATTATATTGACTGTTGCTGTAACTAATGATTTAAACCAGAAGAAATTAAAATGGCAGCAGTTCAAATAGAATACCAGTACATGATAAAACATGTTAAGATTAATAGCTTAATTCTTTCCTCTACAATTTCTTATTAATGGAAACAGGCAAAATCTTTAAACAAAAAATCAGAAAGAAAACACCTTACAAAATATGAGGCCCATGTGGGCCCAATATCACTCATCTAATATGTCAGCTTGTGCATGCAAATTTATACAAGTTCCTAAACCAAATTCTTTTCTTGCACATAACTAAATATGTAAAGAAATTCTTATATATATCTACTGGTCTGCATCAGAGATGACTTTGATGCTATACTGCACTATTTGTAAATTTCTAGAGCTCTTTTCTTTAATAAAAACCTCTTCATCCAGAAAATTGTAGTTAAAAATGGTAGTTTACTTGCTAGTCTTATAAATAATCATTCTGTAATATTATTAACTTAATAGGTTTTCATTGCTATATTGCTATTTATGTTGTTTTTTTTTCAGTTTCAATTACAAATCATTTATCATATTCCTAAACAGGCATTATTTTGTTCTTTTTTATGACATATTATTTTTTTTATTTTATAACCTGTTCTACTGAAATTTATGATCCTTGTATTCTAAAATTCATCTGATTGCCAGTTTCACAATGTTTCTGCAAGGGGACATAACCCAAACCTTTTTCTAAATAGTCCTCTATAAAAAAAAAAAAAACAGTAACTGCATGCAGTGCATCATGTGCATATGGTTTTAATATGGAAATACTACAATTTAATCTCATAATATTCCACAAAGCTATAAACAAAAATCTAACTCATCTGAGATCTTGATGCTGCTCCACAAAGCTATAAACAATAATCTAACTCATCTGAGATCTTGATGATTCTCCACAAAGCCATAAACAATAATCTAACTCATCTGAGATCTTGATGATACTCCACAAAGCCATAAACAATAATCTAATTGAGTCATCTGAGATCTTGATGATTCTCCACAAAGCCATAAACAATAATCTAACTCATCTGAGATCTTGATGATACTCCACAAAGCCATAAACAATAATCTAATTGAGTCATCTGAGATCTTGATGATTCTCCACAAAGCCATAAACAATAATCTAATTGAGTCATCTGAGATCTTGATGATACTCCACAAAGCTATAAACAATAATCTAACTCATCTGAGATTTTGATGATACTCAACTCCATCCCAATCTGATTATAAATGTGGTCTGCAGCCAATCTGATACTAGATCACCTTATTAATATGCAGGGATGTTGCTCACAATTTAGCCTATTTAAGATCTTCAGTCTTATCAAACTCAGATCTTAACCAATCATTGTAAAGATCTGACTGTCACCACTTAGGGATCATGTTTTGGTAACCTATGTTATTACCATAATAACTTACTGTATCAGCCAGTCAGATGGAATCTTATATCTTCACCTGGGAGAATGAGTAGTATGGCTGAAGAACATCAATGTGTGCTTAATTATTTGTTTTTTTTATTTTTTTATTTCAGAACTCTGCATTTCCATTAGCAAATTCAAAGGTTACCAGAATATCACTCCTAAGCAGTCACTGCCAGATCTTAACACAGGACAGTAAAGATCTGATTTCAATGTATTAAAACTTATAGCCTCTACAGCAGGGCTCTCAACAGAATATCAGGATGGGGAGTCATGGACTTTTCACACATGGAACTCAGGAGTCCCAGACACATTTCTAAGGGTCCTTGACATAAACTTGAGAGTCCCTCAGTCTTAAAAGAATAGAAAGGAAAATAAAGTAGCACATGCTTATAATTTTACATTATGTGTCTGAATTCTTAACCTTTTAATTCTTATTATCACATTAATAAGAAAATAATTTTCAGCAAATGGAATGGATAGTTTAAACATTACACAATTAAATTATATTGTTACCCCAACTAAAACACATAAAACAAAAATAAACCACAAGAATAAAATTTTAAACAATTACTTTCATTCTGAAAAATGACCACTTAGAACATGTACTAGAAAGCATTTCCATTTCCACCAAAATTAAACTAACATTAGCAAACATCTGTTATTACACTATACCATATATTTGAACATAAAGTGCCATCACTAAATGAAACAAAGAAATGAAAACAATATAACAAGCAGCATATGTGCTTAGAAACTACTTCCATATAATATGTGAATAGTTCAACAGTTTTAAATGCCCAAGAGTTGACCATAAAGAATGTGTGATATAATTTGTGCTTGATAGAAAAGGTGAATCATTCTTGGTGCAAGTATGGTACCTAAATACATGTAGCTTGTGACTCCAGATATGAACTGTTGCTTGAATGAAACTTTTGCTTATTTTCTTGTTTTTTGTTGTTGGCATAAGTGTCACAAACCTATCAACTTTTCAATAGTGATGCATAAAACGTTAATAGAATAAAAAATAGGGAGATTGGGGACCTAAAATCCGGAGATTTTCACACAGCTTATTTTTTAAGCATTGGTTTCACTAAATATGTATATTGACCAATTTTCTGGTCCACTTCACATGAAATTATCCAAGGGCATGCTATTTCTCCCTGTGATGCTCCCTTATTGACCCTTTTTCATATTCTGGTCAGATGTGGCTAAATTGTGCAATAGTTATAGCTTAGACTTAAGTAAATAAGCAATAAAGACAGTGTGAATAATTTATGGTTGATCTTCACATTGCATTTATCTGGTGAAAAGGACTGCTTCTCCAACATTCTTCAAAGAAACCATGTTCCACAGTGTGTGTATGTAAATAGAAACAACTGATTGGCAAATAAACAATGGTCTGATTGGCAAATAAACAATGGCCTATTTTGTTGTAAGTAATGTTACAGAATGTGTATATAAATTAACAAATTAAATTTGCAACCTCCAGCTACAATACCTATGGCAACTATTTTCCCCCATCTTTTATATCCTGCCTTATTTCCTTAAGGTAAATTCATATGACATTCAACACTGTTTACTTTTAATAAAATATTTATTCTGAATTAGTTCAGAGAGGGAAGGGTACATATTCTGCAGGATTTCATTCCTTCTTTTACTTTAATGATGGTAATTAACATTTATATTTACAGTACAGGAATGGCTTACATTTTCTTTGGTGGAATGTAAATGCATTTTGCTTGAAGAGAAAATTGACAGCATTCAGTGATCGAAACTAACTGGTGACAATTTTATTCATACAATTTATTTTTTGACTTTATTATAGTTGTAGGGGTAAAAAAAAACTTGTTAAATTTATGTAAATAATGTTTAAACATTTTATTTACAAAAGAAAAAAACTGTTGTGTGATATCATTTCATAGCAACAATATTCACAGGTATTAAAACTGAACATAGCTTCTGTTGATTGCATACAATATATCTAATGATGCAGGTTTATTTTCAGAAAAATGAAAATCGACATAAATGTAATAATCAGGAGTTCTTAGTGAAATTTGTTTATTTAAATTATTTATTATCTAACTTATTTATTCACTGGAAATAACAATTGCTCTTTAAAAATAACATTTTTGGAAATAGATACTTGAATTTATAGTGAAATTTCAAATAAGGATTTAATTATGAGATTGTATTATTGTGAACCTACAAAGACTGTTAGCACATCACAATTGTATAGGCCATTATAGGCACAATAATGCTTAAAGGATTGGATTTAATTTAAATTTCAACTAAGTTTATTCACAATATTAATCATTATAACTTGTGATTGTAATTATAGGATTATTTGGAATTTAATTTGCAATACTAAAGTTAATTTTTTTAAATTTTCACATTGTTGTCTAGGGAAACAATTTATTTGTTGAATTTTACAGCACTCACTGACTTCCACAGAGTCATAATACAGTTAATATTTGACAGGATTTATTTACTTAAATCATTCACTGGAATTTCAGATTTAATCATTATTTTGGGATTATTTTAAATAATGTAGTGAAATTTCTGATTATATAGTTATATTTTAAGACTATTAGCACATGAATACTATTTCAAGCTATTAGTACATCAGTAAATTTTAAACTGGAATTTGTTCAGAACACCATTGGATTTCATTTGGAATACTTCATACTTTTGGAACTGTGATAGGTCCTTTAGGACTAATTGGGATTTAATTCAAAATTTTGTAAGTTCTTATTAAAGTTTCAATTTTATTCTTGGGAAATAAATTGTTTGTTGAATTTACAGAACTTGTTGGTTTTCACTCCTTCTGTTACTTAGTTCAAGACAGTAGAGTCAAAAGAAAATAGAGTAGTAACCTTGACCATAATCATACAAAGATTTTATTTATCTTGACAGATTTAAATGCTATTGTTTTTATTTTTTTCAAATAGAGAGATAGCAGATTGAAAGTGATATTGCTGCATAGATAATTGTGGATGTTGTAATAGAAATAGCTGTGGAGAAAATTACCATTGTTTTTAGATTTATACCTTTAATTTATTTCATTTATTTGTTTTTAATTGCATATTTATTCATGGGTTTTTTCTTCAAATTTCAATACAAACTAATCATAATTCTACATTTTCTTTAAGCTTGTGTTCTTGGTCAGAATTGCTCTTTTATGAAAAATAACCTGGGGTAAATCCGATCACTATACAGAACATTGCATACTATTGATATTTATTATACACACTGTGCCAATTAATTTTTCAAGTATCAATACCATTTATTTTCATCAGCTTGATAATTCAGCAAAAACCCGATATAAGGTTAAATTAGACTTTATAGACACTGATGATTGTCATTGCAATTTTCCAACGGCTGTTTGGGAAAACGACCATGTAAATTGTCACCACTCCAGTAGGCAGTACGGTGATCTGTATTTCTGTCTAATCGCTTCTCCAGGTAAATGTTGTTACGTTGTATGAGATAAAAAAAAATACATTTTGTATAGTGAAGTAATTTGTTTTAACATGAAATAAAATATAGTCAAAATGATATATGATATTTTCACAGATATATATATATATATATATATATATATATATATATATATATATATATATATATATATATATATATATATATATATACATATGTTATACCCATAAACTGTCTTCTTTAGCTGTTAATAAAAATAGCCAAAAATTTACTTAACACCTTCATAATGCACTTCACGTGCTTGATGCACGTGAGTGCACGATATGCTCTAAAGTTTAACAGTCGGTGGGAGGAGCTATATGCACATGAATGCTATTATTTGTGCATTGAAGCAATCTACGATTATGAACTTTATTATTTTAAAAATAAAATAATAAATTTTGTTATTAAATATAGTTGGTTATGAATTTTATTATTAAATATTTGGTAATGAAACAAGAATGAGCATATAATAGAAAGGTTACTGCATTTGAATGGAAAAATATGAACTCGTTTTTTCGGATGGCTATACTGCACTCCCAAGGTCATGCAGTATAGCCATCCGAAAAACGTTTATATTTTCCCATACAAATGCAGTAACCTATAAATATATTACATACAAAACGTAAATTTACTTTCAAAAATGTTTAATTTAAAAATGGACAATCGATTTCAAAACTATAATGCAAACTGCTTTTTTTTACTGAATGTTCTTTTGTTGCTTTATTACCCAGTTCCTTTCTTCTAATTCCTTGATCACATCTGATTGTGTCTATGTACCTAATTCATATAACTGTCAATAGCATCTATTAATTTAATAATAAACTGTTTTCCTGTCTCTAGGCATTTTTTTTACACATGTGACTATAAAAGCTGACAAAAGTCTTGAGGCTTAAAACTACTTTCATTTTGGATGGAGACACACAGTAATGAGCTATAAGCCATCATATAGTGCTTACATGCTTTTACGTGCAGATGTTATGCCTTCACAGCAAGTAAATGATGAATTACATCATCATTGGGTGGCTCATGCTGTTGCTGACCGAGACTGCATGGCAGGATTTGAACAAAGAAACTTATAAGTTCATTTCAGGAGATTCTTATATTAATATAAATCTTTGTCTTTACCCTTAAAGTCTATGAAGCAACAGCATTGAACATTAGATAAAAAAAATGACCATAATAATAAAGTCTAAGGAACAAAATTCCTTTCCAGTTTTCTGACAATTTATTTTCCGGGAAATAGCAAAGAGTTAGGTAGTGTGTAGAAGATTCTCATTTAATATCAAAAAGTTCTTCTATTTAAATCCTAAATTGAGCCCAATAAATCATTTGAAACTTATACATCATTACTTATTTATTTTCCATGTTTTAGACATTTTTTAATATAACAATATTGATAGCATGCCGGTTAGTCTAACCAACTGCCTTCGAATAATGGTTGAGAGGTTAATGTTTCACCTACAGGGAGGCGGAAGCTGGCGTATCTATGCGAGAGCACTCTTCTTGTTAATTACCCGGGTGTTCGGATTTATGAATTATTATGTTATTGAAAGCAATACAAATCGTTTTATTGATGATTGACTTCTGAACTCGTGCGGAAACGAGAACACTGAAGCTATTACGTCATTTTGTGATACGATGCCCTCCTGGAAACATCTTTCCTAATTTGCATATGCACGTGAACAAATATAAACAAAGAACATAGCAAGTAATTTGCATAACTTTGTTGTAAACAGCGGGAGACACATCAACGGTCGGAATTACCCAGCTTTTCTTAATTAAAGTACGACTGTTCTTTCTTGATACAAAATGGATTTAAGAACCAAAATAACATTCGATCCAATGTTTACAGAAATGACGTATAGTTGCGCAGAATTGGCCGACTTGGTGGGTATGTTTCTGACAAGATGCGTCAAAAGTAAAGACATCAAGGATTCAATAGATCAAGCACGAGAGAGAGAGAGAGAGAGAGAGAGAGAGAGAGAGAGAGAGAGAGAGAGAGAGAGAGAGAGAGAGAGAGAGAGAGAGAGAGAGAGAGAGAGAGAGAGAGAGAGATCTATGCAACAACTAACGCTGTACAAAACCGAAAAACTCCAATTTCCTCAGACGGTGGGGGCTGCCATTTTAATTACCACTCTAATATTTTGTTTGTTCCCGGTCTGTAGTGGAAATAATGGTGGTTAAGCGATGAATCCGGAAAACAAAATAAATACCATTAGCTGCAGAGTTCGCGCGCGCGCGTGTGTGTGTGTGAGAGAGAGAGGTACAAGCATTATCATGAGCTCTTACAAGCTTTTGCAAACAACTGTAACCTGTTTACAATCATGCATATAAGAACATAAAATGCATATAGATGATAGTATACTATGACAACGATTACATGCAGGGAAAATATTATTGATAAGTGAATGAAATGAATTAGTCTTATCCCTGCCTATGTATAAACCGAGATGTTCAAATCGATGAGGGAAAAAAAAATTCAATATTTGTCGCTTTCTAATTTTCTTCCAAGCAGTTGTTATTTTACTTGTAAATAAGTTAGAAGATATTTTTCGATATATTTCATACTTCATCAATCCATTAGTTGGGAGGAGATACTTCGCTATATTTAATACTCTATCAATCCATTGGTTGCAAGGATATACTTCGGTATATTTCATACTCTGTCAATACATTGTTTGCGTGGATATACTTCGGTATATTTCATACTCTGTCAATACATGGGTTGCGAGGATATACTTAGGTATATACCATAGGTAGCGCTCACCAGTTATTATGTACTTTTGAGAGAGTGATGTATGTAAGGTGAAGTTGCTTGCATTTTAAACATGCACAGTGGAGAGAATGTTGGCATACCTATATACTACTTTCATGTAATGTGGATGAAATTTCTTTGGATATTGTACTTTTGGAAATTTTAAATGAGCTTAGGATACTGCAAACTAAAATGACTGCTCCCTTGTGCTCCACAAATCAACCAAAATTTGTCTAAAGTACACTATTCTTGGCAGCTATTAAAACGTGGAAAATGAATTTTGCCAAACTAGATAATGCCAGCTTCTAAAAGTGCAATGACTGAATTACCAAATACATAAAATGTAAAAAAAGTTATCGGCTCTTTTTTTTACAATTTACCTCTGAAGTTCGAGAAGTGAAAATGAGCAAGTAGAGATAGCACTTTTTTGAAAGGTGCACATCTGCAGTAAGGCCAAGCTGTATACTCTCTAACCCATATTACACCCATCAATCATACATCAAAATAAAGGGAATTAAAGGTTCTTTGAACAATACCTAAGATATACAAAGTCTCTTTTAAATAGTCTGTATAACTAGTGAGGAAACCCGGGGAAACTCTTTTTCTTTAAAATTTTAACCCTATGCTAAATACGAAAATGTAGAGCGCCACCTTAAAAACAAATATAAACATATATGCAATTATTTTTGTTATTTTCATATTATTATGTATGATCTTCTGAGTAAAATGGTACATTAAGAATGATTTTATTCATGAAAATAAGCTAATTATGCTTATTTTTGCTCTAGCATACCTACTTTGCTATGAAGCATGTTTGGGTGAGTAGTGACCTTCATCATGGGGAAATTAGAAGTCTTAGAATATAGAAATAAAGTCAACTTAAATTAAAAAATGTTGCAATAAATAACGGAAATACATAGTGAAAATGTTTCATTTCATTTATTTGCAATGAAATTAAAAAATAAATGATAACAAAGCAAATTTGCTTTCCTCCATATCAAAAATTTAGTTAATATTTTACCCTTTGACCTTTGACCTTTATGAACCTCACCTGTTATATCCCTTTTATAACTGTAAAATTTATTGTTGACATCTTAGGAATAAATATGATTAGTTTCATGTTCCTGTCTATCAGCATAACACTGGTTGCTATGTTGACAAAATGCAATGCACATTTTTAAAATTGTTCACTTTTTATCATAAGGAGGGGGGCTGTAACGGTTTAAGACTCTGACTCTAATAAATGCTGTTCTGAGGGGGAAAATATAGGACAATTATTACAAAGGACTGTTTTGATGCTTGCGACTTAAATATTTCAGCCATATAATCAAAATTAAATCATACAATAATAATTTCTATATCCTCTTTATGGTGGCGCTCACCAGTTATTATGTACTTTTGAGAGAGTGATGTATGTAAGGTGAAGTTGTTTGCATTTTAAACATGCACAGTGGAGAGAATGTTGGCATACCTATATACTACTTTCATGTAATGTGGATGAAATTTCTTTGGATATTGTACTTTTGGAAATTTTAAATGAGCTTAGGACACTGCAAACTAAAATGACTGCTCCCTTGTGCTCCACAAATCAACCAAAAATTTGTCTAAAGTACACTATTCTTGGCAGCTATTAAAATGTGGAAAATGAATTTTGCCAAACTAGATAATGCCAGCTTCTAAAAGTGCAATGACTGAATTACCAAATACATAAAATGTAAAAAAAGTTATCGGCTCTTTTTTTTACAATTTACCTCTGAAGTTCGAGAAGTGAAAATGAGCAAGTAGAGATAGCACTTTTTTGAAAGGTGCACATCTGCAGTAAGGCCAAGCTGTATACTCTCTAACCCATATTACACCCATCAATCATACATCAAAATAAAGGGAATTAAAGGTTCTTTGAACAATACCTAAGATATACAAAGTCTCTTTTAAATAGCCAGTATAACTTGTGAGGAAACCCGGAGAAACTCTTTTTCTTTAAAATTTTAACCCTATGCTAAATATGAAACTGTAGAGTGCCACCATACTCTGTCAATCCATTGGTTGCGAGGATATACTTCAGTATATTTGATGCTCTGTCAATACATTGGTTGGTGATGATGTACTTCGGTATATTTCAAACACAGTCTATTGGGTGGGAATAAGATAAGATAAGATAAGATAAGATAAGATAAGATAAGATAAGATAAGATAAGATAAGATAAGATAAGATAAGATAAGATAAGATAAGATAAGATAAGATAAGATAAGATAAGATAAGATAAGATAAGATAAGATAAGATAAGATAAGATAAGATAAGATAAGATAAGATAAGATAAGATAAGATAAGATAAGATAAGATAAGATAAGATAAGATAAGATAAGATAAGATAAGATAAGATAAGATAAGATAAGATAAGATAAGATAAGATAAGATAAGATAAGATAAGATAAGATAAGATAAGATAAGATAAGATAAGATAAGATAAGATAAGATAAGATAACTTTTTTCAGACTGTATAGTCCATACCTCTAAATTAAAATACGGATATAGAGTAAAACATTGTATACATAAAAGAACACACACACACACACACACATATATATATATATATATATATATATATATATATATATATATATATATATATATATATATATATATATATATATCATATGTACAAGTACAAGAGGCTATACTTTGGTATATTTCATACTCTATTAAACCATTGGCTATGAATGTATAATTTAAAACTAGAAAAATGATATGTATTTAAAATATGCATAATATATTAAACAAAATGATTTAGACGCATGGTAAATAATATATGAATTTTATTTCTTGTGGCTAATTCTACATAAGGAAGACAAGGCTGTTGCCTACGATGGCAAAATTCAAGGAGTAGAAGATTTTAAAGTGTGATAATCTGACTCCGTTTAAATTTGTAATTTATTTCGTAAGAAAATGAAACGAAATAAGCTTTAGTTACAGTTTTGTCGTTATTTAAGTGCATAAAGGTCTATTAAGGCTGGGGGAGACTTACGGTGTCTAGGGGCGGCAAAATCGTAAATATG
Organism: Potamilus streckersoni; assembly: GCA_016746295.1. NCBI lineage: Eukaryota > Metazoa > Mollusca > Bivalvia > Unionida > Unionidae > Potamilus > Potamilus streckersoni. The sequence continues at coordinate 106,564 of JAEAOA010000420.1, forward strand.
TCAATGTGTTTCATCACTGTAAATGGTAATATTGGATGGACAGTAAAGTGATTGGGAGAAGAGAGAATAAGAAAAGAATATGACATTTTTTTTTACTCAGTTCACATACTCCCAAATGTAATATCAGTAGTGAAGTGTGAGGGCGATGTACGAACAATGGGAATTAACATTACAAAGACCCCCTGGTGGGTTATACCGAGTAGATTTATATGGACATGGGCTATACGAACAAAAGATTGGGCCATATACGTACAATGGAATTAGAACATAGGGAACGTTATGGGTCTGTATACCGACAATAGGAATTGAACAGGGGTAAAGTCACGGTACTGGGGAAACAATGGCAACAATGTTGCAAATGGCTGACCTCAATTGACTTGAACAGTGTGGAAAGGGGCTGATCCAAATATGCGCTACTCAAGGGACAAATAGAGACATAGACATAGAGACGTGGTTAGAGACAGAGACATACATAAATGTATGGACATATATCTTTCACCCAAAAAATCGACTAAAACATTTTTAGGCAAGAGAGAATAGGTATCTTTTCTAGATTGGCGAGGATTATAAAACACCATTAACACAATTCAGTTAACACAGAGGGCATCGAGCTGATCTTTTTCTCTTCATCAAACTTCGTCTGACCTCTGGACCGTAGATTATGACTCGCTTCAGACAGCATTGTCTTTCCACATAGATTCGTCTTTCCCAAATGACTTTTCACTGTCATCTGGGTAATTACCCATAATGATTTGGCATACATGGGTGGAACAGCATAGATGAGAGAAAGGGAGTTAGTCCACATCTTGTGACGAGCATAGGTGAATGGGATGATTATCATCATCATCATTAGCAATTATAATCGTATATGCACGTGCAGTTGCTCGACGACTCTTAGAGCCTCGTATTTTCATAAGAGACCAGAGATCCATTAACCTCCTCCGTGGTTTGCCATCGGCCCGGGTCCACGTGGATGCCCTTGGCCCAGGGATGGCCCATAACGCTTCGGACCAGACCTCAAGACCTTGACATTCAACACTGATCACATAGCCCAAACACCACCCGATCCAGCAGCAGGACAAGAGTGCAAGGAAGACCACCCACGAAGCAAAGCCTGTAAAGATCAGCATGTGTGTTGTTCTAGTTGTTGATGTGATTGCCCCAGAACCACGTCTCACAATTTTGGTATATATGAGTTGATGGCAACATTGAAACATCTTTTCTTAGTGAGCATGATTCCAGGACGTAGCAGTTTCTAAGTCACAGGTTTCTCTGCATTGTAGAGAAGGAGACATTGAAAATCAAACAGAGACGGTACTCTTATACATCTTAGCAGAGTCTGAAACGTATCAGACTTCTTTAATACGACCCAAGAGAATAATACCTTCCCGAGATAAACAGTCCAACCACATCTACACACCTGATACGCCTAAGATACCATCACTAATGTTTTCTACCAAGTCGTCAACAGGAGCAGGTTCAGAAGTAGGTTTTGGTCGTGGCATAGTGTTAAGACAGTTACAGCAAATTACTTCCAGTTCCTGAGTTTGTTTATTTTTTTTTTATTAAGAAAACAACAACACCCAGCGGCCCATTTTAGGGCACCCACCTCTCTCTTAATGTTTGTCAAAATAAAAAAAAACTCAAATCCCTTTCCCACGTATGTGAGTGTAAGTCCTTATTATAAAAATCAAGAAGGATAGACACGTTTGTCTTTGTGGTATATTCTCTTGTACAAATTTACAATCCAATTTCATAATACATCACTTTAAAAAGTTCACAAACTTCTCTCTCTTTTCACCCTCTCAGTATTTTGAATTTCTTCACTGTCACTGGTTTCTCCAATGTTCCTCACTTCTCGTCTTCTTCTCTGTTTGTACATGTCTGGTTTCTTTCTTTTCGAGGATACCTCCTCTTCTAGTTCTGAACCCCCTCTTTCTCATTCTCCTCTTGTTTCTTAGGGCACTCTGAAAACCAGAGTCCTTTCTCTTGAAAATGATAACAGGTATCTTGACCCTTATCTCTTCTGACATCTGTCATGCTTCGACGTTATGAACCAGTACCCTTTCTTCTGACAGATATAGCAAGTAACTTGGCTTTTATCTGGAAAGGAGGGGAAGTAATGAGTCGGATTCTTTGAAGAAGACCCTCTTACGACACCTTGCAAAGCTCTGATCAAAATTTCGATCTGTGTTAGCTCTTCCATCTTTCAGGTAGGATTAAGAGTGAAATGAATACCTTTTGGGAAGACACTAGCACTATATATATAGGGAAGACACTGGCATTATATTGAAATATATGGGACCATGGTATTTCAAATGTAGTCATTTGACCTTTTGCAATCAAGACGAAACAATCGCAACATTTCGTCGAGAAAGGAGAAGATTGTAAAGGGCAGAAACGTGATCTATCGCCTCTTTGGCTCAAATCCATGCCAGTGATTTTGACGAAGATATGAGTGAGTCAGAATCCAGACCTACAGAGACTACGTCAAACCAAAGTCCACCACCATTAAATCCTGAAAAGTGCTACCACATTCGAAGGACGGAAAATGTTCCTCTAGAAAATTTAGAACCATAGCCTATACGTACACGGTGAAATTTAAATATTTCAAGTCAGACCTACCGATGAAGAAGACCTTCCTTCTACCACACTCCCGAAGACCAAAATAAATTCAAAGAGGAATACTTGGAGTAGGAAGGCTTCACTTGAGACCACATAGAGAAAAATGGCACGACCGTGTTTACCTAAGACGGAGTATTTGACAGAACCTTTCAGCTACGTCCAGATGATTCACAACAAAACCAAATACATGAAACACATGGACGTCCTTTGTGAGGAATTGATTCTGGCAAGTTACGAAGAAGAACTGTACTTTTTTGTAGCCTACGTGACACCCCATGCTAGCTTAAAATTGTACGAAGTCTCACACCAGTTAATAGATCGTGTGCTGCATTTTGACATTTACAGTTGCATCTACATCGATCGCTTGGGTCACCAGCACCCTTATATAGAGTATATAGAAGAAAGCCGTTTAGGAACATGGGCAGATAAGCACCCCGATTATAAGTTTTGATAACGGCGGTTCCAAAAGTCACGGCTACGAATATTGGGAACCTAAGGAGACGTGCAAAGTCAATGGATTGACTCTCAAATATCGCATGGGCCAAGTGGTAAACTTTGATGCATTGAAAGAAGCCTTGAAATCTGGAAAGGATCAACATTTTAAAGTAACCATAAAGTATCACAATATTTTATGTTTAGCCACACAACAAATATCAACCGACCTTTGGAAAAACTATCAAATCGTGTACCAGAAGCGAGCGCGGCTTCCCAACCACTTAACCTTACCTTATGGACACGTCGATATTGGTCAGCCTATAAAAAGGGACAACGTCCAAGACCGAGAGTTCATTGTTTCTACCATTTCCAAGCGAGATACATGAATCCTAACAGATAGACATCATTCAAGCCAGGTGATTCTCAAGTGGAGTGAGATGCTGTACCTTGCGAATTCAGTGATGCCATACGATGTGACCTCAGCAAATCAATACCACATCATGGGAACTTTGCTATGACTTCTACTATAATACCTACCATGGATAGTGATGCTGTGAGTGTCAAACCTGACTGACGCTAAAGCGATGCTACTGGTTATCGTGGACTCTTTACTGATTTTCATGGTCACTGTCATTCTCAAAGTAAAACCATGTGGCTACAACCATACTGATGTCATCCATACCTGAGCAAACTACAGTGGGTTTCACTATGCCCTCATCTAAATGAGCAAGTGAAAGAAGAATATTCGTCTCCTCTGTGTTTGTCTAAATAGATGACATTACCCCCCCCCAATTTTTTTTAAAACCAAAATTGGATTTATCTACTTGGGAGAAGGTGATAAAGTCAAGTGTTTCAGTTGCGCTTATCTGGAATATGCTTGATGGTTTCCTCAATTTCACTACCTCCTTTTAGTGGGACGACCTCAGCAATCTTTTAACAGACACTTTACAAGAGAACATTTGTGGTTTTTCTGCTGAGTTGAGAGAACTCATTTACCGAGAATTTGTCAAAATACAAGTCAAAGGCAAATAACAATTGCATCCGTTACGTCATCAATGTTCAAGCCACTAGTACCTGAATGCTATAAAAGAACTGATTCATTAGAAAGCATTTCATTGGTCAGACATTGGTCAACTACCGAAGGGTCAGAAGACTTTGGTTGCTACTGATTCTATTTACATAGTGTCCATACTATAAAAATCCAGAAGAAGACTTAGAGGATATCCAAAATCTTTTTACGCCATCAAATTTTGTCTGTATAAGAAAATTCAGTACGGTGTGTGGTTGTGTGAACTAGTGACCAAACTATTTGGATACGTCGACGGAGTACGATCAGTTCTGAGCAAAAGGTACACTTATTACCTCTGACAAAAGAGAGTGTAAATTCTTGCTACCATACCAGGACCTTTATAATTATTGATACAGCAATTGTCGTGGGGAAAAAAAAATCAATAACAGCATTCAGACTGTGGCGGATTACCAACACTTTTTACGAGAACTGTAATCAGTGAATTTGTGTCGTCGTGTGGTGTGTGTCTCAGTGACTTTCTGGGACTTTGTTTACCAGCCGATTCATTGTGGGGTTAATGCGATCTGTACCTCACAGTACCGCCAAACCGCCAAAAACACGAATGTGGTACTTTTTAATGCACACGAAAGATCCATTCTGTTAAAAGCCTTGCGATTGCATCTCGATACTTATTGACCTCTGCTGAAAAAAGATTCGTCAACTTTTAGTCATGTTAAAGAAGTGCACACCATCACTATCGTCTTTATACTTTTTAAAAAGGAAATGGAAAAGAAAAGGACCGTCTAGTTGTTTGACCCCGCATCTGACAAAATGCTTAGCCAAGCATTTACGTCTACCCCAGAAAAGACCCCATCGTCCAAATAAAAAGAGAAGTAACTGAAATTGAAGGGGAGGATTTGGTGCTTCGATGATATTTCATTAATTAAGGAGTGATTTTCCAAACCTAATCCAACAATACACCTCGAAAAAATAAGAGAAAAGAACACGTATCGAGCTATGGATTTTAGTGTATTTTTTGCTCCTAAACGAAAAGAGATATCCTCTTAAAGAACTGCATGCTACCACCACTCCATTGTCAAAAATGGAAAGAAAAAAGGACGGCATCCTTGTCTAGCCAAACATTGGGAAGCATTATCCTTCCTTCCAAAGCTCCTCCATCCATGAGAAAACAAGTCATTCAAACAATCTACAAAGATGGCATCGATACTGTGTACGAATGTTGTCTGAATGACTTGAAAAGAACGATACCTTTGTCTAAACAGCAGAAAGAAACATCGCCACGTTCGTCGCCAAATGGTTCTAAAGAAATACCCATTCGTCAAAAGAAAATGATGTTGGTGCAACGCGGATGATTGTTCCCCATTGTCAAAGGAATAGCGGGAGCCATGCTGGGAGGACTCTTCGGAGGTGTTTTACCCATGGGTCAAATATTAAAAGGACCGAGAAGATAAAACGGACTTCTACGATTCATCCCATCCTGCCTGTTACGGATGAGTTCATAAATTGTATCGTACTGCCAAAACCCGACTGAAAAGTACCCGTTTACTTCAGGTGCAACGATTGTTACAAGAACAATCTACGTACACCTTACACAAACCCATTCGACGAAACTTTTCCAGAAATTGAACGCGAGTGGAGGGCGTTGATGATCAATGGCAAGCCGATTTAGACAATGTCTCTCATTTGGCTACCTACAATCGTGGTTACAAATATTTGTTTTGTATCATTAACATTTATTTCCAAATGTGCCATGGTCCTGCAACTGACTTCCAAATCAAGCACTGAGCTAGTGCGAGCCCTAAAACTGGTATAGAACCAAAGTGGTCGTCATCCTCTTCGATGGCGAACCGACAAATACACCGAATTTCTGAACCAAGCTTTCCAAAAAGAATTAAAGAAACCAGACTTCCATTTTTTTCACCACCGAGAATCCAGAAACCAAAGCCAGCATCGTGAAACGTTTTTAATGGACCTTGAAAGAACACATGTGGAAATATGTTACACATCAACAAGTACATCGACGTCTTAAATCACCTGGTCAAGGCTTACAACAAATGTTACCATCAGAGCATCAGATGTCCCCCCTCCAAGGGATTCCTGACTAGGAAGTGACCATCTTTGATCGCCTATTTGGTATATCCCCTGACTGTAGCTGTCCCCAAGAAAGGTGGAGGTATTGATGACGGGAGATTGGGTAAGCATTGGCATAACCAAATGCACTTTCGACGAATGTTACTTACCCAACTTGAGCCCCGAATTGTTTCGTGTCATTGGACGAGCTGGTGGCTGTCATCATACCGTCTATAAATTGGAAGACATGAACGGCGAAGTGTTAAAATAAACATTTAACTTGCCCGAGTTACAACTCGTGAATAAAACGGAAAACGAAGTGTACGATCTCGAAAGTATTATCGATCGAAGAACCTGAAAAGTTGGAAAACGTCGTATGACAGAAGTCAAAGTACATTGGAAAGGATATCCGTCGAGTTTTAACTCTTGGATTGACGCTTCGCATGTCATCGACCATGAAAGGAAGTGACCATTACGCCCTTCAACACTGCCTCAACCACTACAGTGACCACTCCTTTACCCAGTTCCTCTCTGCAAGATCTATAAAGCTACCATTGTGGGGCGGTATGGAGAACGTGTGCCTAGAACACGATTCGTCTTTTTCTGCCAAAACTTTGTGGTGTGTCATCGGTGCCGCCATTGCCAATTTGAGTTTGCAAAAGGAGATAAACAGTTTTGTGAACATTTTACGGAGTAGTTGCATTGGTTACCTTCTCCCAAATCCTTCCCTGAAATACTCTAACGGTAACAATGTGAGTCTTGCACCCAACATCAGTCACCTTTCCAACAATCACAATAACATAAATAATCATCTTTTAGACACTCTTCTGATATCCACTGACCCCTCGAACACCAGAACTCTAGAATTAGGAATAACCAATTTTACTCAACTTTACCCAGTGACAGTTCCATGGATGTGATTCCCCACAATACTTTGTGTTGTTTCACGGCCATGTTACCTCAGACCATCCATTAGGATTACAAAGTCCATTGGGATTTGGCTTTGATCAAAATGATTCACCCTACACAAACCAAAAACATTATTGAAAATCAAAACACTTTTGAGGTCGACGTTCTCAACAACCAAGTGAACAATCCTTGAATGAAACGAAACTATAGATGCCGCCATGAAACAACCACTGTTCTTCGATACTCCACGGTACATCTATATGTTGAAAATTTATGCAGGCTAATATTATAGTGTTCATAGTCTCGTGGAAACGATTGCTGACAAATTTAATACGCTGTTTGACAAAGTCTTGGACAAAACGGAACGAAGTGTCACCCTCGAGTGTTATATACGGGTTCGTCACCTATTGATCAAATTTTCGAAAGCCAAAACTTTGTCCATTACATTTTGTCCTGAATTGTTTGACAGTTTGAGTGAAGACCCCAAGATGGTCAAGGGTTAATTCATACCACCCATTGCGAACAACCTGAATTTTGAAAAGTTGTTTAATTACTCTTTAGAATTGAACCAAGGATTAAAATGATCTTTCTGTACTCTGATGTAGTGGAGTACAAGATTGTGGGACACATCCGTACCGTATGAGTAATTCCTTTCAAAGTGGATTCTGCCACAATCAGTGACAAGGAAGGTACAAATACCTATCATGATCACCGCAAATTTGTACATCATCACTATTTGCCAGAAGGTAAGTCCTATTTAGACAGTGTCAACATTGGTACAGAAGGAGATCTGGGACAAAATATTCAATTTTTCAAAGGGAAAGTTACGGTGAAACTCCATTTTCGAAAACGATTCTCTAACGATTTGTAAGTCATATATCCTGTATTCCGAGGAGTTGCTTGACAGTGATAGGAGATATGTTGAAATCGGTGTTTCGTTTGGTGGCCCTCCGTTTTGAAATTGATGGTGATCCGAGGATTGCACGCCTTGAAAGATGCCATTTTGACGCAAGGCAAACAATTTCTCCAATATTTCATCATCGACAAACAAAATCCCAAAGACGCTTTCTTTAGAGCAGACAAAAATGTTTTACTTGAAACTGGCAAAGACATTTTGGGTCGACGAGAAACTCATGTAAATGCTCTGGACGCTGTCCAGTTAGGCATATGTTTTCCTGACTCCACAGCAAGGACTAGGCAGAAAGAGACGACGAAGACAACCTCCAGAGGACTTCACACACCCAGAGCTGGAAAGACCAAGAAAATAAGAACCGTTTGAGAATTAGACGTTTTCAATTATTAAATAACAGAAAAAATGATGCACTGACAGTCTTGCTCATGTTCCAAGTCAGAACTAGATATGTTTGTCATGCCACTTGAAATGATGACAATACAAGAATCCTAGTGGGTAGAATTTTATGGAGTTTAAAATCAAAGGACAGCTCGCAGATTACATTGATCTAAAAACATTTACTTGTACCTGAAAGAGAAAGTGATCCGACAGAAAGATTTACATAACAATATATTTTTTAAATCCACTTATCAGCTTTAATAACATTGTCAGTTAAAGATTCACATTGGTGTCCATAGTCTTCGTTACGAATAAATTTCTACACTTGCGTCCATAGTTTTTGTTAATAAAACCGCCATGATGGTTATAGTTGTGACAGCAGCAAGCCGCACCCTATTTATGGACGATAGAATCATCTACCGATTTACTATTTCCATAATGTTCGTTACACAGAACTACAGTGTTGAACAATATTGTAAATAATGAAGATGGATTCAGACTATGCCGGTACAAGAGAAGCCAGTTAATAGGCTGTAAGATTTTGTGCAAACAATTCTAAGAACCTAAAACATGAGTCATTATATCAACTCAAAATTTTAATACGATAATCCGATATACTGCTAAGATACGCACTATATTTAAACTCTCAAACTATACACAAACTTTCCAACAACTATCCTAACTTTTGTCATGTAACTGGAATGGGTTTTAACAATGCCAAGCCATGTTTTTTTTTTTTTTAGATTTTTCGAAAGTGAAAATCTTATAAATATGACAACATCGTGTACATCTGGAAAGTCTTCGATAACGGAAAAGAAATCGAGAAATTATTCTTCGTAAATTTGTTTATAACCAAAGCATTGATAACTATAGTTTTGCCTACACAATTTACATTTCTTAAAATCTATTTGTCACAAGCATATCATTTTCCTTTCTCCGTTCGTATCTGTTATGTGTCCCTTCATCAGAGGCGAAGGTTTTGTTGGAATGTCCATTCAATTTCTTCACCACGATCTGAGCTCTGGTCGTGTAGGATTGAAACTTTACATTGATGTAAACTTTGCCAATGTTTATATTGCCAATTTGCACGAGATCAATTTCTTCAATTAATAAACCTTCAGCTTTTGTCACTTTTGTCAGGGAATATCTACACCTTCAGAGCGGCTTTATTAAATGAAACTTCAAGAATAAAGGAACAATAAAGTCTGCATTTTGGTGGTATGTTGTCAGTATCCGGTGCACACGAGAATGTAAGGAATTATCGCCACGAATAACTTTTTGCACGACGCTATCTTGTCGTTCCACCGAGTTATGGAATAATCGGACACAAATAAATGACCATGCTATTTAATGAGACAAAATAATACTTAAGATTCTGCAATGATGATAACAAATATCTAAATAAATGTTATTACAGAATTAGTTTTGCTACATGGTTCTATAGTACTTACAACCAATTACCTTTACATTTTAAAATAGGGGAGGTTAATGATTTAAAAGTTGTTTCAGAACTACTAATTGAGTTATGTCCCTTAAACAAATTTGCTTTTCCACCAGCAAAATAAATTAGAGATCGAAATACAAGATCGACAAAACTGATTCACTTTTGTTGTTCTACATTAGAAATGTTTAATTTTTTTTTACTAAGTAAGGTAATATGGGCTATTGATTAACAACAAATAAATTGCTCGAAGCTTGATTAATTATAGTCTGACATACTAAAAATAACCTCTCAAGTTAATTATTTTTACACATGGCATCCCCTTAACAATACCGGCCTTAGCGAAGTGTAAAAGTGCGATCCCACTGGGCCAACAAGCTTGAGGGAAAGGGGGTGGAGAATTTTGGATTTTGTTTAAAACAGACTATATTTAAAGCAGATAATTTAAAAATAAATTTTATTTTGAAAACAAACCTGTATTTTTCTATGAATATTTCACAGAGTTTCTTCAGTGATATAGAAATTAGATTTTGGGGGCCTATTATCCTCGTTTCGCACCGGACCCGTAAAGCCCTCAAAACCAACGCTATCCGCACCTTTCTTATCTCTCTGAGAAAAAAAATGACCATGATACTGATACGACCATCTCCTTATATATTGAAATGACCAGAAACATATTTTTTGATGCTATCATTAAAACTACTGGAATTTGTGGACACAATTAATATATATATATATATATATATATATATATATATATATATATATATATATATATATATATATATATATATATATATATATATATATATATATATATATATATATATATATATATATCTTGTTACGACTCTGTGGTCCTACACTAACAGAAAAACTGAAACGGGTTTCGTAAAATTCAACAACTAATTTAATACTCTAGTATACAAAGTGAAAATTTAAAAAGATCTCACAGTAATGTGATTTAAATCCCAAATAATCATACAAGTTCTGTCAAAAGTCCAAAAGTAGTGTTCCAAATGATTTTCAGTTAATAACGTGCTGATGAGCTAATAGCATTGGATAAACTAATTTACTAATATTATTGATGTATCACATAGCTATAATCCTGAATGTCCTTAAATGAATTCACAATAATACCCAAAATAGTGTTTTAGTCCGAAAGTCAATAAGCACTTTGTAATTCCAATGAATAATTTAAATAAACAAATCCTAACTTATAACGGAACACATCTAACATTGATTTCACAAAGACTGACGCTAAGAAAGGAATGAATAATATTACTGATCTCAACATTTATATTCATCCCCACTTGCCGAAATAATTGTATTTCTATCTGTATATATCAATAGTTATACGTAGCTGACAATTAAAGTTTGAAAAGAAATATGTTATTTATTAAATATGGACTGAAACCCATGTTTAAATGACATATATATTTTTTCTGTATTACATTTCCATTGAGAGTTTATTTCTCAGTAATATATATATATATATATATATATATATATATATATATATATATATATATATATATATATATATATATATATATATATATATATATATACATATATATATATATATATATATATATATATATATATATATATATATATATATATATATATATATATATATATATATATATATATATATATATTTCAACAATTAAATAAAGATTACGTACAAAAATTATTATAATTTGGGTAAAACAATATAGTAAAAATAAATTAATTTGCCCAAGACAATTTGAAACAAGTTTAGAAGAAATCATGCACAAATATTTTATCAAATGCACGGAATTATTTAAAGAGAAACTAAGTACGAATATCTAAATTTTTTATCAGTTTTATATGAATGGAGTACATGGGGCACATTATCGTTTCTTTTTTAATTAGTCTATAGGCGGATTCTCTTGTCAGACAATATGCTTAGCTAAATTCCCACTACGACTCCACATTCTTCGAAATGGTTTCTATTAGACTTAGAAACCAGAATAACCTAGCTTCACATTTGAAGTAAAAACAAGTTATAAACAGCGTGATGTATGTTACGGATTTTGCACACGTTCTTGATTTATTTCCACTCCCAACTGTTTCTGATCCAACAAAAGACTAAAATCTGATGATACGCAGTGAAGCAATTTCCGAAGTGGATGTTCACTAAGAACATAAGTTACAGATGGGCCCACGGAGGGCTGCTGAAATAGAGAATTTCATTCGAAGCGGACAAAAATAAAGACGAACATTAATAGGACGGTGAAAACAAAAAAAGAATCGGGTCACTGTAGGTGAAAGTTCGTAAAACAACAAAGTTGAACTGAACTAATAAAGTAATTAAATATTATTCAGCACACACCAATACCGTCATTTATTTGTTAATATTCATTCACATCTGAAAGAAAATTTATTTTGAAACTGTCGAAAATGCAGGCACTAGAATTTATTTTTCTAATCCTTAAGTAGTGAGCTTTGCCAGAACGTAGAATGTGCGCTTCCAGCTAAGACTAACAACACTGCAAATTGCTTACAATTTTGACTGTAAACATATTCTAACCATTTAGTACTACGATACAGAATTTTTTAATATTCGAAAATTATTAATCAAATATTTATTTATAATCATCCTAACAGGAAATAAAATCACTTGCCCTCTAAAGAACTATCAATTTAACGTTTGTGTGGAAATAACCGTACTTCTTTGTTGAAAAACTTGTCATTTGTATTTCCCGTTGACGATACTGATATTTTTTAAAAATAAATGAGGTGCTACTGCAAAAGATAATTATGTAGAGAACCCATAATTTTGGTAATTAGAGTGTCGTCTTTAAACATTGCTGGAGGACGCTTGTCTTTATTTTTCAACCTATTCTTCCAGAGTAATATTAGTGAATTATACGAAATGAACTTTTTCACTTGATTTTTTATTATGTTTGTATGTGTCTTTATATTAAATAAAAGTATTGGAGAGAGAGAGAGAGAGAGAGAGAGAGAGAGAGAGAGAGAGAGAGAGAGAGAGAGAGAGAGAGAGAGAGAGAGAGAGAGAGAGAGAGAGAGAGAGAGAGAGAGAGAGAGAGAGAGAGAGAGAGAGAGAGAACAAATCGATGAAATTCCAATCTATCTCACTTTTATGCACTTTAATATTTGATATTTTGATTTTATTGCAAGCCTGTTTATAATGTTTCTTGATCTCACGTCTCATTATTATTATTATTATTATTATTATTATTATTATTATTATTATTATTATTATTATTATTATTATTATTATTATTATTATTATTATTATTATTATTATTATTATTATTATTATTATTATTATTATTATTATTATTATTTCACACATTTTTAATACACAAAAATGATATTTATCTCTGGTAATTTCTCACATCTAAAAGACTTTGATTTCAGGCACCTTTCACTGTATATTTGCTTGTTGCTAGTTCATAGGGGTGTTGATAATAATAACAGGGGCTAGTATGGCCTCAAATGTGAGGTTAGAGCGTGAGATGGTCTCTCTGGCCTGAAGGAAACCTTATAGCCTTTAATAGGAAATATATTATTAAAACTGTCCACAGGTTTCACAGTATGCAATTACTTGGCCTCGATCCATTTCAGAAATGTCTCTTGGGTATGTATGGCTAAAACGGCCATGGTAATATTAGCACTACTTTTAGTATCCAGAATGTCGTTTGACAGCACTCAACACTTTCCAACACCCAAACTTACTATCCAATATGCCCTTTGACTGACCAGCACTCTCACTTATTAACCAATGAGAAGTGTAGGAGTGTACACACCCATACATTGTACACACAAAGACACTTATCTGCTATCACACAAAAGGTGGAATGGAAAAACAATGGAGATGAAATCACACATTATCACTTAGAGGAAGGTTGGATTTTTCATAATATAATAAATATTCTGCCAGTCATGTAAAGGGTAGGAGTGCTTACATAAACTATATCCAAAACATACTTATACACTGTCACACACAAGGATGGACTTTTATACACACTATACAGACAAAATACTGTTATAATGGGATACAGTTTAAGTTCTAGTTGTGAAAGGCACATACAGAAGACATATACACAAATTATATATTAGCAATGTTTAAGTAGAGTATCTATGTTTCCAAGAAAACTCGGTTACCTATCGCAAGAGAGCTTTAATCGTTTCGTCAAAGGAAGTCATTTTAAGTAGGGAATGATCTTTTACGTTTCTATTAAACTCTTTCAAGATCTTCTCTTCTGCAATGAGTGCCCATGATTCTTTCAGACACTCATCTAACTTTTATTCTTGACTCACCATGGACAATGGCTTCTCTTCTGGATATAAGCATCATTTTCGCCTATTTTCATGACATTGAGTCCCATATATTTGATTTTGATAGTCTATGATCGCTTATCTAAGATTGCTAATTTTAAAAGTATTGTCAAATTCTGCTTAGAAGGTTACGTTCACTATGTTCACAAAGGTAATTGTAAACGGAAGTTGCACAGAGATGGTATGGATTTATAAGATGTAAATATCGTTCTTCGCTGCACTATTTTCGAATGAAATCAAATCCCAGCAAAGCATAATTGTTGTATGATATACCTTATATATTATTGGTAATACATGTCTTGTGACTTCGAACAGAGCCAAGCTAATTGTTCTTGCAAAGTTAGGTTCAAAATCTGGTAAACAACGTTAGACGTCTCGAATGACATCTATCTTAGAAACGTTGAAATATTATAACTCAAACGGGTTACAATTTATAGTTCCGTTGGAGGCAGCATTGCTCACGATGAAAATGGACAATTGTCAAGGCATTTGGAAGCCATGAATGTCGATATTGGCCATAAAGTCCAGTGGCAATGGTAAGATTTTTATACTTGTCTCTAGTTCAGGTCAGTGTTTGAGTGATGACGTTTACCACTTTGATTAAGAGGTCCACTGGGCACTCGTATAATCTGGCCACTTCGGTGAAAATGTTATACTCGTTAGCGTTTCCATAAATTAGAACTCGGTATTATTTTCATTCAGTCTCAGACGAAAGTCAACACCATTCACATTTTGGAGAGTCTTTTCCATGATACAGGGTTTTATCATTTAAAGCGTGACCAAGAGGATTTTTTTAAAAAAAAAATGTTGGTTTAGTATTTCAACAAGGAAGCGGTTTTCTTCTGGACAATATTACAGACTTTGAGTTAGATAACTGATTTCTATTAAAAACACTTTACAATATTCTTCGTGATATGATTATAAGAGACTAAGATCATTCTACCGTGAAACAATACAATTTGTTATTGGGATACAAACCCAACCATAGAGCTGTGATTAGGCAATATTAAATAAAATTGATTATTCAGAGTTCGATCATTCTTGTCTCCAACGGATTACTCGATGTCAAAGGAGAAGGGTTTTTTATGGGGGTCTGGAGGATTTCTGCTCTGACTGGCACTGGCATTGGCGAGACTACTGTTGTTACTGACTTATATTTCAATGAAAGATTGGGAAGATGAAAACGAATAGTAAAATAGTTCATATTTGTTTATCTCCTTATTAAAACTCAACTTTCTTACACCTGTTCCATTAACACAATACACTAAATAATTTAACAGATAAAGGTGATTTTATTTTTCGGAACAGGTTCTCCTTGCGGTATGAACTCGGAGATGGGGATGCAGTGTTTACTTGCTTAGTTATGACTTCCTTTTGCAGCGAATGTGAAATCAAAGAATCGATCCATTTAGTATATCATTTCCAAAATCATTTTATGTCTTATTCAATCGAGAGGCCGAGTGGTTCGTGCGTCCTCCTCAGATTTGTGATGTCGTGGGTTCGATTCACGGTTGAGTCATACCAAAGACTTACAAAAATGTTACTAATAGCTGCTTCGCTTGACGCTCAGCATTAATAGATTAGTGCTAGGACTGGTCGGCCTTGTGTTAGGATTATGTGACTGGGTGGGACATCATACTATATATATGCGGCATGACACCCCAGTGCTAGACATCACTACGTTAAAAATCATAATCACATCACATCACGTCACATTACTATTATGCAAGTAGTCTTCGCGTTTGGTCTTGTCTTATTACCGCAGAAAGAAAAAAATGTAATGTGAGACGAAATAGTTCTGTCATCCAGTTGGCTAAAGCAGCCTTTATGAAAATCTCGTTTGGTTTTTTCAGTGCTAACACATTCTATATTCTTTAACTCTTTTTTTCTTGTTTTCGAGCGTATCCAGAACTAATATGTTAGGATTGATTATAATCTTTGATCAGACATGGTAACAGCTTATTTTTTAAGGTATTTTGATGCGCAAAATATTTCCAAATTTGTCAGACAAACGAAACTTGGATTTCTCACCCCCAAAATTTGTCAAAGATTTGGGAATTATGGAAATATTTGCCCGTAATTCCAATAATGTCCAGCTATATAAAAAAAGTCATATCAAATGCTTTCTACTTATAGGCACTGGGATTTCATATATAACATCGATCTTCACTTCTATATCTTTAACTTGAACTTGTCCCACAAAATGTCATAACAATGTAATTCAAGCACTGCAAAACTCGCTATACCTAATTTAACCGTCAAATTGTCATATCTGAATCCATCAAAGAATTTGCTAATTGTTTTTAAGTGACCATTCCTGGTACCGTTGTTGTTGACGACGTCATAAATGTCCGCGTCACAATGATCTAGACCATACCTTAATACTTTCATCAGTCGCCAAAATGCTGCTGCAAAATACTTAATTCTACCTGGCATCACTCTAAATTGATAAATTCCAACTGGAGTTGCAAAAGAGGTAATTTCTTTTGCTCCTTCTGCGAGTGGAATTAGGTAGAATTCTTTCAAAACGTCAAATTCCGTGACATATTTTGAATTTCCAACACCGTAAATGCAATCGTATATTATTCACATTGTAAATGAATCAGTTATGGTTGAACTGTTAAATTTTATTTAGTCAATAAACATGCGGAATGTATTACCTGGTTTGGGCACAAAAATACATTGCGAACTGCATATATTTTTAGCTTGTTATATAAAATCATTTGTCAGTAATATTTAATTTCTTTTTATAAATTTTCCTTACTGAGAAATCTTATATTGCAAGAAGGCTGTTTCATAGGTGTATAATTCACAGACTGATGTTAGATTGTATTTGTTCGTGCTGGAACATCAGGAAATATGTGCTCATATTCATCTAATAGCTGTTTTGGTACACTCCATTCCTGCTCATGTAGATGTGAAAATTTTTGATCCAGATTTTTAAAAATATTTATAGGTTAGTGAATCGGTATAGGAAAATATGCTTATTTTCTTTTTATGCTTAAGGCTTAATCATGTAAACAAAAGCAAACACTACAAGAAACAAAGTAACTGAATTCATGCTGTATTCTAAACTAAAATACACAAGCGCAGATTCATTTGAACTCAGTCGCACGCTAGACATCACTTTGGAAAGAAAATGGCGTTTTGATCTACTTAAATTTAAATTATGGGTCATATTGTGAATGAATGCGCATTGCAACAACTTCCCAATTGAGTCTGGAATTAAGCGATTTTGGTTATATTTTTTTATTCTGCTATATTTAGTGACAATGGCTGAATGTATCTGGTCAATTCTACATGGAGTACATCTGATTTCAGAGGCGATGGAGCAGAGTGTTGACATCTGCAAGTGTGTTTCGGTTCTGTCATTGAATGTTTGGAATCATGTGGGAAAATATGAAGTCTTTCAATTGTAATTGCCCAAGCGAGGCTTTGGAATATAATATTTATTTCATTTTGACTGCAGTAAGGAGGATGTAATTGCACTTGGTATGTAGCCGAAATTAAAGTACAATTTCGAAATGTGTAATCAAACTTTAGAACCTATGAAATGGCTCATGTAATACGGATTTGCAGAATTCATGATGTAAAACTGTAAATATATTTTTTTTTGCCATTCTTATTACCAGGAAATAAAGACACGTGTATATTTTGTTATTTGCATGTTTGTAGTTAAACAGCAATTTAATGAACTGTCTGGTTTCTTCTGCTAGCCTAAATCCGAAACGTTGTCAAAAATATTAACGCAGAGTATTGTAAAGTAGCTGGTTTGTGGCAGTCCACGAAACATCTGCTTTAGTTCATTCTCAGAAACAAATTTAATCAACCAAACCGTAAAGCATCTACTACATGAATGTATATGATCTATTTACAAAGTAGTTCCTAAGACCCTATTGGGCACACGTATTGGCGTCATCTTTATGACTACCATCGCCACTGAGTCCATCGCTTTTGACCTGGAGTGTTTGCCTTTGGAATATGATCTGCTGAAGATGAAATCAGCATCCAGGCCGAGAGAAAGGTCAATACCATCATGGACAGCTGCACGACTACTCCATTTCTGAGGAAGAATTCTGGCAAAAGAACGAGATCCAGGATAACGCACAGATGGCCTACACTGCCCGATCCCTCGATTAACTTTCGAAAAAAACCGGTTCATGAAAACATGGCTGTATCCAAATTCCCAGTTGATGCGATACGATTTATAAAAACAAAAATTCTTCATTTAACCAAGTCTCCAAAAGGGCACCAGAGCTACAGGTATCTGATATATTTATATAATGTATATTAATTTTATATTAATAACTTTTAAAAGAGTCATTTAGTTAATGACATTGTTAATTATAAGATCTTATGACTAGGTTTTGTTCTATTAAAATGAGTTATGAATAATGTGTCCTATTTCATTCATAGTTCAAAGGTCCTGTAATTGGATAAAAAAACATTAGGTGGTGAAATAGGCAATGGGAGACGCGATTAAAGGTCATGCGTGTTTCTGAAAACGGCTTTTAACAGACTGAATGATTCGTTGAAAGCTTGGTATAAGCTGTCTAACAGTTGTGCATGATATTTCTTAACGTTTGTCTGGACTTGTAAAGAGCTGAGGAGATTTATTCATTTACAATTGTTCATTGGAATTAACGTATTTAGTAGATTCATTTCAAAGGACGTTTGGATACCTGTATAAAGCTATATTTGTTGATTATAAGCATATTCAAATGACATTTGGATATTGATAAAATAGCATTCGACTGAATTTTTTGATTATTTCGGAATTTCCTTGAATTCACTTAACGGTTATTTGGATATTTTTGGATTTGCACTCAATTCACTTAAAAACATTTGGATTTAAAATGATTTCTTCGGTATTGTTGATACATCAGTACATTATAGCTATCATTCGAGAAACCTTTGGAACGTATTCGATTTATATCGAATTGATAGAACATTTTAGGAAGTAAGAATTCAAATCATATAGTATGTTATTTTTAATTATTTCACTTTGTATTTTAGGATATTAAATTAATATTTTGAAATTTTCAAATTATGTTGGTTTTGCTTTTTCCTTGTTCCATAGTTAAACAACTAGAGTCATAACAAATGAGAAAATGCAAGAGGGGTATTTATTTTAAAGATATGTACAAGTATGTGCAAAAACATACAGGGATCCAAACAGAAGTAAATATACATGCACAAATTATGCATTCTTTCTTGATTTCTTTCTTGTTAATGATATATTTATTAAACAGTGTAATCTACGTCATCAAAATGACCTTGTTACCCACATTTTATGGAAGCTGGTTCTATGATGTTCTCGTCCCATAACAATTTATTTCCTTTTACGAAAGGCGTTCTTAATGGAGAGAAGCAGCAATTAAGTTGATCAGGGAACCAAACTAGGGCTATATTATCACAAATGATTTGATGTAAAAGGAGTTGCGTTGTAGACGGAATGGTATTTAGTAGACAGGCAACGTAGATGTCATTGAATAAAAACTATATTCCACCTGTTACTTCTCTGCAGATAATTAAAGTTATGAATAGGTCATAGCATTATAAATAAATGAGTGTTTCCAGGAAACTGAAACCAGAAGTGTCTGATTAATCGCTGACTGTAGCCTGCAGGAACTGACAGGTTTAAGGGTATTTTATATTTTACTGCAACAACAGGAATTATTTCAATCCGAACAATTGAAACTGTTGGCAGCTTTGACATGTCTTTCCTAGCGATGAAAATCTAAATATAAATTTATTCATAGAGGAAAAAACTTTAATATTGTAAATATAATAATAAAAGGATTATGTGGCCTGAGAAAGATTTATAATAATACCCGACCTGTCAAATGCCAATCATTCAGAGGCGCCTGATACTGTCAAGGATTGCAAATATCAAGACCTTTTATGCCTATCTAACATGCAAAAGTACATTGAATCTTTTTAATTTTATGTGCATGAGGGTTTTGCAACTTGTTAATGAGTAAAAATTGGCATTGAATTTGGTACGATTGTCTACAGTTACTAGAATCTCTCTTTCATTGACAAGTACTGCCGTTTTATCACAAATTTTCAATATTCATTTTCTTCGATTTCGTTCTGGACCAATGTTATGAACACTTATCTTTTACCAGGACTCACAAAACGTATATTCAAATCTGTGACAATTTTGTATATTCATAAATATTTATGAATTATAACTACAAAAGTAAATATTGTCACCATCATCATGATCATATAATGATTATAGTGGTGGTGATGATGTAGATGATAGTGGTAGTGATGATGCAGCTGTTACTGACGTTGATATTAATGTACGTGTACTACTGATATTACCGAAAATGACGTTTTAACAATTTTCGATTCTAATTACAGACACAGCGAAAGGATTAGACTAGACTGCCTATTTTGCATCTTATTAAAGAAGAAGAAGAAGAAGAAGAAGAAGAAGAAGAAGAAGAAGAAGAAGAAGAAGAAGAAGAAGAAGAAGAAGAAGAAGAAGAAGAAGTTACATAGCTTTCATGTGATGTCATCCAGACTGTGTCTTTCTTTGATCTAAAGTACCAATGTCGTACATCATACCTGCAGAGGAACCAGACTGTTTGTAACAAATATTAAAGAAGCTATCGACCTCTAATAGAATACCACTAAATTATTTTTGGGCGTGGTGGGTGTGGAGGTGGGCATGTCCCAAGGATTGGAGCTGGATCGCGATGCAGATATGTTGGCATAAGTCCATTACATTTTATTAAAAAAGTATTAGAAGTGGAATAATTATCTCCATTTCCTCATATTTCGCGATGATGTCTAATGCGTATTAGTCGATAAGACCTCGACATTTTGCGCCACTCACTTTTATAAAGAAACTATTTCGGTAAAAGTGCACCACAAACATGTAACTTGATTAGATTTCACCTCAAAGCTGTTAAAGATAATTCAAGTGGAGTAATTCGTGGAAATAGATAAACTAACAGGAAAATGTTCGAAGCAATTTTACCCATTCTTAAACGGTAATTTCATAACACTTCAATTCAACGTAATTCAAGAGATAATGGCCAAGAAAATTTTATATTGAAAAACCAAGATTTTTTCGCTTGCAGATAAATGTGTCTGGCTGAAACTAAAATTAACTTCGAGGCAGTTTTTTAATTTTCTTCTACCAACTATTGATTATACTCTAATTAAATATTTAAACAATTATACAGCGATTTAAAATATTGATTACGTTTGATCGTGATTATGAAAAAGTTAATCGCACGCGAAAGTTTTCTGGGTTAAAGCGTATGGATTTTGCCGTAAGTATTATTCAATAAATCATTTGATAATCTGTAAATTTTGCAAAATGAAAAGGGTATGACACATGATATTTGCATAAAACTCATGCTGGGAACAAACGTAAAAAATTTAGTTTTTAATCAAAATTATTCTGATAAATATGGCCAAGCCAAAATTAAAAAATTAAATCTTTTTTTATTTATCGTTTCCGACATTGTGTGCTGTTAATGATTGTAGACAGTCTGGTTCCCAGTCAATAAGCTAAGTTAAGAACGTAATTCCAGTAGAAGCAGACCCATAGGCTAGACTAGCTGGCGAGTTTCAAACAAAACGTGTATTAAGATTCCATCCTTTGACATTATGTATGACAAATTCTTCGACTTAGTGTTGACCTTTCCATCACATATATGAAACACAAAACACAAAACATGGCGGCAAATCTTCTCCTATGAGAGAAAAAGATAATGTACATTATGATTGATTTATGGTCCAGGATTCACGCTAACAGTAATATGGAATATGACTTGAGAAAAATCTGATATATGTTGATAATACTTGGGATTACATTAAACATTACATGTGTTTTACATATTTTATTTGTTTTTGTCATAAAAAAACAGAGACAGCAGTGTAAAAAAAGACATTAGTTGGGACAATTACTGGTAGAGTAACTCCTGATAACCTGTTTCACTCATGTGGTTTGTGAAAATATCAATCAAGGCATCTTCATATTTATATCATAAAATATGTAGATGTTTGTGCGATGTAAGGATTTAGATGCAACAGTGAGACATAGGTGCTTGAAGACCTCAGAACACAAAATGTCTCCGAAGTATAGAGAATCAAAACATTCACTTAACGGCAAAATGATTCCCACCAAAACTTACATATTGACAATTTTACCGTGTCATTTGCCCGCGCGAATCAAGGCTCGATACTTAAACATGCCAGTGGACTCGTGCACCCCAAATACTTCGCAGTGCTTCAACTGCCAAAGTATGAGGACATAAAAAATGGATGAAAAGAAGCAGTCTACCCCATATGTAGATGAACTCGATGAATCATTACAAATTCTGAAGGAAACCACTTTTCGTGCTCTAAAGATGATCCTAAGCAGAACGTCGTTAAGGAGATCGAACGTGTAAAACAGGAGAAAGTCATGGCTTCTTTCAAGGCCAAAGACTCCGTGAAAGCTATAACGCTAAACACTGCTGGCAAATCCTGCGTGTAGTTCAGGTGGAGCAGAAAGCCTTATACTTGCACCATTTCGTAAATATGACCAACACAATACTACAATGGAATTTGTGAGATTCCGTTGCAACTATGAACAAAAAGGCCTTCTACATGAAGGATATGGCCCAGCAGCTATCCGCCTTCTGTTGATCGTTTTAAAAAGGAAAGATTTCATAGCATGTACCATTTCAAGAAATACCCACAAGGCCGTTGGAAGACTGTCCATTATCGAATAGAACATGACTGATTACTGCCAGATTAATCTCAATACTACAAAACAAGTTATACGTATGTGTGTACACACATTTTACACCTTTCTCAATAGATCTCTCTTGACACACTCAATCAATCAATCTGATAATTGATATTGTCTTGAACCAACATGTTTTGTTTTACTTGGGTTCTCTAACCGGCACCATGCATTTTATGGTGCAAATATATCAGCGAAAGAGCGAAAAAGTATATGACCTTATTTTAAATGACAATCTTTGCCTTTTTAATAAAAATTCGTACTTCTTTTATCAATCCTTTCATATTATCTACTCGATCCTATATCTATTTTCAATCCATACCTTTTACTTAACTTCTCTTGTGAAGTTCGTGACGACCTTTTAAGCAGTGACCACATTATAATAGACTTACTGGACATCGAATGACAAAACAATTAAATTTGGCAACTCATCGTTCAAAATCGTAGCTGATTATACTTTAATGAGAGAGAGAGAGAGAGAGAGAGAGAGAGAGAGAGAGAGAGAGAGAGAGAGAGAGAGAGAGAGAGAGAGAGAGAGAGAGAGAGAGAGAGAGAGAGAGAGAGAGAGAGAATAAGGAGATATTGTGTCAGACTTGAACTTTTGCTCCTCTATTAAATCAGTCTGAGAAATAGAGAAATATTAGCAAAAATAAGAACAAATGTAAAACTCAGACACAAATTGAACGCATCTGTCGAAACAGCCTCAAAAAATTCATATTCAGAGAATTATTCTGAAAATTTCATCCAAATTTAAAGGCCATGCAAGAAAGGTTTCGTTTAAATTGTAATCTGCTAACGCTCAAGATTACAATAAATCTTTTCTCTAAAATAACTACAAGTTTCTTATGATCCAGCCTTGTTTAGGAGAAGATGATATTCAGATCTGCAAACTCCTCGCTGATAAGCAATCAATACAATGATTGGCATTTTCTTGAACATCTGGAAAACTGGCCTTTACCCGCCATCATGGTGAGAAGCAACAGTCATACCAGTAATCAAACCTGGATTGGATTATATCGGATATTCCAATTAACAATCTCCAATTAACAATCTGTATTGGCAAAACCATGGGACGCATGATATATGATAGAACCATCCTATGTTTTGAATCCAATAAAATAATGCCAAATTTTCAATGTGGATTCAAACACCAGTGAACCACAATTGATTTGGAAGTACAACATTTTGAATGACCTATTCAACACACTTCTAATAATCTACCTTATCTATTTTTATATCCATGTTTTGCAAGGTATAGAACACTCATAGTTATGTAGGTAATATTTTTTTTCTGAAACTATCATCGGTGTATACATCAGGAAAGCATATTGCCAGTTACCGCTCTTTAACATAATCAAAAACAGTCAAAGTGTCCAAACGCAAGGAACTGATAATTAGACGTCGACGACTTTTTGAACTGCCTTAGTTCATAAAATATACATACTATTGAATGTCAGCTACATATATGCTTAAAGAGTTTACAAATTATCAGAAGAAATCGGGTTCTAATTTTTAAAATCCAAAACAGCTTGTCTGCACCTTGCAAATTCCATACAACACACGATTACCAAAACTTTATATCTCTTATGCCGGGGGGATGGGGCAGATTGGTTGAACTTGTATTTTCCTTACACATATTTGATACCTCAGGGATAAATTTTATAAGAGATCTGGATTTAATACGAGCCGTGGCAAACATGTACTGTGTCTTACTCAGATTGCAAAGAACGTTAGTTAGATCGAACCTTGGCAATGGTTCGATTGTATTTAACCCAACTAGCAGCTCTTGATCCGATATACTACCAGGGTTTCAGAGTTTTTCTGGAAGCATTTATTACTTCCTGTTCAAAACGCCTTTATCTTGAAGCAAATTAGTCATCACTTTATATCAAACAAACGAAATCTTTTTTCTGCATACTGATACCGCTAATCCATCTAACCATGCATCCAATATTATCTTTAGACCAAAAATATAAACCATATACGGTTGGAACCCAAAATTTAATTAAACCTTTTGGCATTCGCCATCATCTAAAAGCAGCAAGAATCACTCTAGCCAATAATGATAAATTTTCAATAAAAATCATCACGAAAATTATTATAAAAGCCCAGATAAATATTTTGATATTGGTCAATTTAAAGACTTTACTAACAATTCTTTCAATTTTTCGTTGACCGAGTACAACCTACTCTTTGAGGCAGAAGATACTGGTATACTTATATCATTACCATAGAAAGAAACCTCTTAAAAAACGTGGATATTTTTCGCACTCTTAAAACATAAGAAATTTATTTTAATTTGCAAATCACCTAATTTCTCAAGTTTAACAGAAACATGATTTTGTCCCATGCCAGTTCTACTGTCGGATGTCAATTCAATTAAACAGCTTTCCAGATAATGTTCAGCCTAATAAAATTAGCTGATTTTCAATTAAAAAAACAGGTTTATCCGGTATATATATAACGGTCCAAAAGAAAATCCACATTCGTCAAAAGTAAAAGATGTTGGTACAACGTGGGGGACTTTTGCCTTTTTTTTATCTATGTTGTTAGCACCTTTGATAAAGGGCGCAGTTGCCCCAATGATTAAAAATTTCGTGGCGAGAGCTGTTTCACAAGGGATAAAATAAAGGGATTAAAAGAGCCTCTTGGTCAAGAAAGACCTCAGACGTGATTCATGAAATCTAATGGAAGGACGAGAACTGATTTTATTGCCTTACAAACGATGGATGAAATACCATCGTTGGCAAGAACAACAGACCACCCATTTACCGCCAAATCATCATTTGACCGAAATGTCCGAATTACAACACGAATTGTAATCGTTGATGCATTTGTCCGAAACGGAAAAATCTCGACGGTACGGTCAATTGTTGCAACGACTGCAACTCTTTCACCAGAAACTTTTAGATGAACACAGCTCTACCTACTTTGAAAGAGTTTAAGGCTTTGATGAAAAGTCCATCACCAATACCTTCCCACCGCCACACTTAGTGGTCAAGACAGAAGCAGATCCACGGATGCCTGAAGAAATAGGCACGAGAAAACTTTCAAATACCATCAGCAGCTCCTCTTTCTAGTAAGATTGCAGCGTCTTTGTTGACCTCTTACACTACACCTCAACGAGCAGAACTTAAAGCTTGTGTTAAATAGATGTCCACTGATCTGTCATCATAAATAAAAAAGAAAGAAGGGAAAACAGAAGTGACAAAGACAAGAAGACCAAAGCCATTACCTTACCACCAACACAATTTCCAAAACTATCTTCCACTTCCACTCCTGTGGCATATCGAACACGTAAAGCCGTTTCCAAACCATCCTCTCACTCCATCCAGAGTATCATCAGCGAAGATTGGATCACTTATTAAAAAATATGGGGTAGGTCTTAGCAAGCATTTACTACTATCCATCCCATCCAGCCAGTTACGGAGGAGTTCTGAAATTGTATCGTGCTGACAAAACAAAACTGAAAAATGTCCGTTTACAAGAACAAGCTACATACACCTTACACAAACCCATTCGACGAAAATTTCTAGAAGTCGCACCGAAGTGGAAGGCATCGATCACCAATGACAAGTGGATTTAGCCGATGTTTCTCATTTGGTAACCTACAATCGTGACTACAAATATTTGTTTTGTGTCATCGACGTTTTTTTCAAATTTGCTTATGTCGTGCTCTTGACTTCCATATCGAGCAGGGAATTAGTGCGAGGGCTGAAACTCGTGTTGAAACAAGGTGGTCGTCACCCTATTCGATGGCAAACCGCCAAAGGTACCGAATTTCTAAACCAAGCTTTCGAAAAAGAATTGAAGAAACATGACATTTATTTTTTTTACCACCGATAATCCCGAAATCAAAGTCAGCATCGTGAAACGTTTTTAACGTACCTTGAAATAACGCATGTGGAACTATTTTACGCATCAACACACTCTCAAGTATATCGACGTCTTGCCACACCTCGTTCAATCGTACAATCAATCTTACCATCTGAGCATTGGACGTGCTCCTCAAGACGTCACTCCAGACAACGAAATGACCGTCTTCCATTCCCAATCCATCTCTAAAATATTCCTCAAACGGAAGCAACAACAACGGGAATCTTGTGTCCAACGTGAGTTCGAACAGTCACCCTAACCATTCTCTTTTAGACGCTCCTCTGACTTCCAGTGACCCCTCGTACACTAGAACTGTGAAATTATGAACAATCAATTTTTCTTATCGTTACCCAGTGACAGTTCCATGGAGGTGTTTCCCAAGAATACTTTGTGCTGTTACACGGCCAAATTACCTCAGATCATACAATTGGATGACGATGCCGATTGGGAAGTGGCTTTAGTGGAAATCATTCACCCTACACAAATCAAAAACATCGTCGAAAAATCAAAACACTTTAAAGGTGGAAGTTCATGACCCGGATATCCAAACAAGCCTTGGATACACGTTCACCTCCGGATGCTATGAAAATAGAAAATAACCCAAGAACTAAATCCAACTTTACCACATATCTATTGACCATTCATGCAGGCTATTATTTTAGTGGTCAAAATTTGGTGAGCACCATTGCTAACAAATTTAAAACTGCATTTGGTAAAGTCTTGGAGAAACTCGAAAAAAGTGTCACGATTGAGTACCACAAAATAGCTCGTTGGCTGCTAACCAAATTTAAAGCGGACAAAGTATTGGTCATTACATTTTGTCCTGAATTGTATCATATTTTGTGTAGTGATCCCTACTTAATCAAGGTTAAAAACGAAATATCAGCCGTAACCTGTAACTTGGATTTTGCCAAATATTTTCGATCCCCTGTAGAAATGAATAAAGGACTGAATTTGATCCTTGTGTACTCCGATGTAGTAGAGTACAACGTAGTGGGACTCACCTCCATACAGTTACTGCGCGTCATTCCTTTTAAAGTAGATTCTGCCACGGCTGCTGACGAAGAAGGTATAAACATCTATCATGTTCACTGCGAATTGTTACATCCTTACTATTAACCTGTCAGTAAGTCGTGTTTCGACACTGTCAACATTATTATAAAAGGAGATCTGGGACAAAATATTCCATTCACCCAAAGGAAAGTCACCGTGAAACTCCATTTTCAAAAACGAGTACTCTAAAATCTTCTTGTCAGTCATGTATCCTGTGTACCAGGGAGTCACTCGACAACGAGGACATGATTTAGGGGATATGCTCAAATCGGCCTTTTGTTCAGTGGTTCCCGTGCTGAAACCGATGGTGACACGGGAATTGCACACCCTAAAAAAATGCTGCGTTGACACACGGTAAAGAATTTCTTCAAAAATGACCTCATTGACAAACAAAACCCCAAAGAAGCTTTCTTAAGAGCAGGCCAAAATTCTTTGCTTCAAACAGGCAAAGACGTTTATAAATGCCACGATTGCTGTTGAGTCAGGCATTCCTACTTCTCTGATGTCACAGCAAGGACAATGCAGAAAAAGACGAAGACGAAAACACCCTTTCAGAGGGCTTCATACCCTCAAAGCTAGAAGACTCAGAAAAGAAAAGCTGTTCGAGACTTAGACGTTTTTGATCATTAAAAATTTACAGAGAAAAAAATGATGCACAGAGTCTTGTACTTGTTCCAAGTCGGAACTGGATCTATTTGCTATGCCACCCACTATAAAGACAATGCAAGAATCCCAATGGGTCGAATTTCATCCCGTCTCCTCTTTGACGGATTCCGCTCCATCGAGTTTGAAATCAAAGGACAACCCGAGGATTACATCGACTTGAATAGCAATTACTTGTATCTGAAAGTGAAATTGGTCAAAACTAACAACGCCAAAGATGCAGTAGCTCCCATCAACAATTTTATGCATTCCTTGTTTAGCGAAGTAGATTTGTACTTGAATAGCAAACTTAGTCAGCAGTAGTATGGATATTTGCCCTTACCGAGCGTACCTAGAGAATCTCTTGACGTACGGAAAAGAGGTCAAGAACATTCATTTGGATGCTTGTGTTGTTTGGAAACCTGACACACCTGGGAAGTTCAACGACTAAGCAACTTCAGCAGAAGATGAAATCCTCACTATGCGGGATTTATGGCTCGCTGAGAGAAAATCAAGCACGGACGTAGCTTAGAACTGATGGATCGCTTATATTTGGACATGTAGTTACAAGAGAAGTATTTACTGAAAGGAGTGTATATTCGCCTAAGACTAAATCGTAGCAGTGCTGGTTTCCATTTGATACCGATTACAAAACAATCATTCAAGAAGCCAGACTTTACGTACGCCGCGTAGAAGTGTTACCTAAAACGGGAAATGATATAAGTCACACCTTGAGCAGAACGACCGCAAAGTATCCGATATGACGTGTAGAAGTGAAAACATTCACCATTGCCGCTGGACACCGATCCAAGATCGAAGATCATCTGTTCCAAGGACAGTTACCCAAACGTTTAATCGTTGATATCTTAAAGAATTCAGCCTTCAACGGAACCAACAATGAAAATCCTTTCGAGTTTAAGCACTACAATGTGTCCAAGATCAGAGTTTGTCGCGATAGCAAGACGTTGTTTACCAGAACCTTCGAACCAAACTTTGTCCAGAAGAATTTCTTGAGATCGTGCTTGTACGAAGCTACCGGACAACTAGGAACGAACACTAGCCACGGCATTTCGTACGACGATTATGCTGGAGGTTACGCTTTGTGGGCATTTGATTTCATTCCAGAAAAAGGCAGTGACGATGGACATTTCCACCCTATAAAATCTGGTCAACTGCGTGTGGAACTTCAGTTCAGAGAACCTTTACCCGTCGATAACACGGTGAACATCATCCTGTATGCTGAATTCGATAATACTATCGAAATCAACAGTTTGAGAGAAGTCATTCTAGACTATTAGACACTATGGAAGACACTTATCCTTCCTTGAAAGTTGAAGTATCTATGGAATGGGAGGATGCCGTGGAAAGAGAATCCAATGACCAAGACAAAGAGGACAAGTTAGTCAAGTTCAGATGACCAGAACGAGAACATTTAGTATCGTGTTTTGTTAATCACTTAGCAGATAAAATTACGAAATTGGTCATGAAAGATTGCTATGGATGTCAAAACGATCATCCCTGTCAAATTCAACACGATAAATGTCTGATGATGAAACAAGAAGAAAAATTGGACGAGTATCTGGACGAGGCTTGGAGTCTAATCTCAGAACAAACCGTGTTGTATGAGTGGTATAAAGGCTTGCGTGATCACTCCTGTTCTCAAGAGATCTATCGCATTGAAGCTCTCTTAGCCCAGAGTTTGGAAACAAGGCGAAAAGTCATAATTGAATTGATGACTTACCATTAAATGTGAAAGAAATCAACCAGAAAAAAATGGATACATGGGAACTTTATTACCTTTTGAATAACAGTTCGTATGCTACTTCTTGGAATCCTGTGGTGTGTGCTAAAGATGAACTCTCTCATCGCAAACCACAAGACCATCAAACTTATGTCATCAAAAGGAACGACAGTCATCTTACAGGAACTCACTGGGTAGCCTTGTACTTTCATCAAGACAATTGTGTCGATTTTTTTGATTCGTTTGGATTACAGCCTTTGGAAGAGGATATCATTGAATTTATGAGAAGAAATGACCAGACGACACGATTCAATAATGTCAAGTTACAAAGCAACGATTCCATGGTGAGTGGACAATATTGTGCGCATTTTATTCATCATCACAATTTAGGGATATTCTTTAGAATATTTATTAACTTATTTTGATCGTGACGCTTCTAGAAACGATAAAAAGGTAGATCGATGGTATTGTGACCGTTATTGTTATCTTTTGTCTTTAGCTAGAAAACTAAGTGTACATCATTGGCAACATGACATTCGTCAATTGAAATCTCACATGATTTCACAACGTTTTCAATCTTGTCAAAAATAATGTGTATTTTAGATATGATTGTTGTTTTTTCCTTGTTCCTTTTTGATTATGTTCATTGTTAATTGAATGAAAAATTTTGTATTTTGAAGGAATAAACGTGTCTGTCGTTTGTTTAGTTACAAAAGAACACACACTGTGAATATATGCTCTGTGATTTCTCTCTATCCCTCCTCATGACATGGCTTATCATTATGTTCAAATACTAAAACTTAGTGAGGATGTTTTCTATCACGTTTGCGCTTGTACCATATAAAGCGGGTGGGTCTCCAGTCTGACCATTCGCTGTTGACACGTCAACCTACGAAAATGCCTTCCAGACTAGCTAGACTCAATTAAGATAACGTTCAATTACATCGTGTCAGGCTAAGCCTGGTACCTAAGCCTGAAGAAATAGAGAATGTTAGGATGATCTCTATAGCCCAAGACCTCATAAAAGATGTCTTATAAGAAATTGAGAAAGAGCAAGAAGAATGGACTGAAAAATATAGGCTTCAGAAAAAGCAAAAAGAAAAGCAGCAGCAAGAACCAGACAGAGGATTTCTGGACTGTCGAATAGACACCAAAGAATTATCTTTCTCTTTTTGCAGAAACAGGCCTTATTGTATAGGAAAACCTGCTCCCAGACGGGGACGCAATCTTAGACAGCACCCCCCAAAAAACGAAAAAAAACCCCAATAACAACAACAACTAAGATTGTCATTACTCTCCGTCACAAAAAACCCAACCCTTTTCAAGGCTATCAAAGACTCTCAAAAAGATATAATCTTTCCATTTGCCAAAACTTTAAAATTTTAGAAACAATCGAAATGTAGCCATACGCACTTCGTTTCTTTGATCAGTAAAACAATCAAGCAAAACAAAAAAATACACCCTTTGTTTTCTATGTCTTGTCCAAAAATCGTATCTGTCTGTGTTTGTAAGTAAAAAAATGGCAACGTAAGTGCTTTTTTTTAAGTCCGCGCGTTTCATATCTGTCACGGTCTACCTAGGTGGACGGATGTTTATTCAACTGAGACTAATCCGGTGTTTGAGATTCCGTGGCAGCCTTTGAAGAGGACGGACGTGTTTACCAGGAGCTCCAGGAGAACAAAGGAACAAAGGAACAGAGGAAAAAGAAAACAGAAGAAAGAAGAAAGAACAAAGAAACAGAAGAAGAAAGAAGAAAAGAACAGAAAGAAGACAGAAGAAAAGAAGACGCAAGTAATAACCAAATTCTTTTACACACGATATATCGTAAAAGAAAAAGGCCAGCCGAAGAAAGAAGACAGAAAGAAGAAAGAAGAAAGAAGAATGCTACTATCACTTTGCTGTTGTTCTAACAGCAGCGTAGTGAAATAGGGTTAGTCAAAATGCCTTACACAGAGCTCACTTTGGCAAAGAGGTCTTTTTAGGCTAACAACTACTTTTTTGGCCCCTGAAGGGATGATTGGAAAGAAAAAATATATAACTCGCCGTCAAAACAAATTGAGATCACTGAAATGCCCAAGGTAGCTTATACCTTCCAAATTTGACAGAAACTTTTGGAACTACAGGTACGCATAGTACGCAAAAACATAATACTAATATTTAGTAGGAAATTTTACAACTCCTATTCATTCGACTCGTATGTGGCTTACACATGTTTGGCTATGATAGGGGACTCCCACCCCCAATAGGCAACGGGCAGAAACAGGAACTTAACTTAGTGGGCGGAAGCCGAATCCATTGCCGACACCGTCAACTCAAGGAAACCATGGGAACCAACAATCAAGGATGAGGAAAGGCAGTAGGAAGCGCCCTGGGCCACATTAAAACAATGTGAAAAGGTTACACTTTCAAAGCCAAGAATATGTGGACCCAGGGTAAGACAGATACAAGGAATAGGATTTCAACCCACAAGAATAGAGAAATCAAATATGGTAACGCCCTTGGCTGGATCCTTTCCTTTGCCTTTTCCGAGCCCGGGGGGCGAGACAGTAGAACTGCAACAATGCTGCTCAAAAAGGTCTGTTTTAAGGTTGGTAGAAAAAGGTCAAGCACTAGACCAAAAGCCCAGCCCTTGGGCTAAGTGCCTCCCTAGATTAGCAACATTAATCAAAAAGGTGATGTCCGGCTTAGGTGGTAAACCATCTAAGGGGGTTATCACGCCCATGCGCCGGGGCACAAAAAGTGTCGAGCTCTGAGACACGGGTGAGCCCTGCCTCGGAAGGAGGGGAGGCCGCTAGCCCTTTTCAGGGCTTTAAGCAGTCATAATACACGAGAGTGGACACATGACTATAATATCAGATCAGTCAGTCAGTCTAGCTATCAGGAAGGGAGTTTGCAGCCTTTGAAGAGGACGGACGTGTTTTTCAGAAGCTCCCGGAGAACAAAGGAACAAAGGAACAGAGGACAAAGAAAACAGAAGAAAGAAGAAAGAACAAAGAAAACAGAAGAAGAAAGAAGAAAGAAGTAAGAAGAAAAGTACATAAAGAATAAAGAAGAAACAAGAAAAGAAGACACAAGAAATAACCAAATTCTTATACACACGATATATTGTAAAAGAAAAAGGTCAGCCGAAGAAAGAAGAAAGAAGAAAGAAGATTGCTACTGTCGCTTCGGTGTTGTTTTAACGGCAGCGAAGTGAAATAGGGTTAGTCAAAATGCCTTACATAGAGCTCACTT
>JAEAOA010000420.1:145000-202500 GCA_016746295.1 Potamilus streckersoni
GGTTGCAGTCAGCTCCTACTGTATCCAAGAAGGATGAGAGAAACCACAACTAGAACAAGATGGCGGAATCAACATGACCCAAAGACTCTTCTACAGATAAATAGAGGGATGATGCGGGTCCGTCCAAAATCAGACAAACCAAGGAAGCAGTACCAACACTACCCTGGGGGTAGAATGAAAAGATTACTAATTTTCACTGCCAATAAACAAAGGTACGAAATTGCTATTAAATCAAAAAGGGATAGTTAGTCAGCACCAGCTAACATCCCAAAAAACCCAACCAGGCACGCACACAAGCAGACCACACTTCAATACAAATCAAGGCTCTACGCAGAACTAACCACCTCCCCACTGCTGTCTCAAAACCCCAACCCTGGTACGGACAAACGATCAGCGATGAACAGTCCGGGCCGCGCGGCCAACTGTTCATAAACGAAAAGCCTACAACCTATGTCTTCACTTTGGCTTTGAAGACCTACGGCCCAAACAAGATTCTTTGGCAAGGCGGTCAAAATTACACAACCATCCAAATCAAAGCGGTGATAAATTTTTTTAAAATAGGCGGCAAACGCCTAAAGATTGGTATTTTTTTCGAACATAATAAGTACGCCAAGTACGCAACATTCCAACTACAATTATTTATTCCAAATTCACAACTCAGGCTCATTAGGCCAATTGCACAGGTGGCTCACACACCATTGATATAGGGATACCAATAGGAAAAACTGGTTTATATTTGATAAAAAATCCACCTAACTGAAATAAAGTTAGGTGGATATAACTTGGGTACATTGGTGGGGTGGGAGTCGCGGCCTGGGTAGGAGAGTAGGTTGCGGTTCTGCCATTTCTGGAGCTTAGAGTCAGGTTCAGAATAAAAACGATAAAACATAAGGGTCTTTTTTGAGGTCCCTGATCCCTAGGGGTCAGGAAAAAGCCTTGCACCAAAGGACAAGTGCTCTCCAGGGGGGACCACAGACCATGGCCAGGACTGTGGAATACTCCCCAGAGGGACCGCAGTCCATGCCCGGGACTGTAAGCAGTCTTATAAGCCTCACGGCAGCAAGCGACTTAAATGTACAATACAATACAATATTAGCTACCAATCAACAAAAGTAAAATTCCCATAATGAAAAGATTCTATAACTTTCATTGCCAATGTGAAAAGAATTTACGAATCAAAACTGCCATACTTCAAATAAGGGATACCCAGGCACTCTACCTGGCATCCCACAGAATCCCAACCCCTACACTCACATAGATAACACCTTATATGTGTTGGCATCGCTTCAAAGGTAAGGGACAGTCCAGGACAAACCTCCTTCCCCCAGCTGTCCCATAATCCCCTTCCCTGGACACGAACAAACAATTAGCGAGGGACAGTCCGGGCTGCGTGGCCAACTGTCTAGAATATTGCTTACAACCCATGTCTTCACTTTAGCCCCTGAAGACCCATAGGACAAACTTGACCATTTGACAAGGCGTTCAAAATTAAAAAACCAATCTAACCCAAGCGGCGATAAATATCAAAATTAGGTGGCTATCACCTATGGATTGGTAATTTTTTAGAAACATATAAGTACGCTTAGTATGCAAAATTCCAACATAATACTTTGTATCCACAATTCACAACTCTGATATATTCGATCAATTGAATAGGTGGCTCACACAACATTGACATAGGGACGCCTGTAGGTATAACTGGTATTAATTTGAACTGATAGTCTGCCTAACTGAGATAAAGTTAGGAAGGCTTAATTTTTTGGGGTCTTTGGGGGTGTAGGGGTAGTGGCCTGGGCGGGAGAACTAGTTGCGGTTCTGCCCACGCGTTAGATTATAATACGAACAAGCACAAGGTCATGTTTAAGGTCCTTGATCCCATTAGGGTTCAGGAAAAGGCCTAGCACTGAGGCCAAGTGCCCTCTTAAAGGGACTGCATTTCATGCCCGGGATTGTAAGTAGTCTTATAAGCCTTAGGGCAGTAAGCGACTTAAATTCATGCAATACAATGCTAACTACCCATCGTTGACTCGTCAACTTTTAAAAAATGAGTAGTAGAGTAGAATAACTGTTGGAACTACAAATGCACTTGGAGAATGCCAGACGTCTCCTGGATGAGCTAACCAGGGAAGCTATGAAAGAAGAAACCAAACTTGAGGAAGTGGAGGAAAGAAAGAAGAAAGGAGAGGAGAAAGGAAAGAAAAGAGAGATCCTGCCTCATCTCATGGTAAGACCTGTGTGTGAGGTGGTACCTGAGGTGAAGACACCTCCAGTATCATCAGCATCAGCAGCACCACAGTTACCTGTGCCTCAGGAAATGAAATCAGCCATTCATTCACGGCTCTGGCACCGAAGACAAGAGGCACAACAAGTCTTTACTATTCCACAAACGGAGGAGTGGGATATTGAAGCCACTTTAGCTCCGTCTGCTCTCCCAATCACAAATGCGAATTGGGAGAATGACTGGAGCCGACGATGTGTGTGCGGTGCCCGCCCTGGAAGATGTCAGCATTAGCCAGGTGTAATTGGAGTTCTAGCAAACAGCCCTTTTCAGGGTTAACCAAATCTCTAGAAAAGAGAGACTATTAAGTATGTCTTTTCGTATGAATGTAATGTAGTGTGACTATAAACACACACTTCAATAATGATATGTATGTGTGTGTGTGCGTGTGTGTATGTTTGTGTATTTGCATGCGCGTTCATTGGTGAGATTGTATATAGTGTGTTTAATGCTTCTCGTTTCGTTGGTGAGATAGTATATTTTGTGTTTTTTGCTTCACGTTTCGTTGGTGAGATAGTATATTTTGTGTTTTATGCTGCTCGTTTAGGTGTAGATGGTTTATTTTGTGTTTTATGCTTCACGTTTCGTTGGTGAGATAGTATATTTTGTGTTTTATGCTGCTCGTTTAGGTGTGGATGGTATATTTTTTATTTTATGCTGCTCGTTTCGTTGGTGTGGATTGTATATCATATGCGAAGTGAGTTTAAGGGATGTTTTCATTCACGTTCGTGCTTTACATATAAAAACATAGTATTCGCCATACGTACCATTCTACACAGAATACAAAATGACTGTTAGCCTAGAGTTATTTAATCAATCAAGAGATACTTTTTTATTGGATCCTGGATGGAGCATACAAGCTGGACAAACTTGGAAGTTAACAAGTAGTCAGGACTTGATAAAGAAACTAAGAGTAACCAGTTATCATTTACAATTGATAACCATAGAAGAAGCAGATAAAATACGAGGAATAACCAATCCATAATACTTCAAAGTGGGAACCTTGAAGCAGATTCTGGATGATGTTATCCAAGCGAGATGCTATTTGGAAGATATCTTCAATTTAATAGAGTGGATTTTTGTGAAAAAGGTGTAGATAATATGAAGAATCAAAAAAAAAAAAAAATACTGGAATAAAGGGTCAAGAAGATAAAAGATATATGGAAAAAAGACAATGAAAACCAAAAGAAGAAAGAAAACTTTGAAAAATTAAATCAGAACTGGATAAAAGTGCAAGATAAATTTAGAGCTCTGGGTCATCCTGACTGGATGCCAGAAGAAGAAAATAAGAAGAAAAGAATTTTAGAGAAAGTCAGGAGTTGGTGGAAAAAATGCATCAGTTAAAAGAAGAAGAAAACACAGGCCCTTTTCAAGGCCACTTTTAATGTCTCGAAAAGATTATCATTGTTTAATATTGCCTGTATAAGTTATAAAACATACATTCCACTACATTCACTAACAAGACGAACTCCTGACGTTACAGTACTTGACGAACACTTGACGTCACAGTACTTGCACATTGCTACAATGTTGTAAAGTGACCAGTACCGTGAACGTCATGTCACTTCTGTCATTCCTTTTGTTACTATATCAAATTAACATTGTCCGTATACAGGCCCAGGGTGTACCATTTGTCCGTATAAATCGTGTCCGTATTCAGGTCCAAGGTGTATGTGTGTGTGTATGTGTGTGTGTAACGTTGATTCCAAATGTCCATATAAAGCCCCCATTCACTACTAATGTACAAGAAATTAAACAATTAGGAGAATTACGAAACACATACATGTACCAATAAATGAGAATAAACAAGAGGATACGGAACCGAACATCACGAGAGATAAGTTTAAAAAAATTAAAAATTTAATTTAATTTAATTAACAAAGTAACATTTTGTTGCAATGTTTTCAGTAGACAGAGAAATAAACAATTATCTTCCAGACAGGTCACCTTCAGATGCACAAATAAAAATTAAACACAGCTGACAAGCCAAGAATATCACTAATTAAGCGAATTGAGACAACAAAGCAAACATTTGTGTTATTTAATCTGCCATGTCACGCGTTTATTTTATATTTGTCTTTTTGTAAACATTGATAAAAGAGGAACTAAAACATGATCTTTGACAAGTCTCAAGTTGCATAGCAAAATTATGCCTTAGTGTACACAACTGTGGTAAAATTATACTTTGTTATTCTGTGACATAATTCGAGAATCCATATTTGTTTTCATATTTTCTTTTACATGAAATAAAAACGTTTCAGTATAAAATGTTAGAACTTTTGAAGAGTTATTCATAACTAACAACTTTTCATTTGATTGAGGATGAGTTGCTCCCCCTTGTGTGCGCGCGAACTTACACACACACACACACACACACACACACACACACACACATGAAATCTCGCAATTTCTAGAAGATTTTATTGTTATCTGAAGAACATTGAACATGTGAACATTAACTGTGAAAAGACATTATGAATTATTTTTTCAGGTGCCTTTTACATGAAATATTGTTTTGTTCCGATTCACGTCCACTCCCCAAACCTTTAATAGTATTTAAAGGAAGTGCAAATACAATAGTGCAACTCGTATTTCATAACAAAGGAAAGTTAATATTGTACTGTTACAGATGTCTGCTTAAGTATTTTTTTTAAAATATTTGTCACACGATCGAATTACTTAACCAGTGTACATGACATTTAACCGGGTCTCTTTAGCACTGACAGATGCAAATCAATTAAATTAACTAAGTTAAATTACTGGGAAATACGCAATTTGTAATTAATGTGAATTTAACATGTATTTGTTTCCTTTACTCA
Organism: Potamilus streckersoni; assembly: GCA_016746295.1. Classification (NCBI taxonomy): domain Eukaryota; kingdom Metazoa; phylum Mollusca; class Bivalvia; order Unionida; family Unionidae; genus Potamilus; species Potamilus streckersoni. The sequence continues at coordinate 150,098 of JAEAOA010000420.1, forward strand.
TTCATTGGTAAAAAATGGGTAGACAGGTCGTGAAATACGATAAAAATATTCGATTGTACCTAAATACACAGAAACTAAATAGTACAAAGAAGATTAGTGAAATCGAAATTGCAATTATTATTGGAAAATGTTAGGCACGTGCCTCGATCTAAACAAGGGAATTCATTGCAAAACTCAGATGACGTACAGCTAGTTCGATTACACAAACCTTTTTCCTATCATAACAAAATGACGGTATCTGTGTTGTATTTGTAACTTAATTTGAAGAAAATATTAGGACAACTATCGAGTAAATTCGCTTCTTCAAATTAATATGAAACAATTGCTGATTGGTTAAAACAACACTCGACGTTTGTAATAAACTAATGAACATGTGACATTTTCAAGTTTTAAAAACAAAACAGATCTTTCTATATTTGATTTAATTTTTATCGAGATGGAACTAGACATCCACAGTGTACCTCAAATCCACATCTGTAGTACAAATGGAACGATTTTTTGAAAAATTTGTCCCGAATATCAGGTTATTTATCTGAAAGATTTATAAAGCAATTACTAGAACACATATTTCAAATATACATGTTAGATTTATGAAGCAATTACTAGAACACATATTTCAAATATACATGTTAGATTTATGAAGCAATTACTAGAACACATATTTCAAATATACATGTTAGATTTATGAAGCAATTACTAGAACACATATTTCAAATATACATGTTAGATTTATGAAGCAATTACTTGAACACATATTTCAAATATACATGTTAGATTTATGAAGCAATTACTAGAACACATATTTCAAATATACATGTTCAACTATTTCATATGACAACTGCCTATATGCCGGAAGCGTTGGAATAATCGAGCAAAAGCAGTCTTTTTTAACGTTTCATGTACTCTCTCTCTCTCTCTCTCTCTCTCTCTCTCTCTCTCTCTCTCTCTCTCTCTCTCTCTCTCTCTCTCTCTCTCTCTCTCTCTCTCTCTCTCTCTCTCTCTCTCTCTCTCTCTCTCTCTCTCTCTCTCTCTCTCTCTCTCTCTCTCTCTCTCTCTCTCTCTCTCTCTCTCTCAACCACTGGATAAAACAACAACACAAGAAGTAACTGCACATCTAGAGGTACATGTTACCCATGTATGACGTGAACTCTTTGGAAGCAAGCTAGCACACTCTGGAGTTATTCAGCATGGCATTACCTATATACAGAGTTATTTGGCATGGCATAACCTATATACGGAGTTATTCTGCATAGCATAACCTATATACAAACGACATTGTCATCTATTTCGATGCATTATGTTTCGCGTCTAGCTCTACCTCCTAGATGTAATTTCCAATTATAAAAACAAAACAAGGAAATGAGGTGGAAAGGTGTAACAGCAGTAGTAGCATCAGCAATAATAATAATAATAATAATAATAATAATAATAATAATAATAATAATAATAATAATAATAACAATAATAATAATAATCGCATAATAACTGTTGAGAGAAAAGCTATTTCAAAACGACAGGATAGAAAATGACGCACGGTGGAATAAACAAATCACGTTTGTTATGCCGCCAATATTTTATACACAACTGTTACATACCAAGCTTTCACTCGCATTTAAACCTTCATTATCTGCTCTAATTTTCTTTAACTATTGCCTAATGTACTGATCGTCTACATGCCGTGCAAGTGTATTACATTATATAATAGACTTTGGAACATGCCCTGTCTGATTTATTTATTATAGTCTATGTCAATTAATATTTTTTTAATTAAGATAAACAATCTGAACATTTCATGCATTTCATAGATAGATAAAGTCGATGTTTTCTTGCATCTATTTATCAACATTAAATACCATTATGAATTACACATGTTGCTGTTCGGTTTGCATACAAGTAGAACGTATTGCTGAAGGCACGAAACGCCATTTACAATGACTCAATTATGAAGGAAATTTTAGCATTGTTAATTTAAGTTTTGCATTGTTACTTCCTACCTATCCTGTTGACATGATTTTATGGCGTGTTTGCAGACTATTGACCTGAATTTATAGCTTATTAGCCACACTGCTGACCTGATTTTATGGCCCATTAGCCAGACTTTTGACTTGATTTTAAAAGCATCTTGCAGTTTTGCCCTTAAGTTTTTGCTGCAAAATTGGACTTGACTTATTTTATTTGGATTCATCTCTTTATAAATTTCGTAGCATTAATTTTACGTTATTTTCACATACCTTGACCACAAGAACGAAGACTATCAAAAAGGATGATCAAGTTGTATTTTCTACTAATCGTTTCTGTTGAGAGAGAGAGAGAGAGAGAGAGAGAGAGAGAGAGAGAGAGAGAGAGAGAGAGAGAGAGAGAGAGAGAGAGAGAGAGAGAGAGAGAGAGAGAGAGAGAGAGAGAGAGAGAGAGAGAGAGAGAGAGAGAGAGAGAGAGAGAGAGAGAGAGAGAGAGAGAGAGAGAGAGAGAGAGAGAGAGAGAGAGAGAGAGAGAGAGAGAGAGAGAGAACTGTTTGGAATGGTTTTCTATGTCTTCACGCATCAAACTTGAAGTTTTTACTTTGTAACATATTTGTACCAGCCGAGGTTAATATCTAATACTTTGTTTTCACTAAAATATTAAATAGAATAATGACAATCAATGGACTGAATAGATCATATCCTTTTATGGTAACCTTGTTGATTCCAGTGGGTTATATCAGCAAATGATTGATTTTACACAGAAATATGGCTTTTCATTACTGAATATCGTTGTTATCATTTTTAATGGCCACTGCCTGGTTCTCATCAATGCGTTGGTTTCGCAGTTTTGTGAACCCATTCTGACAGTAGTATCTCTTTAATTGAAGTAGACTGTGTATTATGGAGAGGGAAGATTATTCTGTAACTAATTTTTGATTCGATTTATGATCAATATAAACTTAAATAATGATACTATGACTTTTGCCTATATTTATTTAATGGTCATTTTATTATGGTCTGATCTTAATACGTATCTCAATTTGCCATGTACATGTTATCTCTAGAAAAATGAAAACGAAAACAGAACAATGAATAAAACCACAACGTTACAACCCTTTTTATGGTGGTTTAAAATATATAGTGTAATTGAACTTTAAACAGTCTCGTATTTCTGTTCGAAATATTGTATCAGATCTATTACAAAGTTTAAAAATTCAGTAATCTATTTCATTTACGTAAACATTTCATATTTTATGCGTGTGTGTGTGTGTGTTTATGTATGTAACATTCGATATTTTACATAACTGAAGAGGTGCATAAAACCAGTTTTAATTTTATATATATATATATATATATATATATATATATATATATATATATATATATAATAGATGTTTTAACATGCTATGTCTACAAATAAAAATAGGCAGGTAACTAAATGTATTTTCATATCATGAGGTAGGTATTTGCTACTTAATTACAAACATTTGTACCTTTATCCAGTACAAACAGGCTTTCTCTAAGGCAATTTAGAACATTTTCTATGTTTTCTTTTCATTGCTCCAAATTTAAGTCCTTAAAATTGTAGCTACTACTATATCTACTACTACTACTACTACTACTACTACTACTACTACTACTACAAATGCTACTACAACAACAACAACAACAACTACTACTACTACTACTGCTACTACTACTACTACATTCTTTTCAAAAAGGGAGGAATTTTCTGATACTGAAGGGAAAATCATGTTATGGAATTTTAACTACACAACTGTGGCATGACAATAAAAGCAAACAAAGGAGAGGATTTAAAGATAGAACTATGTATTAAGTCTCGTCGAGTGGTATCTATTTTATACCAGTGTCGTTCATCCCAGGAAGTGTTTTATACTTTCTCACTTGAAAAAATTCGAAAACAAAATAGCAAAAGACAGCAAGAAAAAAAAAACCAACATAAGAAACAAACACCCCCATCCACACCCCACTCCCAGATACAACAAAAACAAAAACAAGACTACTAGCCGAATTGTATGATTACTACAACAATTGTATAACTATTAGTGTCCTTTGTCAATATTTGATACTTTCTTTGCAAACGGATCTTCTATCTTCATAACGGTGTCCCATTAGACAGATATTACAAGAAAAACAATTTCAAGAAAATTCGAATTATCTCTGATAACCAATTCAAATTGGTCATATCCTACTGATTTCTCCCATGGCTAATCTCTGGAATAGACATCTTTTGCATATTTAGACAATAATGAAACCAACCTGCCTCCATCAACATGATTTAAGACAGCCTTATTCTTCATGGGAAATGGAGGCAGAATATTACACACTTAAAGCGAACATTGTATCAGTAACATTATATTTGACTTTTTCATTTTTCACTATAATTTGCCTCTTCAGCGCAAATAATTCATATTGCACTATTTAGACTATATTGGATTATATATTATTGTTGCATCCATTCGTCTGTCGGATAAAGCTGTAGATGTGTTATTTATCCCAGTAGACGTGTTACTACTTCAAAGAATATTATATCAGACATTTCACAGATCTCGTATAAAGTACGGTCCGCCAATTACAAGGTGGAATAATGAAATGAATTTACAAAAAAAATGTTTTGAAAAAAAAGAATATTCTTATTTTATTTTGTGTGTGTGTGCGTGTGTGTGTGTGTGTGTGTGTGTGTGTGTGTGTGTGTGTGTGTGTTGTGAGGCGGGAATCGTCTAAAATACAGCGATTGATAGTATTATATGTCGGAATTAAGAAACAAATGAAACTATCAGTCTCATGCATGGAATCAATTCAAGCACACATTTTTAATTTTCTATTAAAGTTTGGTTTAAACGGTGTCACCATTGACACCAATACCAAAACCAACAACGACACCTATTCTCTTCTTGTCTCGTGTATTTTCATAAGTATAAGAAGCTCTACTCCTGGTCTCATGACTAAAAAAAATGTGTACATTTGCCGTCGAATTCATCTTTGAATTTTAAACGACAACAAAAACAACAAAAAAGCAAATTCACTGACACATTTGCGAATAAAAGTGCAAATTTATAAAAGAAATTGTTTGTATCCGTCAGGATACAATACAATGATGGTGGTTACGGACCTTTAAATTCAATTCCAGACACATCATGTGACCGCTACCAAATAGTCCCACAACATTAACGGTGATTCGAAAAAAAAAAAAATAGCAGCACCTATTGTTTTTATCAATATTGCCAACAATTTGCCATCGACATATTCCAAATAATGTTTGTCTGTACACTCTAACAAAGAGACATTACTGTACTGTGAATATTTTAGCGTTTCGGCATTTTGGTATGCGAACTTCCCGTAATTGAAAGAAGTAATGATATAATAATCACAAATAATTATCATGAAAACTTTCGGAAGCTACGTTTTATCCCGCAGAGATAAATGATAAAATAGATCAAATTAAATAGTTTAATTTTTACTGAATCTTATAAACACTGAATCGTCTATCTTAATGGGCGAAAGCTGAATATTCCGAATGAACATCAGTTCTACCGATTTATTCCGCTTGTTTTTCCAAAAGGAGTTTCCTGTAAGAACTAAACGTCAGTTTGGGAGGAGGTAAATTACAAATTATGGAATAATTTTCCATTATCTCGTTATTTAATTGGAGTAATTTAATATCGTGAAACGATGTCAGTGTATGACAGTCTAAATGCAGCAATACAGCGATCCATTTCATGAATACGGAGTTTCCTGATGACCAATGAGATAAGTTTGCCAATTCATAAAATATAAACGGCACGCGCAAATTAAGTTTAAGGTTTCACGGCTATTTCATAAACAATATTACATATACCTAACAACCGTTAATTATCAAGAACAAACCTTTCTTTTGTGCTGAGATACATTTGGATATCAGGCTATCTATGCATTAAGTTGCCTTTGAATAAATATGTGTTCTGATGTTCCTCTAATACAAAATATCTAGCATAAAATTCTCTAAGAATAGGTGTGATTCAAACCGACAGTTTATTAAAAATAATGAAACTATTAATCCCGCTAAGTTCATTTTTTTATATTGGCTTCAAAATTGTAGGAAAAGGTAGAAACAGAACAACATAGGTCATCCTCCATTTCTGTTCCACAAGATTTGTACATTTTATTTTGCCATTTAGTTGTCCTCTGTCGGTCGGTTTCTGTGCCAGGTAGGTGGGAGCTAATGCTAATTTGTTGTTGACTACGGCAGGAGGTGCAATATTTAATGAGTTTGAACATGGGGCCGTTTTATGGGGTTTTCGTTTATTGAAATGATAGCATTGAGGTTTTTTTTTCTTTCTTTTTCTTTTTTTCCTTTCTTTTTTTCTTTTTTTTTCTTTTGAGCATATATTTTAATATAATAAATTTGTTCATGAATAAAGTGTTCATAGCTTTATTTGAATATTTTTTCTAACATCCATGTTTCAGAGTCTGAGAAAACATCTGTCACACACACGCACGCTCGTACTCACGCACGCACATACATACATACATACATACATACATACATACATACATACATACATACATACATACATACATACATACATGTGTGTGTATGTATGTATGTATGTATGTATGTATGTATGTAGTAGCAGTAGCAGTAGTATGTATGTAGTAGCAGTAGTATGTATGTAGTAGCAGAAATAGCTATCTAGTGAGTGGTAGTAATCAAGGCTATCACTCATAAAGCCCTTACAAGTCATAAACACCGACATCTTATTATCGTTCAACCTTTTAATAAGACTGCATAAGCCCTTACAAGTCTAAAACACAGAGAATCTTCACATATGCATAGAAGGGGCCCCGACCCAAACCAACTCCCACTGAGCATGCCCGTGAAAATTAGACTGAATCATGTACAGCTGTTAATAAATATATCATATGAACAGACCATTTATCACAGACCAAAATAAAGCACAAACAAACAAACAAGCTTATAAACTTGAATGGCAAGCACTATAATTTTTGCGAAGAAGGGGACGGATTCACTCTACCTTGCACATGCCCCAGAGGATAAATACAGACCATTTAAAACAGACATAATAAAATCGATAAGGCCTGTGGTGGGGTGATTGGCACTCGGACCACTTCGTACTGCATTTGACGGTGGTAAAAATAAGATTTTGGGAAATAAATAGACCTGTCTCGGCAAAAATTGTATACATTAGACGGATAGATCCTTTGTAATGTAAATGCGTACAATACAAAACATATCGTAACCATATAGAAGAGTGATAGAGCTAATATACACACCTGGAAGAAATAAGTATATACTACTCTCAATGCATAGACCCTGTAGTAAGGACCCAACAATCCTTAAACAATCCAATACACACAGAAACTTTAAGATGCGTGAAGACCTCACAATCCCTAAACAGTTTTAAACACACAAAACCCATAATTTACGTAAAGATCCCACAAGCCTTAATCACTGTAAAACACACAAAATATGGTATACGTAAAGGCCCCACAACCATTAAAATCCATAAAAGAAACATTGACATACGTAAAGACCCCACATCCCCTAAACAGTCTCAAACACACAAAAACCCTGATATATAATTAAGGACCATCACAACCCTTAAACAGTTTGAAATAAACAAAAGCCTTGATATACATATAGACCCCACAACCCTTAAACAGTCTAAAACACACAAAAGCCTTGTTATAGGTGAAGACCCCACAACCCTTAAACAGCCTGAAACACAAAATCCTTGTTATAGGTGAAGACCCCACAACCCTTAAACAGCTTGAAACACACAAAGCCTTGTTATAGGTGAAGACCCCAAAACACTTAAACAGCCTGAAACACACAAAGCCTTGTTATAGGTGAAGACCCCACAACCCTTAAACAGTCTAAAACACACAAAAGCCTTGTTATCGGTGAAGACTCCACAACCCTTAAACAGTCTAAAACACACAAAGCCTTGTTATAGGTGAAGACCCCACAACCCTTAAACAGTCTAAAACACACAAAGCCTTGTTATAGGTGAAGATCCCACAACCCTTAAACAGTCTAAAACACACAAAAGCCTTGTTATAGGTGAAGACCCCACAACCCTTAAACAGCCTGAAACACAAAAGCCTTGTTATAGGTGAAGACCCCACAACCCATAAACAGCTTGAAACACACAAAGCCTTGTTATAGGTGAAGACCCCACAACCCTTAAACAGCCTGAAACACAAAAGCCTTGTTATAGGTGAAGACCCCACAACCCTTAAACAGCCTGAAACACACAAAGCCTTGTTATAGGTGAAGACCCCACAACCCTTAAACAGCCTGAAACACACACAAGCCTTGTTATAGGTGAAGACCCCACAACCCTTAAACAGTCTAAAACATACAAATCCTTGTTATAGGTTTAGACCCCACAACCCTTAAACAGTCTAAAACACACAAAAGCTTTGTTATAGGTGAAGACCCCACAACCCTTAAACAGTCTAAAACACACAAAAGCCTTGTTATAGGTGAAGACTCCACAACCCTTAAACAGTCTCAAACACATAAACCCTTGTTATAGGTGAAGACCCCAAAACCCTTAAACAGTCTAAAACACACAAAGCCTTGTTATAGGTGAAGACCCCACAACCCTTAAACAGTCTAAAACACACAAAAGCCTTGTTATAGGGGAAGACCCCACAACCCTTAAACAGTCTAAAACACACAAAAGCCTTGTTATAGGTGAAGACCCCACAACCCTTAAACAGCCTGAAACACAAAAGCCTTGTTATAGGTGAAGACCCCACAACCTTTAAACAGCTTGAAACACACAAAGCCTTGTTATAGGTGAAGACCCCACAACCCTTAAACAGCCTGAAACACACAAAGCCTTGTTATAGGTGAAGACCCCACAACCCTTTAACAGCCTGAAACACACAAAAGCCTTGTTATAGGTGAAGACCCCACAGCCCTTAAACAGTCTAAAACATACAAATCCTTGTTATAGGTTTATGACCCCACAACCCTTGAACAGTCTAAAACACCCAAAAGCCTTGTTATAGGTGAAGACCCCACAACCCTTAAACAGTCTAAAACACACAAAAGCCTTGTTATAGGTGAAGACTCCACAACCCTTAAACAGTCTCAAACACATAAACCCTTGTTATAGGTGAAGACCCCACAACCCTTAAACAGTCTAAAACACACAAAGCCTTGTTATAGGTGAAGACCCCACAACCCTTAAACAGTCTAAAACACACAAAAGCCTTGTTATAGGTGAAGACCCCACAACCCTTAAACAGTCTAAAACACACAAAGCCTTGTTATAGGTGAAGACACCACAACCCTTAAACAGTCTAAAACACACAAAGCCTTCTTATAGGTGAATACCCCACAACCCTTAAACAGTCTAAAACACACAAAATCCTTGTTATAGGTGAAGACCCCACAACCCTTAAACAGTCTAAAACACACAAATCCTTGTTATAGGTGAAGACCCCACAACCCTTAAACAGTCTAAAACACACAAAGCCTTGTTACAGGTGAAGACCCCACAACCCTTAAACAGTCTAAAACACACAAAGCTTTGTTATAGGTGAAGACCCCACAACCCTTAAACAGTCTAAAACTCACAAAGCCTTGTTATAGGTGAAGACCCCACAACCCTTAAACAGTCTAAAACACACAAAGCTTTGTTATAGGTGAAGACCCCACAACCCTTAAACAGTCTAAAACTCACAAAGCCTTGTTATAGGTGAAGACACCACAACCCTTGAACAGCCTGAAACACTAAATCCTTGATATACCTATAGAAGAGGTTAAGGACACCCGCAAAGTAGCAATGTGTGTGACCTTCGTCTCGTTTATTGTGTTTTTTTTTTAAAATTTCAGTCCTTTTTAAAGATTTTCTCGAATCCGTTATAATCTATGTTTGTATAGGTTGTTCATATTCATTTCTTTCTTTGTTAATACTCTATAGTCTTAATCAAAGTGACAAAAAGAGCGAAAACCATCAAGTTTTGTAAAATTAAAAAAATAATTTAATTTCCTGAAATGTGAAGTGAAAATTAAAGCATTGTGAATTAAATCCAGAATAGCCCCAAAAGTTCTATCGCAAGTATAAATGTATGAAGTTCCAAATAAATGTGTTTATTTCAAATAAATTCAAAGATTCAATGTGCTGATGTGCTTATAGTCTCGAATGTGCTAATGTGCCAATGTTCTGGAATGAGGTGATGTGATAATACAAAAAGACATTGTCTGAAGTAGCTATTATTTCAAATTAATGTTTTAGTCACAGAATATTATAGAGCACTTTGTAATTCCCGTGAATGATATTTTGAATAAATAAATCCAAATAATTATAAACTGAACACAACAATAAGACTGATTCTGCTTCAGATGTTAAGGCAAGAATGAATAATCCTAATGTAAACAGGATTATATTCTCGTCTGTCGCAATTTTATTTTCTGAAATACTCTGTCAACTTATTAGCAAATTTTCATTCTGGAAGTTTGATAAATCAGATACAAGGCCAAATCTTTAACTCAAATCGAGGTAGACATGTTTGCTATTAATAACGATCTGGATATTTAATGTTCCCATGGAGATTTCAAACAATTCAAATTAAATATACATAGTACTTTTAAGGACTATGAAACCCGTAAGCGACAAATAGCTCTGGTTCTTTTTCTTGTCCATATAATCTTATTCTTGGTTTTTAAATGCATTTTGGTAACGAATGTTTTCTTAACTGGGGTCTAATTTAATGTTTCCACAGATTCTGATATGTGTAAAAGTTGTTTTTTTTCAAGTTTCCATGGCAGACGATACAAATTTCTTTGTACATTCAAAAGCTGAGTAGTATTTTTTTCCGTTCGTAGACCAATATGAATAAATGCAAGAGATGCAAAAGAAGCATGACTTTTTCTATTATTGATTTTATTTCTAAAAATACAACATCAAATTCATTGCTGATGATCGGCAAGCGATAACATGTTTGTAGTGGGCGGTATTGGCAAGTTCAACTTTGCCATTATTTGTTATCTTTTATTTTTGTTTTAGCTTCTGAAATTCTTGAATATCATCCTTTTTACGAAATGGTTTTGAATCCAGTTCGGAAAATATGGCAGCAAATACACCGTGTGCACAGACTGAAGTTAATACCTGTATACGTAGATCCCTTTGTGCATGCGAAACGTCTCATTAGCTGTCGGCAATAGCAACAGGCACCGGGCATTCACTACCTTTATACCTTCAGGACACTCAGTACTAATGGTATGGAAAATTGGTAACCAGCCTGGAAATGGAGGAATATTTAATATAGTATATATGGGTTTGGCTGGCCAGGATTAGTTAATAATGTAAGTTAAGTTGTAAGTTATGTCTTAAGAAAAATAATCTTTTGAGAGCTTATCCTAGTTGTCAGTGAGCAAAAAGAGAGACATTGTTTCATTGATGGAATTTCTGTCCTTTAACAGTCTTTAGCATGGAACGCTCATTACTAAAATTAGCACCTGACTTTTTGGTGCGGAATTGAAAGCACATGTTTCAAACACATGCAGGTCCAGGAAATGCCACAGCTCACATCCTTTCCTCTTCACAGAAAATAAAAATCCAGGTTTCATATATACTGATAAATATAGGTTTGATCATGGACACTCAAAAATGTTATGCTATTGAATTTTTAATATCATGGTGTTTGCATAGGTTTACTGTGGGAACTGAATTAGTACCGTGATTCCTTCAAGTATACACAAATATAGCATGCTAATTTATCCCCACCATCCCCAGTTAATCATATAAGTCATAGCTTAAAATATTTCAGTCACTTTCTTCCTACACACCTGTCTCCGTGAATCGTTCTACTCCAGCTATCAATGAAATAAAGGAACGTAATTGTCCGACTTAATGAGAAATGCCATATGAAAGCAAATGCTATGGGCCTTACATTAAACCAGTATAATTTTCTCTTTCGGGTGAATGTTGAAGCTTTTAACTTCATTGATTTTGATAGCCGTTTTGTGAAGCTACGTTTTGATCATGTTTTTCGAATCATCAATAGTGTTTGCATTAGTTCATTTGATGAAGCACACCTGTATCAAAACTAGAAACAAGCAAACACAAGTTTAATCTTAATATCAAACAAAACAGTGATACTAAAATCGGAATATACATGATACTGGTGGATCTGTAACAGAGTAGGCCAATGTTCAATAATAAGAGGAATGCTTTGCTAAATCATTCATTAACGTCCAATGCATAATCAATAAATCTGTAGCAGAAGAACAATGCATAGCTTATGATTCAAAGTTAAAAGAATAATTTTATCATGTTAAAGTTATCTGCAGTGGGTGCAAGGCAAAAGGCGCGCTCATCGAAAATAAAGGGGCCATAACTCATCTAAATCATGATCAGGAGTACTTGAAGTCTCACATTGTAATCTTTGTTATATAACAGGCAATCAGGGAACATAACTCTTTTGAATGATATTGTGGAATATTGAATCTACATTCGTTTAAAGTCTCGTCATGATCAAGATGCATATACAGTTTGGTGTAAATGAAAAAACTTTTAGTAATGCAGAAATAATTCATGATTATATGCAGTAAGGGGCCATAACTTTCTTAAATATTTTTTCATATACATTATTTGAGGGAACACGTAAATGTAAGGATAAGCTGTAAATTCCACATCTCACGAATTTACTCTGAGAAAAATTCATATAGAAATAATATGTTTATATCGATCAAAAGGAAATGTCAACGCTGGAAAATTGTCATGTCTAGTACATTACAACGTTGAACAATTTATTTATAATATTAGCAGAAATACACACTTTCAAAGTAAAAAAAAAGACAGGCTAGGCATGTCTGGCATTCTGCACTACATTCATTTACGTAGACAAATATTACATAATATGATAATGAAAAGTAGCAGATATGAACCTTATTCAAGAATTAAACCCAATTATCATCCCTAGTTGACTAAAGAGGAGTCTTTATACAAACACAAGTGCTTATCTTTAATGTCTACAGATCTCTCTTCACAAACACAAGCACCTGTCTATTACGTCTATAGAACTCTTTATCACAACACAAGCAACTGTCTGTAATGTCTTTACAAGCACATGCTTTTAATGTGTATATAATTCTATATCGCAACACCAACACCTGTTTATAATATCTATAGAAATCTTGATCAAAACCCAAGATCTTGCTTCTAATGTCCATATAATTCATTATCCAGACAGAAGCGAATGCTTTGAATGTGTACAGAACTTTTTATCCAAACACAAGGCCCTGCTTCTAATGTGTATTTAACTCTTTATCACAACACAAGCACCTTCTTCTAATATCTTTAGAAATCTTTATCCAGCCACAAGCACCTGCTTCGAATGTCTATATAATTATTTATCCAATCACATGCATTTGTTTATAATACATGTAAAACGACTGAAATAGCATTACTTTTTGAACCCCAAAAATGCCACTCTTGATCTACGCCGATAGCCTGTGTAAAATGCTAGACAGTATAAAAGGGTGATAAATTATACCAGTCTGCAAATTATCATTATTATTATTATTATTATTATTATTATTATTATTATTATTATTATTATTATTATTATTATTATTATTATTATCAATGTTAGAATAACTTATCTTCAGTTTTATAATCCTATATATTATTCCTATGCAAAATCGGGAAAATATCATGGGAGTTCAAATTTTCTATAAAAAAGGGCAATAAACATTCATTTTTGATATTGGTAATGTTGATTAATTATGGTATGGTATCCTGCTGAAGTGGTAACGGTGGTGATCTTTTTTTACTGAGACAAGAAAAATATTCTTATTGATATTGTAGCATTATAAGTCCAGTGTTCCAATTTTGTGTATCAAGCACGTGCAAAATAAATTCTGAATTCAGAAAGGGTCGCTTTTATGTACAGAATACATTCCAAGGCAAGAGGTGGTTAAAGTTATCAAACTTGTATTTCTACAGCTTATTGGCAATATACAAGAGGTGGATGAAGTGGGCAGAGAGAGAGAGAGAGAGAGAGAGAGAGAGAGAGAGAGAGAGAGAGAGAGAGAGAGAGAGAGAGAGAGAGAGAGAGAGAGAGAGAGAGAGAGAGAGAGAGAGAGAGAGAGAGAGAATGTATGAAATGATAATACAACCTTTTTACAATGCCCAGTAGTAGAGCTTCCTTCCCAATAAGCGTTTCTGTCATCTTTTCCTTTTCTTTTTTCTTTATTAATACATGTGTTGTTTGAAAAGGCTGTTCCATAAATTTAGAACACACACACATACACATCTTCGGCAAATAATTGTGTTGCAAAGCATATTTATTGTTTCTACACGGATCAGCTTAAACGAATGAAATAAAATAACATTTCAACCACAAAAATATTTTCATTCAAAATTCCCATATTTCTCTTTCAATAAATTTCAAACAGTAGGTCACAAAATGATTTTTGCTCAGAAGAATATTAAGCAATTGTTAATTATGTATGTCTCTTTTGCATGATCTCAGTACAAATACGCGGTGTCAAATTGTGAATGTTTAAAGTGAAAATATAATCAAACAAATGCTTAACTTTGTATCTTCATTGTGATTAATTAATATGTGATATAGAACGGGTAATATATTTAAACAATAACTTCTCAATGTGCTTTCTTGTATATACGTGCAATGGATTCTAATTGTCCTTGTCTGTAAAATGTTTGTGGGAAGGACACAGTATTTGTAGTATCTTCGCAGATGTTGGTTGAGAGTTAATAGTTTATCTGTGGTCTCACGAGCACCAGAAGTGTGACGTGATAACATTGTAAGTGAACTAAGTTTTAAACCACGAATATCAGTGACTATTTGGTAGTTTTACAACTGTGCATTATATGATGGATTTAAAGTTACTTGATTTGTGTAAATTGTTCAAGCACACTAATGACCACTAAAGAGTGATGCAGTAGTCAGTAAACTCATATAACGACGTATATATATATATATATATATATATATATATATATATATATATATATATATATATATATATATATATATACATACACAGACAGAGAGAGAGAGAGAGAGAGAGAGAGAGAGAGAGAGAGAGAGAGAGAGAGAGAGAGAGAGAGAGAGAGAGAGAGAGAGAGAGAGAGAGAGAGAGAGAGAGAGAGAGAGCCGATTAGCATTTTTCTGCCGATTTCCTATTCAGTATTTTGGGCATGAAATTTTTCCCATTCCGGATACGATTCAATTATTCGGAAATGCTAGATTGAAAGGTTTTTCAATTAACTTTTTGAACCGAGTTACACACGTTTTGCACATCACACTGACGTCACAAGGAAAAGGATATGACAGGACTATAGCAAAATGCAACGAAATTCAAAGCCACAAAGAATCCATGAATTTTTTTTTTTATTTTTGTAAAATGCACTGAAACATTATAAACTATAATTATTCTCCTGGTATGAACAAAATATGTTAGACAGATATAATTTATTCATTAGTTTAAACATAATGATCTGAAGTACAGCTAAGATTCTGAACTATCCGGAACTGAAAATATTTTGAGAGCATGCGCATTGGAACTATGGGAGGTAATTTTAAGCGCTACGATCAGTAACTTAGTTGCAACCATGAAATGCTCTATAGATATTCAACTTAATTATGTTTATTATCCGAATCGTTCCTGCCTTGTCCGACTCCGATTAATCGGAAGTTTATACTATCCGGTGGAATCAAATTTCTGGATCAAAAGTCATGTATGCCCTAATATATATATATATATATATATATATATATATATATATATATATATATATATATATATATATATATATATATATATATATATATATATATATATATGCGCGTGACATTATAATATGTTTACAATTCACTCGTGAAATATTTACTTTTGTCAACTAATATTCGTAGGTTCTCTTCTTATTTTATGTTTTTAAGAGTAACATCCATAAAATGAAGTTCCGAAATTTTACAATTTCACCACACCGATTCCTTGATAATATATATTCTACATCTAGTGTTTCAAATCGGTTATTTTGTTAAATTAATAATAACCGTTTTGATATGATACAGAAGATTTTTTAATTTTCATTTACACTGAGTTAACATTGCTAGGCTGGAGATAGCTATAGAAACTTGTTAGAACGGTCCATCAGACTCCATAAATTTGACATTATTAAACAACATTGTTAATGACTGTGAATTTACATATAACAGAGTGGACGCAGAATCGATTCAGAATTAATCCCCGTTAATTCAACTATATCTCTTACAGATGAAGACTACATAATCTGTAAATGAC
Source organism: Potamilus streckersoni (assembly GCA_016746295.1). Taxonomy (NCBI): domain Eukaryota; kingdom Metazoa; phylum Mollusca; class Bivalvia; order Unionida; family Unionidae; genus Potamilus; species Potamilus streckersoni. The sequence goes on from JAEAOA010000420.1 coordinate 166,376, forward strand.
ACTTTATGAAAGAATAGAGTTAAATGTTTAAATTGTTTGCAGAAACTTTGTCAATAATACCATTCGTATAAATCAATGCAAACACACAAAGCTCCTATCAACATTGTTGAATTAGGCAAAAGCAGACATATTTTAGATAATCGTCGTACCAGTATAGCGTGCAAGTGAAGCAAACATTTACTTTCATTTATAGTATTCACATTCATTTCAATGTATCTATGTATGTCAGGAAACTCTGTAATTTAGACTGGATAGTAATGTCTATTGCAGAAGACCTGAGAAAGTATGTATCCATAGACTACGTTCTTAATGCACGTTATGTTTAGTTTAATCAACACTGTAAACCATTTCAGTGCATTTTCCTTATAACTTTATAGATTAGTAATAGTATGCATTTTATGTGTCTAAAATTGCAAGATCTTGCTTTCACCTTCTATCTACTTCTTTGTAGTTAATATTTGTCCAGATTTTACATGTTCCTCTTCATCTTCGCCTGATAGGTGTATGGGGCATTACCTTCAAATTTTTCTAAGCCCTGATATTTACTTGTGTACCTTTATTTAGACACACACACATACACACACACACACATTTTATAAAAGAACTGCTCATTTACAAGCCGCAAGGTGTTTTACATTGCCTGTTTATTTGTTTGATGTGAAAGTAAAAGGAAAACTAAGAAGCCAAACCAAAAGTTGACAAAAGAGTCTATTTTCTCTTAAACTCAACTCTTCTGTTATTCACTCTGTCGACATATTTTTACAGCCTTTTGTGTGATAAAACAATATTTATAATAGGTGAGATTTGTGATTTTTGATGCACAACCTGATCTGTATATAACATATTCTATAAGAAAATTAATGAAGTTGAAAAGATCATACAAGTTTTTAATTCCTATAAAGACATAATTTCGTGCAATTTTAAAATTTGAGTCGTAAGTTTAGAATTTAGTGATACATTTTATCTACATTTCATCTGTTTAATTCGAGATCGAGATCGAGAGAGAGAGAGAGAGAGAGAGAGAGAGAGAGAGAGAGAGAGAGAGAGAGAGAGAGAGAGAGAGAGAGAGAGAGAGAGAGAGAGTTTGTTGGTCGGTTGTACTGCTGCTAAAGCAGAATAATGACTTAGATCAAGTGTAAACATATTAAAATATTTTAATTACCTCTTGTTGGTTCATCAGTTGGCTTAGTTTCTATTCTACATTAATTTCCATGCTCCTGAATGTGAATGGCAATGCGTTCATTTTGAATGGTGTAGATATCCAAGTGTTGCTACTGCTCTACATTTATTATTAAAACCATCTTTCATGTTTAATTCATAAATGTGTATCATATTGATCTAATCAATGTGGAGAAAAATAGAAACCAAGAAAAGAAAACAATCAACTTATTAATATGCAGATTGTAAATAGCCACTACGGCAGAGAACTACATTTTGTAGCGGACACATCCGGGGATGTGAGGAGTTTATTGACTAGGTCTCTGCATGGATATCTGTAGCAAATCTCATCTACGTTGAAAGGTCAAAATATGTATTTGTATGTTATATAAATAAAATATATGTACAGTATGTATGCTGCATCAATGATGTATCACTCCTATAAATATTTCATTACCAGGAAACTCAGCAAGCTTCGTTTCCTTTTAATGAAAAGTTTATACATTTCGTGGTATATCATTGATCATTGATACAGGATATATATATATATATATATATATATATATATATATATATATATATATATATATATATAAATATATATATATATATAATTTGCAAAATCATATAGTTTGGTAAGGCAAGTGCATATCAGGGAGATGCTCTTTTCTGACGACGAAGCCCTTGTGACCCACACTGAGGATGTCTTCCAAAGACTGGGAGACCGTTTCGCTGTTGCCTGTAAACAAGTCGGTCTCACCATCAGCCTAAAAACGACAAATGTCAGTGCTCAAGAAAGATGTCACCACTGCCCCTTCCATCAAAATCGACGGCACCACCCTGGAAGTAGTCAAAAACTTTATTTACTTGGGATCAACCATCAGTAACACTCATTCGCTTGATGTGGAGCTGTAAAGAAGGCTTGCATAGGCAAACACCATCATTGTCCGACTAACAAGGAGGGTATGTGAAAACAACGCGTTGGTAGTGCACACCAAGTTCAAGTCTACCAAGTCTGCATTCTGAGCACCCTCATATATGGAAGTGAGACGTGGAGCACCTAAATGAGGCAAGAGCGTCAACTAAACTCCTTCCACATACGATGCCTACAACGCATCCTGAAAATCGGCTGGCAAGACCACATTCCACACAATGTGATCCTTCAACGTGCAGGTATCCCAAGAATATACTCCCTGCTGAGCAAAACGCCGCATTTGATGGCTGAGACACGTCCGAAGAATGGCGGATGGGAGGCTACAAAAGGAAATCCTATATGGCCAGTTGGCCACTGGCACCAGAAGAATCGGCCGTCCGTCACTCCGTTTCAGGGATTTCTTCCAGATGGACATGAAGGCATGCGGTATTTCACCAGACAGTTGGGAAGTACATGCCGAGGTTCGTGGCACCTGGAGAATGACAGTTAACAAGGGCATAGCGTTAGCTGATGGGAGGAGAGTCTAGCAGGCCGCAGAGAAACGCGAGAGAAAGAAGCGTGCAGCAGCAAACCAAGCAAATCAGACTTCCCTGTACATCTGCTCCAACTGCAATAGGGATTGTCACTCGCGCATTGGCCTCCACAGCCATAATAGACGATGCCTAAACCCCAGAGATAGACAACACTTCAAGTGCGCTACTCAGATGGTCTTCCGAGATTGAGCTGCCAAGTAATTTCAATATCAGCTGTGCTGTCTACAGCTCGCTCGCTTATTTTTACTGACATCAAAATAAAATATCGGATAAAGTGTACGAAATTCCCCTAAATATATCTGCGTTCCATCTCAAGCATCTTTATATTTTTGCATTTAATTGAGTAAAACATATACGGTCTAGTTATGTTTTTATTCTCATCATCTGCAACATTACATTCTATCGCTCGCTCTGGATATTGCTTCGAATTTATTCTAGCATATATTCGTCTAACATTAGCGTTAACAAATATTCCATTATTTTGTTGTTGGTAATTACGTCGAGCTTGTCTCTGATATACAACAAACAACTGACTCGGTAGTTGTTTACTTGATGCGGTTTTGACTTGCTAAGTGTACTTACTGGTATTCGGAACTGCTGTTCGATATATTTTATGTTGTTGAAAATTGATTCTATTCGTATGCCTTTGCAGCATATCATTTAATACACAGCGCAAGTTTTTTGTTTTAAATAATAAACTATATATCATCTCCACCAGATCGAAATAAACAATTAGTTTATTCTAAACGATCTAAAATATTTAATTATAGTCCCTGCAAAAGCCAAGTATTGTAGTTAGGGGCAAAATCATTGTAAATTGATGCGATTCTGCTGCAAGTTCCTTTCTATTTAAATAACCTCATTAAAACGTTCATTTTTTTGTTATGAAGAATTATGTTATTAACATGAGTTAACATTGCTGCTCCTGGTGTTGTCATCCTTGAGCGTTGGGTTTCTTTTGTTGGTGCGATTTACAGGCAGCAGAAAGTGAAACTCTTGTAGCGTCTACGTTATCAGCTGCAGCTGGTATGTCTATATCTAGTACATCAGCATTATCAATAAGAAAATCTCTTTCATTTGCTGCACTTCCAGCAGCATCAGCTCCGGTAGCTACAGTAGGTGCTAATGATGATAAAATTTCAATTGATGCAACAATATCTGCACCACAGGTTCCAGTATCTTTATACCACACCATATTAGTTGCAGTTGATTTGGAATAATCATCGGAAAATAAAATAGTATGCAAGATTGTACTTTCAATTTGTAAGTGATTTGAAATATCTTCGACAGTTTGATTAGCCAGCTGATATCGAACACATCTAAATAAACATCAACCATCATATATAAGAGCCACTTGTGCATTAGCTGCAATTTTGACAGGTAGAACCAGGAACTTCCAACATTGCTTTGTGAGGCAGTAGTAATACGTCCTCATCTTTAGTATTAAACGTTCTTTGCCAAGCCTTATTCGGTTAGTGAGAATTTTCATCGAGATATTCAACATATTCAAATTCTGTTACTGTGTCGTCTGTGTCAAATTTCCGCTAAATCAAGATAATTTTAACAGACATTTTTTATTTATTAGGTTACACAAAATTTTGATCATTAATGATAGCAAATATATTGCAACGCTGTTACTTTAGATATTAGTTTTTGTATAATCTGTTCGCCCTTTGGTGATAGTTTTTTTGTTGTTGTTATCTTTGCGCGTTGTTTTTTTTTGTTGGTACGATTTCTGAAATAGCTTGTTTTTTCGTAGGTGCTGCATGCACCTTAGGGGCGCTTTTTATTTTATCAGATAGTTGTTTCCCACAGCAGTTTCAGCGGCAGATACAGCTCTAGTTGCAAAAGCTTTTGATGCGTCAAGTGCAATTGGTACAATATTACGAGCTTGTCCTGGAATATTTTCAATAATTTTTCTCTTTCATTATATCTAAGGTTGCATAATTTTCTTGTCAAATCTTTCAGAAAATGTTTACTGTTGCTCGCGCAAATGCAGGTAATAAGTAACAATTTCATTTTTTAAATCTAACTGTCGTCCAAATTGATCAGTTAACTGAATATTTACTTCTGTATTTGATTTTCGACATTTGGTGGATAATAAATAATATCCTATCAATAATGCGATCCTTTTTGGTGATGACAATTTATTATCATATTTTTTAATATTATTCTAGTCCTAACGGATTAGAATTTGGTGTTAGCTCAAAATTGTAATTTTATAATCTTTTATATATGTTTTATTTCTTTTATTATGAGTTATTTGTTTTTGCTTTATTTAAAACAGTTATATTATAAGCTCCTTGTGGAATTTTAATTAATATCGACTTCAAATATATTGGAAAACTTTTATCAGCACTATCAATTACAAACTCAAATTGATCATTTGTTCCAGTTTTTACTTTAGCCATAGCATTTGAATAAGTGCAGGAAATAAGTATAATTTCATATTGTTTCTAACTTTCTAGTTCTATTGGTGGAACATATTTTCCGAAAAAAATTGTGCTATCTTTATCAGATTGGCCAGAGTCTAATAATAATGTTGCTAACATTTATTATTATATTTTGATCAAATTAGGTAGCCGTGATTAAGTCACTGTGTAAAGTTTCGCATTTATCAGATGTTAATAAATTTTTCGATGTCAAATTGTCAAGTATGTCAATAATTTCCTTTTAAATTTCAGCATCAACAGGCCCAGCTTCCTTTGATGATAAACAACATTAATCTACCGATCATTTCAGTAACTAATGCGAATATTCTAATCATTGTTCCTGTCTTCTTTCTTTCTTTTTGTACAATTTTTTAAACAATGATTATCATAATGTTTAAATAACTGTTCAACAGTGCATCCCTCTTTAGCATATTTTTTATCTCTAAATTTTGTTGCAGCAGTTTTACAATGGAGTTGTCTAATTTCTCTATAAGCTCATTTTCCTTCTTCTATTTTTTTTTGATAATTTTGTAACGAGAATATCGTATTTATCTTTTTTAATATAAATATCATCAAAGTCAGAAATATTATTTTTTCCATAATATTTAAATATTCTTTAAATGTTATTTGTTCTTTTTCTTTGTATTTATATTCATCACATTTTTTTAAAATTCACGTTCTGAATCTTTTTCAGTCATTATAGGAACTTATAGTGAATATGCTGATTCTTCTGGTCTTTCATCCAATACTTTTGCTTCGGCTCTTAAACCACGAATATGCTGACTACGGTATTGGTTATTTCTTATATTAATAATTACTTCAATATAGAGATAAGCGATGATTCCATGTTTATATAATTTAATGCCGTTATAATAATTTTGATTTTTTAAGTATATATTGTCCAAATGCTTCCTACTCTCTTCTTTTATTTCTTCTAATTGTTAAATTTTTTCGTCGGCTTTAAATCCTTCTTTGTTAATATCATGTATTCTCTCATTCTAAAAATTATATTTTTATTAAAATCTTCATATTCATTATATCTATTTTTGTTATCTATATTGTTTAATCATATTCAAATTTTCTGTTTTCTTATCTCTCTCTCTCTTCTATGTTTTTCTACTTTTTCTAACCTTCTTTCAATTGGTCTAACTACTGCTGCTTCTGCTGAGCTTTGTTGAAGTTCCAGCTGATTATTTATTAGTCGATCTAGTGCAACTTGTCTTGCAACAGGATCAGCTATATTTGCTACAAGTGCCTCAGCTAATTTTCTTTTATCTACTTCAGATGTTGCAATAATTCTTCCAACCAAACCTTTTTCTTGTAATTTTTTAAGTTTTTCATCTGATAGTGGTTTTATTTTCATGTTGTTTTCCAAGTAAAGCTTCTGCAAGTGGTTTGTGAACTGGCTGCTGTTTCTGCTGCAGCTATCTGTCCACTTCGTGCTTGCTGTTCTTGCTGTTTAAAGTTAGCTTGAGATTGTGCAAGTTTTGTTTTAGATTTTCTATTTTTTGTACTTTGCTCTTCTTTCCATTATATATATATATATATATATATATATATATATATATATATATATATATATATATATATATATATATATATATATATATATACTGTTTTATAAAAGGATAATGTGAATATTTTTCAATACAACAACGAAATATTTTACTTGAATCATTTGTTAATTTATCAAACAAAAATTCATATTCATTTGCTGTTGCTTGACGATATAGTTCAAACATTTATCTTTTATTACATCACCACACTGTTCGTTCACAATATTTCTGACGTCAACATTGTCACGTCCAGGAAATAATATAAAACAAGCAGTTTTAGCCTCATAAATCTGTCAACATTGTAATATCCCATAGCGAGATAAATATAATTACATTTCTTTCATGATAATGAAAAATTCGATCTGATTTTATTCATTTGTTTGTTTATCGGAATATCGTCAAAAACAACTATTTTGTGTTCGGACGAATCTAGTTGATTTACTGGAACAAAATCTTCTGGTTGTTTGATAATAAAACTATCTTTGCCAGCCTCAAGATCATCACGAAGTTTGTCATTATAATTGTTAAGTGGCTCGTGCTTATCCTGTTGTGGATTAATTGTGTAAATATAAACGCAATCGTAGTTAAAACTTTCTCCGAGAAGTAAATTTAATTTGCCAGATCCAGTTCTACCAATGATAAGATAATGACAATCTGGAAGCTCATTGTTATGTTTCACAAAATGTTCTGCATCAAAGTTTAATATTGACGATTTTGCCATTATCGTTATAAAATTTCATGTTATATAATTTTGTCAAATAGCAGAAAATTGACCTTTTATTCAAAATTTGGAACAACATTAAGTGATTCATGGTCTACTCAGCAAGGTGACTTATCTAAATATGCAACTCTCGATCAGCTCAAAAGTGAAATGAATAATGTATGAAATATCTCAAGTGTTGATCAAAATCAAGTTGTTATTTTTCAAAATAAAGAACGACGATTACAAACAAGTAGTGTACAACTGTCAGATGTACTGATAGGAATTCTAATCGTGGCAGTTAATAAAATAGTTAATGTTGCCAGTCAAGATAAAATACAAGATTCGGTTTAGTCAGTGAATGATTATGTTAAGAAAGTAGTGATATATTTACTTGTGATATTATTATATCAGGAAAAAATTACATACCTTGGAAGTACAACCGCAGAGTCAGACACAGCAACAAACACAAAATACTTAGATGATCAAGAATCTAAGTACGTGTTAGTTCGTGGTAATATATTATGCGTTCATTTCTTAATATGAAAAATAATGGTATTAGTAATCTCAGAACACCTAAACAGATTTCAACGCTGCAACTAAAAAATAAGTCAACGTAAAGGAAATTCCAATAACAACTTCGTTAACAACAATTAATGATGGAAACACCGCATCTAAAACTGATTATAATAATCACATACAAACGTAGTAATTTAAACATAACTACTAATATATTTTTTGGAACTCTACCAACTGATGATATTAAACTCGTTCATTTTAACGCAAGAATTCATAATATTGTCCGTGGCATTAATAATATCGTGCAAATAACTAATCTGATTAAAATTAGACACGGACGAGCTGACTGACAATATCGTATACAAATTTCATCAGAATCACAACATGGACATGTCAAAATAACACTATTAAACATACCTCAGAAGTTACTGCTGTGTATAGGTTGTCCGTATTTATCGCTGCAAAATTAGTATATTCACTACATTTCCATGTCGTTTTTAAACCAATAATTTTGCTGGAGTTGTATCTATAGTGTTAAATAAAGTTTGCAAGGAAGAATTTATGCTGATACCAATGATACAAATTAAACACAGCATCTTATTGGTTGTGTCTAGAATCTGTAGCTGAAAATCCACAATTAATTATTGCATAAAATATTTAAACAAATATTATATAATGAAAAAAATACAGTTGATTTTATTCATATTTCAGAAAGCATTCCAAAAAGAAGATATTGACGTGTTAATGCAATATTACAGATATTATCATAAAAAAATTTGGTGTGTGAAAATTTTTTACAAATACTATACCAAAAATACTTGGAGTAATATTATATTTACCACTGCTAATGACTAGCTCTGGTATAATTTCAAGTAGAGCACCATTTAATCCAATTTTGTTAATAATATCCGGTGTTGGTGTTTCTCTTACAACAGCTTGTAAAAAAATTTAGCCTCGACTCGCGACAAAAATAATGCTTGCAAAAGAGCAAGCATCACTTATAAAAAAAATACTTGATCAGATAGATCTTACTTGCGATATATAAAATATAATATGGGCGATTTAATACAAAAGTACCGTATTATTGATAGATGCGCATTTAGTTTAAGCAATTTGTAAGCTTGTGTGATTGCATGTTTGATTATTGGAATTTGTTGCAATGGAAAATACTATCTAGCACTAAATAATTAGCCAATTATTAGAAGCAAATGTCACGGAGAGAAAGTGTTAGTGAGATGCCATAGCCAATGAGTAGCGAACTCAGACCCAATCCGCATGACTGTCCCTGTCGTGATATAGCACTTTATAAAAACTAGTGGTTTACATCGGTGTTGTGACTGCAACGGCAGTATTTCATGGTAGTAAACCGGTAAATTACACAATGGGATAAATGAGAAAGTACTCGGTAGATACCGTTCATGTTGCCATAGGGGCAAATGTGAGTAGGTATACTGGTGTGATGTGCCTTGAAACGGTAGTTCGACTGGCCTCAGGTAGGCAGTTACAATAATTCCCCTTGTTAGGGATAGTTGTACAGTTTCTACGGTGTGAATTACAAGCGGAACGGAAAGTTAATATAGAGAAACTGTGGGGATGTGCGTTTGATGGCTAAATTGCAAGCTGTAAATAATGTGGTCTTGCATTGATTATTGTAAAATTTATGTACAGAATGGACACGTCTAGCTTTCCGACTTACAACTGAAGATGTATAGAAGTCTTTGGAAATATAGGGTAAACGTATGACTTCTAGCGGGATTCGAGCCCAGGGTTTTGACACCGCTCGGTCAAGTAAAAGACCCCTGGCTTGTAACAGTATGTTAACAATTATTCTGCCAATAAGAGTCAGCAAAAATGAAAAAAGATTACAATAAACAGTAGATGTTTAACTTTATATAGCTTTAGAAATATCATTATAAAAGAAAATATTGACCATATTATCAATAAATATCATCCCAACATCTGCCCAACCCGCCATTCTATAATTTTCAATCTCGAATAACCATACCGACTCATATTTTGGTAATATATGGTAACAAGTTTTTTTTTTAATACAATCGCTTATTATTTTAGTTTTTATACCAGTATAACTTAACGCTGATTGGATGGAATTAAATCTCTTACAAAATCTGTTTATCACATCAAATGCAACATGTCGGGTTTGGTTATAGTGATACATTTTATATACATTTCATTTGTTTAATATGACATTTTGTCTAAAATAACAATACTATTTTGGCTAATAAGTATAAGAGACTGTCATAGTATTAGAGATAGTTGAGCGGATCCTATCTCAGAGACACCCTACCCTGAAAAAATATATTTTTGTCAGAAATATATGTTAGAAAAAGCCTTATCATGTGAAAGTCATCATTTTGAGCAAAAAGGGCTGTTGACAAAAATGTTAACGTGTAACGGTTTTTTTGTGGGGGGAGGGTCTTTGAGAGAGAATATCAACTCTTTATACTACTTTAATCCGTTTTGTGTCTCTTGCAAAAACTTCATCCAAAACAAAATTGTTTTTCCATTAATTTACGTCAATTGGACACCAGTCCTGGACCAAGTTTTGTATTGGCCATTTGGCTTTGTGTCTTGGTTCTTAATAGATCTTTGCAAATAAATTTATTATTTGATCTTATACTGAGGTGTGATATTTTGTCGAGCATTTGAGATAGGAGCGATATAATGTTATAAAATTATTTGTTTGTGTAGTCTTTTATTTCATTAAAACTTAATACAGATCCATGTGCGTAAAAAAGGTGTTTCGTAAGTGTAAAACGGTTTGTTCTCTACTTTGTGCATGATTTAAAATTGTCTATAACTTCTAAATTAAGCGTATCTTGAGAAATGTATTCCTGATTGTTCACTTTTCCATTGAGATAAAACATAAATAACGTTCGTCAAAAATTATTTCTATTTGTTTTCTTTTTGATATTTCTTTCAGTTTATTTTTTTCTGTTTTTAATAATAGTGTTTGTTACGATTCTAGGCTCTTACAAGAAGTAACAGAAGAGAGTGAAAACAACAAGCTTTGTAAAATTAAACAAATAATTTATGAAAAGAAAGCATATAGCAGGCTTTACAAAACCAATATTTTGAAAAATTATTGTGTTTTGATTCAACAATGTTTCACCAGCTGTTCTTTAGGATCAGTGTCATATGTCGAGCAGAGGATCTAAATAAAAGTGGACATGGTCTTGCTTGTGAAAGACAGATATACATAGAAAGCAGGATAAACAAATGCTGTAAAAAATACGTACCAATACGTAACCGTCATGTTAGAAAAAAAGGTATAGTCTGTTTTCAACAGCTTCAACCAATTTTTATGTATTAAAATAACGATAATAATAAGCTCCATATATGAGTGGCATGAGCCGTTCTGACACTTACTCTATATTACTATGTAAAGAACTCTTACACTCTACCCGTTATTGCTACTAAAGTACTCTGACGCTCTACCCTATTTTGCCATATAAAGAACTCTCACACTCTACCCTATTATGCCATGTAAAGAACTCTGACAGTTACCCTATATTACTATGCAAAGAACTATGATACGTACCTTATATTGCCATGTAAAGAACTCTGACCCTCTACCCTATATTGCTATTAAATCATTCTTACAATCTACCCTATATTGCCATGTAAAGTACTATGACACTCTACCATATGTTGCCATGTAAAGAACTCTCACACGCTACCCTATATTGCCATGTAAATAACTATGACAGTTACCCTATATTACTATGCAAAGAACTATGACATTTACCCTATATTGCCATGTAAAAAACTCTCACACGCTACCCTATATTGCCATGTAAAGAACTCTCACACGCTACCCTATATTGCCATGTAAAGAACTCTCACACTCTACCCTATATTGCCATGTAAATAACTATGACAGTTACCCTATATTACTATGCAAAAAACTATGACATTTACCCTATATTGCCATGTAAAAAACTCTCACACGCTACCCTATATTGCCATGTAAAGAACTCTCACACGCTACCCTATATTGCCATGTAAAGAACTCTCACACGCTACCCTATATTGCCATGTAAATAACTATGACAGTTACCCTATATTACTATGCAAAGAACTATGATACGTACCTTATATTGCCATGTAAAGAACTCTGACCCTCTACCCTATATTGCTATTAAATCATTCTTACAATCTACCCTATATTGCCATGTAAAGTACTATGACACTCTACCATATGTTGCCATGTAAGAACTCTCACACTCTACCCTATATTGCCATGTAAATAACTATGACAGTTACCCTATATTACTATGCAAAAAACTATGACATTTACCCTATATTGCCATGTAAAAAACTCTCACACGCTACCCTATATTGCCATGTAAAGAACTCTCACACGCTACCCTATATTGCCATGTAAAGAACTCTCACACGCTACCCTATATTGCCATGTAAAGAACTCTCACACGCTACCCTATATTGCCATGTAAAGAACTCTCACACGCTACCCTATATTGCCATGTAAAGAACTCAAAAACACGCTACACTATATTACTACGTAAAGAATCCTGACACTCTACCCTATATTGTCATGTAAATAACTGACAGTTACCCGATATTACTATGCAAAGAACTATAACACTTACCTTATCTTGCCATGTAAAGAACTCTGACAGTCTACCCTATATTGCTACGTAACGAACTTTGACAGTCTACCTTATATTGCTACATAAATTACTCTGACACTCTACCCTGTATTGCTAAATAAATGACTAGGACACTCTACCCTGTATTGCTACATAAAAATCTGACATTCTACCCATTATTGCTACGTAAAGAATCGATGACTCATGGCTAGCGAACATCGAGCTATGCATTCAGTTATAGGGAAGAGGCGAATGAAATAAACTTCGAACTATCTTGAAAATGAATGTTTTGTTGACTACGTCTGCTGATATAATGACACAAAACAAGCAAACTGGAATTAATTAAGGATTAAAATGATCATGGTTTGTTTATCGATTTTGTATTTTTTACCTAATCACTCACAAAGTTAACATAGTCATTTTATTATTGGAAATTTTATCGGGGAGGTAACGCTAGAAGCGAAACATAATGCATAAATGCAGATGGCGCTCTATGCAATCTAATCTCCAGGCAATGTTGTTATATTTAGCGGGCAGGGGCCAGGTTTTATGCACAAATTTAATGCTGCAATCAGCGACCTAGCACAAAAAAATCATAAAAAGCATATACACAAGTGAGGTCGAAATGATCCATATTATTGGATAGCTATATTAAACCAGGCATAAGAATATTTTCCATTTGATCAGAGAGAGAGAGAGAGAGAGAGAGAGAGAGAGAGAGAGAGAGAGAGAGAGAGAGAGAGAGAGAGAGAGAGAGATTGCTTTCGCCATTATCATAGGTAGAGAAGTATTCCCTTTGAAAATATTTAATCTAACCACGTTGACTTCCTTAATCAAACATAACAAACTAATTTAAGCAACGTCTAACATATTTGTATTTGAAATATTGGCAAAATGCAAACTAACACAAAATTACTTAGCTGTGTAAATATCGATTATTTCATTTATGATATTACTGCAGTGGCAAAGTTTTCTAATGCTTGTGCACGGAAAGATTTCATTTATGCTGACACTATAATTGCGGTAGGTTTCAGAAAATCAAAGGTTTTTTGCCTAATCTGAACTAAAATCCAGAATGTAATTCATCAAGGAAAAAAATGTACATATGACAACAACTGTTGCCCATTTGAAGGAAAACTTAAATTAACTACATTAATTTTGAACAATGAGTGTTTCCGACAGAAGAAATACCTCTAATGAAAAAAATTCATATAAAATCAAATTGATTAAAAACCTCTATAGTGGTCCCCCTTTACTTATTCCTCTTCCTTTACAAAAAAAAAAAATGTACTTGGTTGCGGCAAGTGCTATAAATTATCTCAAAACGCCTTAATAGAATACATAAAAATAATCCTAGAATATATTAGTAACTTCTTTGTCGAAGAGATAATGACCGAACAAATGTAAGTAAAACACCCCTCCCTTTTGAAGCATTTTGATGTGTTTTCAGGTTGAGGCCAGACCAAAATACTGTTTACACCTTTATTTGTTCGGCGGTGTTGGTAACTGTGGCACAGGATATATATATATATATATATATATATATATATATATATATATATATATATATATATATATATATATATATATATATATATATATATATATATATATATATATATATATTAAGTATAGTATGCATCAATGATAAACCAATAGATGTACAAATATTTCATTAAAAGGAAACGATGCTTGCCAAGTTTCCTTTCAAAAAACATTTATACCATGAGTTGTATATTATTGATATGGCGTGCATACTATACATATATTTGGTTTATATCACAAATAAATACACATATTTGTCCTTTGAACGGAACAAATATGGATTACAGGCAACTGATTATTGGCCGAGTGAATGAACTCCTCACATCCCTGCAGAATGTATCGGCTACACAATGTGGTTTTGCACCATTTGTTGCTATTCACAATCACTTTTGCATATTGTTGAGTTGACTGTTTTCTTGTTTGCGTTTCTATTTTAATTTATATTGATTAATTCAATATTAGACAAACTTATGATTAAAACATGAAAGAACGTTTTAATGAAGAAAGTGGGCACTACAAACACTGAACCATAAGCCATTCAGTACCGGCTCATCGAAATAAGTGTGGCGTCGAAAGTAATCAAAATGACCAGCCTAAAACACCATCTACATGATCAAGTAGAGCGGCGACACTTTTCTTTTCTGTCAGAATACTATATGAAATAGTCACATTGAGCAATATAAACCGATCCCCCTCCCCAAAAAAAATCCAGGCACGGTTTCGTGAAAGAATTTTTTTCCGTGGCCAATGCAGGAACTACAGAAACAAATTTTATCACTGTTCAGGAAGAATATATCTTATCAGTTTGTTCAAGAGGCCCTTAAAATGCTGTTGGAATTTTTAAACATGTACCCCGACATACAATGAAAAATTAATCAATTTAATGATCGTGTTAGTATGTGTCCAATGAAAATTGGATAAGGAATAAATATAGCAAAGGAATTGCATGATATCGTGCAATTTGATTTTAAGTCGCTGACCAAAACAGTGTTGTCAGTGTGAGTGATCATAGGCGACCTCGAAGACAGCAATGAAGACAAAAGCAAGGAAGGTCTTTGTGATCACTGTCAAAAACGAATTAATTAGATAGATTCCTTTAGCATATAACATAAAACACTGATGAATTGGAAAAGAATATCAATTACTGTACGCATTGTGCAGGAGCAGGAAAGAGCATGGCGGGACTGTGGAGAGAGATTCAAGTACAAAGACACAGAAACCAGAGTCAGTATACAAGGACTGCAGTGTGTTTGATATTATTAGATGATAAATTATAACTGGCTGTCATTTCGTGAGTTGTAATACAGTTTGATTGTAGCAAACTTGAACTGATGTGACCAAATATCAGCTGAAAGAAGAATACCACTTGAGAAGTATATTTTATTTTATGCCAAGCTGCAGTTTCTTCAGCCGGGTCGAAATGTAAATCTCTGAGACGCTAACCCGATTTTTGTTACGACAGTTATGTGTGAAAAGTATTGCACCGTTCATGCTCGTACGAGCAAATACAATCCATTGAAGTAAACCCTGAGTCACAAAATATCGCCTGAAACAAAAGACAGAATTAGCCCAAATTTACGCTCAATAGACGATTTTTCCTTTATAAAAGAAAGCAATCCTCGTATATATATATATATATATATATATATATATATATATATATATATATATATATATATATATATATATATATATATATACACACGTGTTGTTTCAGATCTTACAAAGTAACGAAAAAAGAGTGAAGCCAACTAACTACGTAAAATTTAACAAAATAATTTAAGACTTAAGGTTTGAGAATCTAATCCCAAAATTCTATCACTAAAAAAAGTCCTATCAAAGTTCAAATCCCGAAATGGAAGGCGATAACGTCTTCTATAACATATCTTATGCTTTTGTGTCAACAGTTCCATGTTGAATTTTATGAATCAAGAATTATTTTCTCCTTTTAGAATTTTGATTAGATTCTAATAAATGTCTTTATTCAAGAATTTGATGAAAAACACTTATATTTCCAGGAAAAATATATTATATTAAATAAATTTCAACTCAGTTGGTCACAACACAAAATACATTTGAGCCCCAAAAAGGTACGAAATACAGCTGACTGAAAACACTAAAAAAAACCCTCAATTTGTCCGAACAACGCAGTTAAAAAAAGGTCCATTAGCACGTAGGTTATACGGGTTCGATTGTACTAAACAAATATTACTATAAGATTCAAAACTAAAAAAAAATATGGAAAAGGTTGTTTGCAACAGATTTGACACAAGCTAGGAATGACATTGATTGCAACCAATGATTTTCACTCTGTGTTTACAAATTCTGAAGCAAGGTCAGGAACTAGGTCTGACAAAACTTAAAGGTAGCAACACCGTTATTTACTTGAACTGAGCTGAATTTAAAAAAAAAAAATATAATCTTAAATCCAGTGAACAAAGTTATTACAATAACATGTAATGAAAACAGTAAAATAAAAAAATTCAAAACCAGCACACAAATATATATATATATATATATATATATATATATATATATATATATATATATATATATATATATATATATATATATATATATATATATATATATATATATAACAACTCTGATGTAAAGCATGTGTACAGTTTCCAAACATTTAAATAAATAATTATTATTACAAGTATGCCTATCGTAAATCAGCTAAAGCAGTTAGGATAAGATTGCGGAATAAGGATACCAAAGGGTGTAAAATAGCAGATATATTTAAATTAATGAGACTCGGTTCACATGAGCCAAGGCCCGTTGTTAGGTACCATTGACCAGAGTAATCACAACCGGTTGTGAGGCAAATTGTGAATCAGATCAAACAATTTGTGCAAAACATTGAAAAACGATATCGAGAGGCACAAGAAAAACCGATTTACATATGATGTTAGGACTTCCTCCAAAAAAGCAGATTCTGAACGTAAAGTGATTTGTGTAATAGCAACGCAGTTATATATCCAAATCCCTTCACTAAGTAAGCGATTCGAAAAGCAATTGTGGTCACAAATGCTAAAGGAACCAACGAATTTCAAAAGCACAGGTTAAGACATTGTGTTTATCAAAATAATATCGAAAAAGGTGTCGGAGAAGGTTGATACTCATTCTCTTTGCGCGGGCAGTTCATGATGGTGTTCTACCAAGACCGTGCTAGACGTGAAAATGATTAGCCACCGTTACGCTCGTACAAAGAACCCATCCCTCCTGACCAGTAACACCATACATCTTGATCCTAACAAAATGGATTAATCATGCAGATTCAAATGCACAAACACATACACGAGTATGACAGCAATAGCGACATCGGGAACATTTTCGAAGTCGATATTAAATACCTAGATGAATTTCACCACGGTCGCAACAATTACTAGCAGTTCCATATGAGCTGTTATTTCCCCGAGAGTGGATGTCCCAGTATGGCGCAAGGTTACTGAACACACTAATCCTGTCGCTAACCTGGTATCCACGTAGGTAACCAGTAATTTTATTTGAGCCTGGGGACGTGTGTGTGTGTGTGTGTGTGTATTTGTGTCGCGACTCACTCGGTCTCTGGGGTTACGTACGCTTGTGAAGCCGCATGCATCAAGATGAACACCAACTTGAGAATATATACGCCTAGTGAGTTTTTTTTTTTTTAAAAAAAACCTTTTATAAACGTGTTGATCTTCTTCTCGAAAGAGGTCAAAATAAACTCTTCATACTCATTGCCAGCTAGGCTTTTAGATAGTGCATAATATCTGATGTTAGACTCAAAGCTAATCCTAATGAAACGGATATATTTTGACGAGTCAGCACATGACTTGCCTAAACCACCTATGTATGGATTTTATTATGACAAGGTGAAGCAACGTAACAGGGACAACATATGCTGTACATGGATCTGGACTCGTTGAAGAGAATTACGAATCATGACATCTACATGAATATGGGAGAAGCATCGGTTATAAATGAGTTTGACAACACCAATTATCCACAGAACCCTCACACTTCAGCAATGTCAGCATAACGTTGCAAGGAATGTTAAGGACGAGTGGGTGGAAAAGCACACATAGGAATTTGTTTAACTTAAAACAAAAATATGCCGGATGCCAAACTGTTATTTTCACTCACAGAATCACCACTTACCAAAATGGATGTTGGCTTATAGCTCCCTTTTGATGAACTTTCTTACCGCAAAGATATTTTACTAGGAGACTTTGCCTCTCGATTGTCTTCTGGAATTGAATTCAGCAGTATCAGATTGTGTCTTCCAGAATATTAATCCATTCGTGAATGAATCAAAGGACCAAAATTGGTCAGTGCCACAACGGGTACGATTCTAGGTCTTAGCTTGTAACGGAAAGCAGAGAAAAGACACGTCTGATAAAATCAAGAAACAATCATTTTTTCTAAGTTAAAAAGTGAAAATATAAGACATATTTATGTCATTAAATCTAAACAAATCCTAAATATCCTATTATAAGTAGAAAAGTATATAATGTTCCGAATAAATTCTAGTAGTCTTAAGTGTCCCAATGATACAATCCAGAATTTATTTGAATGAGTTCTCATTAATCCCAAAAGAAGTGTTCTCGTCTAAAAAGTCAGAGGACTTTGCAATTCCAATGAACAATTTGAATAATTACTCTCAAATTATATCTGAGAAATTCTGCAATAATAGTATCCAGCGACAATAACCTCCTTTCTTTCATTAACAAAAGGATACGTCACAACGCTATCGCCATCAAGACAAGCGTCAGGGACGCACAACCTCCATAAACCTCAGTCACTTACAAAAGTGAACTAAGTAAATTTAAATACACGTTCTGAAATGCGGAATAATTTGTCTAGCGCTTGTTCAGGTTTGTTCCTTCAAAAATACTGGATGATCCACATTAATATTTATCTTTTCTTAATTAATATTTCACTTGCATCTATAAACATTCCAAAGGAGATGGGTGGAATAAGGTATACTTGATTCCGTATTTGAATAAACTGGATACACAATTATGGTGGCTACAATTTAGAATCAACCATAAAATACTGAATACAATTAGAATTTTATTCAAATTTAATATTGTAGCTGATAAAATTTTTTTTATGTGTCAGTGAGGAAGAAACGGTGAAATATTTACTTTGCAACTTTATTGTTGTGAATAATAGTTGCGGTCGGATTTTACATTGCTTGTAGAACAAAGATTGGAGTGAATGTCTAGACTTTTGAAAATCTTATTTTGTTTGGAAATTTAAATGAATCTTGCCAATTAAATGTTGTAAATTATTACTAGCGAAATATATTATACTTAGATCAAAATTTCAAGACAAGAAAGCAAAACCTGCATAAACTCTATATTGATTTGATATTTAAGTTTAAATTTGAAGCCAATAAGCCTGAAATGGGACATCAATAAGTGCACCAGTTATTTACCAAATGGAATCATCTATAAAACATATAGGGAAATATAGTGGTGACTATGAAAATGGAATGATGTAATCACTGGATGAAGTGTTGACTCTGAGAAAATAATCCTTTTTCTTTCATACTCTTTTACGTCTGTGTATGCGGGCAGGTATGCACATATATGCATACACACGTATGTATAGATAAATGTGTATTTACGAGAATATGAACGTTGTTTTTACATGTGTATAACCATATGCATATTCTCGTATTTATTTATGTAAAAATTATAATATTTTCAAATATATTGATATGTTATATTGAAATTATTAACGTAAACTATTTATTTTTCTTATTCACTAGCTTCTTTCTTCTTTGTGTTACCTTCTTTCCTTTTATCTTCCACTTGTCTTATGTAAGTATCACATGCATTTAATATTTATCTTTGTCAATAAAATTCGTTTTCTAAAAGAAAATATTCATAGTCAGGAAAAGCAGATAAATCCATTAAAATTTGGACTATTATCATTTGGAATATCGTCAGTTACCTTGGATATTTCTCGATAACCAATTTCATACTCCAAATTTTGTGACATATTAAGAGCATTTGGACCCACTTCATCTTAAAGTTTTCTCTCCTCCAAGTTACTATTTTCAACATAAAACTTTTATGGAGAAATTTGAAGAATAGTTTTTATGATATTAAATCATACACAAAAATCGCATCAGCAGTTTCAGCTATTAGGCGCTGGGGATTGATATATCGCTTTGACGTTAATTTCTAAATGTTGAATATGAGCTTGTAGATGGTGGTACAATCTATGGCTGCATCGTAATTACATGGACATATTCTTCAGACATTGGATTCTTCTCATTTCAACGGCATCGCTCTATGATGATAAAGACCGACCTAGTTGCAAGTGCCGAAATTTATTTTACTCTTTCAGTAAGTGTAATTTGCCAAAATCCCTTTAAAGGGTCAAACTTGATGACACTTTTCGCGTTTCCAGTTTTGTCTATCTATTTTACGCATTTGGACATGAATCTATTTGGTGACACCGTTGACTTTTCTGTAGTTTGTTCACATAAGGAATGTATTATGTGATTTATGCTCAATAATTGTAGTGAACTTCAATTACTTTTAATTGGTTCTACAAAATAATTAGCCAGTAAATGATGAATTAAATTTTCCAAACATTTCTGCTTTAAAGAATTGATTCAGCCTGTAGGAGGTAAAAATGTTCTGATCAGTCTAATCGGAAGTTTGATTTTAAATGTTGTGCCTTCTCGAGAGTTGGAAGTACTTGTATGAGACGGAGATTATTGACTTTTTTAATCCAAAAAAACACCAACAAAACAACAAACAAACAAACATTTGAGTGGAATACATATTGAAAATTAAACTTTGTGATTTTATTATAATTATCAGCTGTGCGAGCACCATTTTGCATTGTTTCCACTTCCTACTCGTTATGATAGGTCTTGGTATCATTATGGATGTAATTCTTGAACTCGTTAACTAATATGAGCTGTCTAAGCTGAGGTTATCGTAATCTTTAACAACTTTCATGGACGAGCACCACCTATCCAATAGTTATTCATTTTCAATTGAAAAGTCTACATGGGTTTGTCCATTTCCTTTTCTGCAAGGCATAAACCGTGGCCAAGTGGCCTAAAGCGCTCAACGTTACGTATCATTGCCATCTCACCTCGGTCTGCGTGGGTTCGAGTCTCGGGTTCGTCCTATGTGGGTATGTGTTTAAACATCGAGTAGCTTCTCGTGGGTCGTTGGTTCTTTCTGGGGTTGATTCGGGTTCTACCTCCACCATTTATACTGGCTGCCATGGATGGCCTAGCTTTTGTTGAAAAATGGTGTTAAACCCCACAACAACAATGCATAAACCTTTGTCGATATGCCTCAGGTAGTAATGCATAACTCTTCAAGATATATTCGTTCTACAGATAATGAATTGTAGACTTCACAATATTTGACAATAAGTACGCCTTGTAACTATTTGATCCCATAGAGTTTTTACTAACGGCATCATTCTGTCATGCCTGCCATTTACTAAGCAACTAGTTTTATATAAGGTTTAAAATCAGTGTAAGATATTTTAAAATGAGATGGTTGAAGGAATAATGCTATTTTAATAGCGAGATTTGCCCTTCATTCTATATTTTGGAGTAATTTCTTTTATTTTGCAAGACGTTCCTAAGAGCAGTTATGAAAATTAGAAGGATTTGTCTTGTATTATATTACTTCATACAGCGTAAAAAATCTGAGGAGTATTTAATAAGTTAGGCCTCTTGATTTTGGAAAGATCATTTTTCTTACTGTCAAGGCCGGGAGATATCCTAATGCCAAAGGTAGGTAAGGTATTTTGTTTGTTTTGGTATAATGTTTTGAATTTGGGTTAGGAAAGCGAAAGCATGGCTCAAAGGATCGGACTTTAATTTTAATATGTAACTAACAACTGTAGGATATATATTACAATTTTTCGCTTCAGGTACAATGCTTTCACATTGACTTTCATATGGGGATATCCTAAATGCTTACAAATCAAGTCATATTGCTTGATGGTGAATTGGGTCAAGTATCTTTAAGTATAGCTTTCTGACTGAACCAAACAAGTACAACCATAGTCTTCTTAGTAGACAAACGCATGCATACTGTTTTTGATTTTGAGAATTGAAGCCAGTTTGTTGCAATTGTCTTTTAGTTGTATGTATTAGTTTCGATTGATAACATATTATGAAATTGTCAATATATAGGTGCAATATATAAACTCCACACCTAGAGTCAAACAGTTGGTATTTTTTAAAATAATCTTCAAGTTAAAGAGTAACATATAATATACTACCCTGAGGAAACCAGTATGTTATTCGTACAGATCTGAGACAGGGAGCTCACTTTACCTTGACAAATCTATTTGAAGGGAAAGTTCGATATACAAGGTGCGTAGACGACCTTTTAGACTCACATCCTACGGGTCGTTTATTATTCCGTACTTTCAAATCCAAGAAAACTGCTACTAAATGCTATTTCTTGATAAAGGCACAAAGAATGAATATGTTAAGTGTAACCAGATGATAGTTGGTATTACGGCCGTATCAAAAACCATTTTGGATAGGAAATATTAAATAAATTTTTCTCCCAAAAACAAACAAATCTTGCATTGATTATTCGTTCCATCTTTTTGCATACACGGTTTGTCAAGGCAATGAGACGGTAGTTGATCGGTTCTATGATATCCTTACCTGGTTGGGGAAGAGATACTTCCACAACCACTTTTCAAGTTTTTTTAGGATATAGAAAATTTCCAAAAGAGCAATTAATGATTTTTTTTGTAGTTGTTCAGTTCGTAATGTATTTCTTCAGGCCCAGCGGATGTTTCATGTGCCTTGTTCAAGGCTTCCTTAAGTTCCAAAAGATACAACGCTTGATTATAACCTTCTTAATTATTGCTGTGAATTTATTTTTATCTTTTTATGTTGACTTTTCAGGTTTCAAGAATATGTTGAATAATTAGGTGATGCTGAAGTTTATAAAAACTATTAGAAAGTATATTTGCTGTGTCACGTCTGGTGTTGAATTATTTTTTTTTAATATTAGATGTGTTATTTTCGCTCTTAACATTAATTTTATAAAGTTTAAAATCAAAATATTATTTTTCTCATGATGATTTCTTACAATGTTAAACTGTGCGCGAAATTTTGCCCTTAACATGGGGCAATTAATGAAAGTTTTGGGAGTCGGATTTTTGCAAAATTTTCATATTGCTTCTTGACGTTATCTAATGGTTTTTTACAGTCTTTAGTGAACCATGATTTGAGGGTTTGTTTGTAGTTAGATGATGGTTTAGGAATGGATTGTTTTCTGCAGTCTAGGTTAAAACAGATGTAAAATATTGATCAGAATCATTGATGTTGAATAGATATAACGGCTCAGTCGGTCTTCTTTTAATTGCGTGGAATAGGTGCACAGGAGACGGAGTTAATATTCATTGTAAAGACTTGGAAGTGGTCACTGCTTTGAAGGTTATCAGCAACCATCCAATCATGATCCAAAAGCAGAAATCTCTGCACATAAAAATACCCGTTTCAGAAAGAAAATATGTACTTTGATCCCCATAACATTTTATGATAGTATGATGACCAGGGTTAAGTTTAATCAACAATGTTTATAGCATATTTTATAGCCCTTACCTCATGCTACGGAGGTGATCAGTGTGATCCTAAAAGTAACTATTTAGAGGGGCTGCTAAGTTCCACTTTTGCTCAGTCTAGTGGAAAGAGTTCTTGATGCCCTCGGTAGCTTGTGTACAGGTCTGTAGCCACAGCCCTAAGTGTAGCCATACCAGTTCCTTTGCCGCTCTCCCAACACAACAGAAATTCAAGACATCAGTGGGGAAAGGGGAATAATGTCATGCCTTGTACGTGAATTGTATTTAAATGAGGGGATGTTGCGCCGAGCTAATCACACGCCCACGTCCGGGCATGTTTGAATCCAGTAGTAGGACAATGTCGAGACGCGTGAAGACGAGTCCGGATGTAACGGATGATCATCAGCTGCTACAACACCTTAGCTGATGACCTGATGTGTCCACACAACTTTTGTCGTCTGCCGTAACATATTGGTGGATGAGCATGTCTACTTGGCTGCATGATTTACCAGAAAGTAATTTTGGGAGAAGAAGCCAGATGTAGCTGTCCACTTTGGGTCAAGAAATAAAGGTAGTTCCATCTACTGTAACTTGCGGTAGCAGGCTTTGACTGACCTGGCCTACTTTACTAAAAACCGTTCGTGTGAAGCATTTCAGGATATAGTTTGTCAAGCGTGAATCGCATCCTATATTGGTCTAAAGTTTTTTTTATTTAGTCCCTAAAAATAACCTCCACAAACAAAAGTCTGCAATTTTGCAAGTAGAAAAATATAAAAGCAAATTTTTCAAGTAGTCATTTTTAAGATAAGTGAAGGGCAAATTTCTAAATAAAATGTAATGAAGGATCTTGTTTTATATCCTTTGCTACAAGTGTGAACAATTTACAGTAGCTACACGTTTGTCTAAAACTATGGAATTCAGTGGCAATACACAAGTCATCCTTTCTGAAAGCAGATAATCATCAAGTACAATAAACAAACGATGATCATGAAATTGATATTTAAAAATATTGAATGAATATTGATTTTAGATATAAAGGTCGGGTTAAATTTCACCACTAGTTCATTGCAGGTTTTAAAAATTACGGCCTTATCCTTCATTTCAATAAAGAGATTCTTCTCTGTTGCCTTTGTCAAGAATATATTGCCTGCAGCGTTTTTAATAATATATTGCCTGCTGTCCTTGTCCATAATGTTTTGTATGTTGCCTTTGAAAAGAATATATTGCCTGATGTCTTTGTCAAGAATATATTGCCTGCTGGCTTGTTAAAAAATATATTGCCTATTGCATTTGAAAAGAATATATTGCCTGCTGACTTTGTCCATGATATATTTACCTGTTGCCTTTTTCAGGAATATATTTGCATGAAATAAACTTATTTAGGCTCAAAATGTTTGCACATCGATCGGACAAAATGTTTATTTATTATTTTAACTTTTTTGTACTTTGTATATTGTTTCTTTTCCTCAAGTGTCATGGCAGATTCGAAGAATGTAAGACAAATATTCTCACAAATGAGCCGTAGTAATTACACCAAAAAAGAAACTCCCACCAAGAGAGGAAACTTCTTCGCAACCATTTTTCTCAGTTTAGAACTGGTAAAATTGATTAAAATGTAGAATAATTTCCTTTATTTTCTCTAGAAGTTTTTTTTTTGCTTTAAAGGTAGAATATGCTGCTCGTTTGTCAAGCTAAGTACTCTGTAATTGATTTTCAAAGTTTATTATTTTTCAGAATAGCAGAAGAGAGGACTTAGTACTTGTAGTAGTTTCGTAGTGATTTAATAGACAGTATCAGCGTGAGGAATCGTTTTGCGATGATTTGTTACTCCATTGTTAATTAATTAATTAATTGTCATCGAAACACTCTAACTAGTTCACTGCATATAGTTGTTTTAAATAGTTTTCGTAGGGTCACATGGCCAGATATTCATTGGAAAACACGTACTTACCTCTACTAACATGCAGTATGCGTAGTGCACTGCCAGTTTTCAAACAGACCAAACGTCTCTTCATATTTATTCATTTTAACCTGCTAATGTTTCTTTCCCATATATTTCATTACCGTCAATGTATGACTGTTTCAAGAATTTGTGTTATGTCACCGTTTAGTGTAATACTTTGTGTTCATTTTTCTTCAAGTTCTAACGTTCTGCGGTTTCTATTACCCTGGTTGCAGATAATCTAGTATTCACAGAAATGTCAGATATACAGTAAACAAAGATTTTGTATTAGCATCTCATTTACATTTTATTGCAAGACTACTTTATATCATTTTTACAAAAGAATACAACTGTAATGGTTCTTTGTAAGGTCTGTCACAATAATGTTGTTTTCCGTTACCCCCCACAACAACAACGTCTAAAATTTCCGTTCATGTCCTCTCTAGCCACGTGAGAAACTTTTTGTTCACCTTCACACCAACATTTTGAAAGTATGCTTGTTCGCATCTACACTAACACCAACCTAGTGAGAAGGCTTTCGTTCACCTTCCCACCAACCCTATGAGAAAGCTTTCATTATCTTCCACACCAGTTTCACGAAAAGACTTGCTGCGGTCCTTTAGTTGACTGATATAAAACTTTCCTATAGTCATAACTTGTTGCTTTTGATTCAATAAAGAAAAAACATGTTCCACGAGGAGTTCGCTTATTCCATTCCTTATTTATTTACGTCCTAACGGCTAACAAAGTTGAAAAGGTATTAATTTTCTCTAATGGCTTCGTTATAATTTATGTGATAAAATATATGCGACAATTGCATTATTTAAACATAATTGACCAAAGATAAGCTACAATATTTGAACAAATTTTTAGTTCAGACAGATTCACTCAGATCGTTGGAAAATTACGACTGATGTAATCTGTACTAATTTTTTCAGAAATGTAATTTAAATCATCATATGGATACTCACAAAAGGAATATAACGAATTTACGGTGTTTTTGATATGATGGTATTTGAGATATTGACATTTTGGTTGAACGTCTCACTGCATCATTCCTCTTTATTGACGTAGATAGTTCCATGAAATGATGTAATATTGGCTGGAGAAGAAAGATTGTTACCAATGTTTTAATCAGTTTTTGTTCTGGTCTACATAAGCGTAATGGCACTTTTTGTTCACTCCAGCAAACTATTGTGCAATGATTGAGTTCATGGCATTAATCAGATAGCGTCAAAATATGTTCCATAATTGGTCTCTACGAGTAGTTGATTAAATTGTCTACAAGACAGTAAAGTATCACTAGAATCAATGGAAAAGCATCTTTTGACTGAATTCCAATAGTGTAATTAGTGTTTACATGATGTCAAACAATTATAAAATATTATAAAACTTCATACTCTTCGGAACAAGGGTCTATGCAGATTTCGTTACCTAATTTATAGGCAAAATATCTGAATACATAATTTCTCAAGAGAATCCTCTAATAAAGAAAGGATATTTACTTGAAGCAAGTGAATAACGCATATATTTCATCCATGGGGGAAATGTCTCAGTGTTTTCACAATTTGTATTGTAAAGCAGAATGCTCATATGTATGGTCTCTCTCTCTCTCTCTCTCTCTCTCTCTCTCTCTCTCTCTCTCTCTCTCTCTCTCTCTCTCTCTCTCTCTCTCTCTCTCAACAGACACGAGATTTGCAAAGAAAACATAATTAGTTACATAATTCAAATTCAAGGTAAAACAGCAGATTACAAATTTATTTAAATAAAATGGCAGAAAAGAAGTATTTTCCTAGATTTTGAATTCGAATGCGAAGCGGCCATACTTAACACCAGATTACGCACGTGTTCTAGGTAAGCTTCAAATGTCTTGGTCATAGTATTATCAGTGTCTGTTGACTGCCAGGAGACCATTATTTATCGTACTTCACTCCAGTGAATTATCAAAATTATTTCCCGCATAAAATACATGAATGCGTTGCCTATTATAAAATTAAAAAAAATCGTATTAGTGAAATAAAGTTTATTCATTAATACAATATGAGATCAGATAAATTAGCTGTCTAAAATGAAGACCAATACACAATATTAGTTATTATTATTTGCTCATTTTATTATCCATTAACTGTGAATTATCAGAATCGTTCAATATTCCTAGATATTGAACACCTACAAACTGCACTCCTCGCGCTTGAAGCACATGGGGACGCGTTACAATATGAAATTAAAAGGTCGGTAGGAGGAGCTATGTGCACATGAATATCATTATTGTGTATTGAAGGAATCTAGGATAATTTTATTATTAAATATATTTGGTTGTGAATTTTGTTATCAGGCCTTTGGTAATGAAACAAATATGAGCATACAATAAAAAGGTTACTGCATATGAACTCGTTTTTTACG
The DNA here is from genome assembly GCA_016746295.1 of Potamilus streckersoni. NCBI lineage: Eukaryota > Metazoa > Mollusca > Bivalvia > Unionida > Unionidae > Potamilus > Potamilus streckersoni. The sequence continues at coordinate 194,296 of JAEAOA010000420.1, forward strand.
GATGGATACACTGGACTCTCAAGGTCGTTCCTATTTTCCCATACAAATGTAGCAACCTATAAACACACACAAAAATGAAACCCAATTCTTAGTAGTATAAAATACATTCAACATACTTGTATTATTAAGCAATGATTAATATGAAAAGGCAGTTATAGAGACAATTGAATGCCATTTTATAAGGTAATTTCAAGGAAGTTTAAGCTGTTTATATATATATATATATATATATATATATATATATATATATATATATATATATATATATATATATTCAGTTAAAAATATTAAACAAGTGGACATGAACAAAAGAAAGTTGCTAAGCATCGCAGGAACGGCAGGCTGAGAATTGACGATTTTTTGCTGATGGGAACAGGATATCTGAGGGAACTAAAATATATAATGTCCTTGTTTTTTTTCTTCAAATAATGTACAGAAAGCAATAAAAAAGCGATATAATTTTTATTGACATAAAAAATTATTGTCATAGATCAATATAACTTAAATATACAAGACAAAATACTTTCATCTGGAGTTAAAGATCATTCGTAGTTATTTACTCATGTTAGACATATGTTATGTATCTTTAATTTGACTGATTTATTGTTTTTTATTTCGTTGTACGCCAAGGGTTATGTAAAATTGTAATTGGTAGCTTATGTTTTTCAAAATAAAGTTCATTGTCTACCTGATCAGTTTTGTTGATTTTTTTTTAAGAAAAAGAACAATTGCAAGCAACTAATGCATTGCTAATATGTTGTTCTCTCTGAGATTTTGTTTGATATTAGGCTCATTATCAATAGAAGTAAACATATTTGAGTCAAGAAAATTATGTTTACCATGTCATTTTTTATAGTCACAGACATTGTTTAATTAAAAATTGGATTGTTCTGGAAGTGGACTTTTGTCCGGACTTTTCTTTGGTGCCGTAGTTCTTTATTAATATAATCTTGTTTATCTAAAAGTTGTGTATTCTTGAAGATCTTGAGGCAGAATAGTTCACTACGTTAAGTTCGTGATTTGGGCTGAAATTATTTAATTCAAATTATTCTTCTCTGGAAATACAAAGCGCTCTATATTATTCTTGGAAAGTGACATCAGCTGGGAATTATAGTGAATTTAAACATCAGCTGGGAATTATAGTGAATTCAAACAAGGATTACATTCATGTATTTCAACAAAAGATTTATGGTACATCAATACAATTCAGGCCTATGGTATAACAGTACATCCGATACTATCAGCCATTACAGGCAGATCAACATCTTCAGTGTTGGTAATTGTTTGGAATACCACTGATCTTTATTCAGAGCTTTATTCATTTGCAGTTGTTTAGTAATTGAATGATTTTCCACCAGATTTAGTTCAAAATACCGTAAGTTCCTTATGCATTTTCATATTGTATTCGAGGGACATACATTATTTGTTAATTTCAATCTTTTCTTATTTTAAGACCACAGAGTCGTACCGCATAAAAGAATAAAAATACCAAAAATTATTTACTAGTATAGGCATATAACAAAAACGTGAAGCATTGACGGAATTCGACATCGGGCACCTAAAACAGGAATTTATGACATAAACATGGAAAAAGCAGAGGCACAAGAAGAAAACTAAATACTCGCAGGCACGCACGCACGCAAGCATGCACACGTACATACATACATACATACATACATACATACATACATACATACATACATACATACATACATACATACATACATACATACATACATACATACATACATACATACATACATACATACATACATACATACATACATACATACATACATACATACATACATACATACATACATACATACATGGTGGGAAGGCATTCCTACACAGATATAAATACAGACATTAAAATCTATCGACTGACGCGATCTAGAAACAAAACGCCATTAAAAACACAATAAACGAAAACTGAATTTACTGACTGTTTTGACTAGAAACCAAACCATAAGACTACTTCGAACTTCATTTTCAGGATTGCTTTGAAAGTTCTACCCGCATTTTTTTTGAAGCATAGAAAGCGATTTGAATGATATTATTTTGATTATTTTAATATTTAAGTGAAAGAAATTTGTATGAAATAAAATGACAAATATTCATGCAGGAGACAAAATATGTTTTTGATTTTTGTGAGTTTATGTTTGATGCAAATCAGAGCAATGATGTGGTATTTATGGTGTCTTGAACACGTGCAAGATAATCGTCCACAGGCATGATATCATTATTCAATAATACTCATTGAATGTTATTGATATATCTGAAAGTCATGACCTTGAAATTACTGAAAATTACTGAACTCTGAATAGCCAATCAATTTCATCGTACAAATATCTCCATCGTTCTCAGATCTGGACACATTTTGATCAGTGTGCGAGTTTTACTCAGTGGAATTTAGTAAGAGGAAAATACAGATACCGTTAAATTATTTCCAAGGATGTGATTGGGGAAGATATTGACGAAAAATACAGCAGTTTAAGGCACACAGTGTTGTTGATGTTTAAATGTCAGTTATGAAAGAAATGATTTATAATTTCCTTTCCTTCACGTATTGCTTCAAAATAATCTTTGCTGTTCCAATGACTGGAAGTTTTTAATCTTAAAAATAATTTTTTATGAGCTTAATTTTTACGCGCAGGCGCGCCCCTTTGTGTGTGTGTGTGTGTGTGTGTGTGTGTGAAAAAGTAAGAAAAGAAACGAACTAGGAAAAATAATTTTAGAACGACTTAATCTTTCCAAAGAGACTGTGATAGGAGTTATGTTCAGAGATTGACAATGGTTGTATGTACAGGCATTTGTTAATCCTCATATAACCGTACAGAAAATAATAATATGCTGATTTTGATGAAATGTTCAATATATATCCTATAGTTTCTATAAATTGAGAAAATTTAAAAAGTAATATTTTCATTATCCAGTTCCTCGTAGAAATTGTTATTTAACCCTTATTGTACTCATCTTATCCTAATACGCAAAACAAACCTTTAGCTAAAGAGCACAAGAATATAAATTGCAAAACAGAAAGGTGTATCATGCTAGAAATGAATTTTAAAGATGGCAACATAATGCCGTTCCTGTATATCTGGTATTTTCTGCCTTTACGATATAGTTTAATCTGTTCCAAGGAATATGCTAACAAAATCCTCTGTTCGTGTCATAAAATATAAACACCAAGAATTCCGGCCGATATATATATATATATATATATATATATATATATATATATATATATATATATATATATATATATATATATATATATATATATATATATATATATATTTATATATATTCCATCACATGAAAATGCTATTCAAAACTTCTGATTTAGTGACTTCCACCTGCTATACAAACTAATCACAGATTTGCCTGATTTTCTTTTTCTATCTCTGCTTCTTTTCTCTCAAAAGTTTAAATTTCAAGAGGTTAGCGACTGAGAGTTAGCTTTCATCACTTCAACATCAAAAATAAAAGTGACACGTTGAGCGGGAATCATGTATTTTTCTCAGAACCGAGCAAAACGATTTCTTAAAATTCCGGAATACTTTTTACTTCTTAACGGATTGTTTTAATGATTCCGAAAGAGACCAAAGTTGGAAGGTTGTAAAGACAAACAATTTAATCAGAATTAAATTCTCAATAAAATGCGGGTTTGGCCATCTTAAAGAATTTTCAGTGTTTTTGCACGGAGAGGAAAAATGGTACTTTTCCAGAATTAGCAGTGTAATTACCGAACTCTTCGATGAAAACACAAATTACATAATACATTCCAAAAATAATGTACAGGGCCGCTTATAAATCAAACAAAATGCGCAGATTTTCTTCTTTATTATGCAATTAAACATGAATTATTTTAATGCTTTCATAGTCATGTCCTCCATTGAAGATTGGCATATTATTCTTGGACTTACATATTCAGTCTCCTTTATGACAAATAAGTTTTAATTTTTTAATTTAATGTTCAACTTTATAATTCTTCATTTGGAACACATTCCCTAATAATAAAAAGTCCATGAAGCTCATATAAATTTTACAGCAACATTATTTTTTTTTTATCTATCTCCATCTTAATCTGATCCTTTATCTGGATAATCTGCAATACCTATTAATGTAAACTAAATTTAATACACTGCTATGTAGTGCTGTCACATCGTGCATTCGTAGTGCCCCCCCCCCAATCATGGAGTACGAGAGTAAAAGGCAATTTCCATTGCACCAAAAACAATTTCTTGTGTTGCAGTTTCACACTTCCTGTTACAGGATACTGTTGACTTAGGGCCTTTGTTCGCAAAGTCAGTCTGGCCCGGCGAAAACAAATTGCATCAATTTTTTTAAATACCAATTAAGCAATAGTCTGTTTGATTCTCGCCAAATGGCCAAATCAGATAATACCTTAAACCATTGTACCAATATGAATAGGTTTTAGAGTATTGCTAGAGTAAACTTCGAAGGATCTCGAAGGAAACGCAGTCGAAAAAGCAATTATCTAATAAAGATCATGGCATTAGGTAAACACAGCACGCCTGGGATAGATTTGTCAATATACAAATAAATCTGTCAATAACAAGTCTTTACCAGAAGTTTGATTGCTGATGCATGAACTGAATGCGATAAATAGGGTAGAAGATGAGTGGGCAGTAGGCGAAAAACTTTGAGTCTCTGAAAGATTAGGCTTTTACATGGTTGTCACTGATGCTTGTACAAACACACACACACACGCACACACACACACAAACACACACACACACACACACATATATATATATATATATATATATATATATATATATATATATATATATATATATATATATATATATATATATATATATATATATATATATATATATATATATATATATATATATATAATCGAATTGGGCCGAGCCCATCATGCCACCCAACTAATTTGCTCGGAAATCTACCTTCTGGAAAAGAAGACTTTCAGAGAAAATTATGCATTTACTTTTAGAAACTGACAGCTAAATAGATCGATGAAATCAAAAAAGAAGGGAAAGGAAAGGAACAAAAACCTAAAATATTAGTCTGGTCCCCTGCTTAGTATGCTCTCTGCGATGCACTCCTTCGCAGGGAGCATACTAGGCAGGGGACCAGACTACTAGAATATGGACACAACGACAGGACATTGAATAAGTACTCACTAAAAATTGTGCATCACCGAGTATACGTACTGTCGTCAAACCACGTCTAGGAAATGCTTGAACTGGACAGATATTTTGTGACAAGATGGACAGAAACAGAAAATAGACCATTCATGGAATGTAATACCCATAAGGGTACACAGGAAATTTATAGGTCAGCAATTTCACTTGGTCGAAGACAGTTAATGGCAGGCATTTTTAGTATAATTGGCATTAAGAATAACAATTAACAGAATTTGACAGCGGCACTAAACAAATGAAATTAACGTTATTTTACGACCCAAAGGGAACAACAATGTTGTCATTGTGACGAATGGTCATCAAAGTAGAAACAGTTGCAATTAGAGAACCAGAAGCAATCATGAGGAAAATTAAGAAGACGGAAGAACTACATATAATAGATATAACATACGAGATACCGTTGGAATCTATATTCTTAAGATGAGAGTACAAATTCAGCTTTAAAATGTATTACGCTAGAGTGGTAACACACAAAGGATTAGAATAAAACGGAGTAGGAATGATCGAGTAAGGGAAATATAGAACGAAACTTGTTTCTTTTTACATGGCTACCTAGTAAAAAGGATGTTTTTTTTCTCCCAAGAAAATGTAACGATTGTGGGGACACAGCCCATACGCCCAACAAATGTCAGACGAGAACAGGAAAAGAAAAGGGAGACCCAAGATGGAAGAGGAGTATAGGTAAAATATATACAAGAACAAGTCCAGAGGAGCGAGTTGACAGTCTTTTCGAGCGCTACAACTAGAGCCTAATATCGAGAGCAAACAGATGACAAACCATGAACAAAAACCTTCAACACAGAACGTCATTGTCAGAAAAAGGTTTTACCATAGACTGACTATACTAATGCAGGCCATGCCAAAAGTGAAAGAATATGTTAGAAACTTAATCTTTATAGTAATAGACATATTTTCATGCGACGATCTGTATTAGTGTTGTAGATATAGAAATATATAAATACACAAGTACAATTTTAATTTAAAAAGAAGAAACTTTATATATTTTAAAATCAATACGCAAGGTAAGGGAAACTAAATCTGGAAGAATATAATGTATTCGAGAAATGAAAACGAAGTTCATATTTAGTCACAAATATCAAGCAATTTAATAAATCTTGGCATTACAAACATTCATCTGTGTAAAAACGTGTTCTGATAAATAAAATGCAGTGATGTATACTTTTAAGGCGTAAGAATTTGTATACTTTCCATTCGTTGTGGAAAGTATATGTCACGTATATATTGCCAATGTAACTGCAGAGATTATCGATATAATTCACTTCCTCGTTATTAAAGTTTGACTTTTATCGATTTGAAGTATAGGACTGCGATTTCATTGCCTCTTCATGGTTTATTATGACACCAATGTCCCAACATACCGCTCCGGTGGCCTAGAGGTTAGAGCGTCCGCATCTGATGCGGGAGGTTATGGGTTCAATCCCCGGTCGAGTCATACCCAAGACTTACAAAAATGGTACTAACAGCTGCCTCGCTTGGCGCTCAGCATTTAGAGGTTTGTGTCAGGACTGGTTGGACTGGTGTCAGGATAATGTGACTGCGTGCGACATCATGCTACATGTCTGCGGCATGATGCTCCAGTGCTAAACATCACTATAAACTGCCACACTGCAGATATCGTAGCGATATGACTGAATTTTTTTTTAAAGCTACGTTAAAATTAATAATCACATCACACCGCATCACTAATGTTCCAACAGTGCTATGACCAAGATATTACGGCATTGATAGATAATATCCTAATGCGATAATGTGACGATTACGTAAAGCTGTGTAATTATGAAACCAGTTGCAAATTGATTCTTTTTTTTTTTTTAAAGTATTTGAAATTATATTACAGAAAGCGAAAGTAATAACTATGGTATAGTGTGCTATTTTGCTTACAGGAATTGGCTTACAAAATTTTACTCGCTTATAAGTGTGCTAAAAGATCTAGCAAACTACGTAGACCCAGATCTGTCGTTGAATTAGGCGCCGTCAGATCTGGGTATATGCAATTTGTTTGGGGGTAATCAGTAGAACCAACAACAGATCCTGATATTCCGGAGCATAACACGACGGCATAACATGGTATGTGTTATTTGTAGAATAATCTTACTTATAACGAGCACAGACGGTAAAACAGACAAATTTTCATATATTCTTGTCTTGTTGTCACATAAAAATAAATTGTTTAACAGAATGATTATGTAAAGTATGCGCAGAAAATTCTTCACATAATGTTATAGGTTTGAAACTTTTCATTGTAAAGAATTACATACTTAAATTTATTCTATGGATTGTCGTAAATTTTTTACATTCTTTATTCATCAGATAAAATTTCAACTTTTGTGGAGTATTTTATGAAGTTTGGAATTACTTGTTCTATTTTCTATTATCGACACATCAACAAATCTTAAAATATGCTTGATTATGCTTCGATAATTTCTCTATTGTGCCAAATTAACTGATACAAACCTTGCCAGCCACAAATACATCGCTGGCATTTTAAAATGATTTATATATCATGAATGAAGTTATGCTTAAAATTATGTTGACATTTAATTTATCTATCTATCCAAATTATGTATAGTTCTGACAGATTTTTCAGTATGTTGAAAATAATAGAATATTATAATCCTGTAATCCCTTTTCAAAGCTCTGCTTTAACTTAATTTAAGATTTGAAGACACTTGTAAAACAATGTTAAGCGTTTGTATGATCAAGATCAACATAAATATTATGATACTAGTTTGTTTAAGACTGTTGTTTGCAAACCATTTGCTCTGAAACAAGTTTTATATTAGATACATGTTAATTGTATTTTTAATCCAGCGAAATCAGTAATCTGTGATACCATAAACTAGGAAAGTTTTTTCCGGTTGTATATATGTATGTTTTGTTCCGAGTCTGCGGATAAAATAGGTTTGTTATGTTGTTAGTTCTCTATATCTATTTATTTTCCAAATCGAACGAGCCAGAACATAACTCAAATGCGGATATTTTT
>JAEAOA010000420.1:205000-235000 GCA_016746295.1 Potamilus streckersoni
TTTATGAAATCCCATATATATATATATATATATATATATATATATATATATATATATATATATATATATATATATATATATATATATATATCTGTGTGTCTGTCTCTCTGTGTTTATGTATGTATATAAATATATATATATATATATATATATATATATATATATATATATATATATATATATATATATATATATATATATATATATATATATATATATACACATATATAGATGCAATAAACTGACGACGAACAGTACGAAACTAGTAACTAACTAGCCTAAACGCTTTCCACTCTTAATGAGTCTTTTTCAAAGGCAAATACAAAACATATATACGACAAACGAATAAATACAAAAAAACGTTTTCAGTTTCCGCAACTAGTCTATACAAGCAGGTTGTATTTATAGTTTTAACACATGTGGAGACAGCCAGGCAGAGGTTTACAAACACAACGTTTTTGTGTTTATTTGTTTGTCGTATATATGTTTTGTATTTGCCTTTGAAAAAGACTCATTAAGAGTCGAAAGCGCGTAGGCTAGTTAGTTACTAGTTTCGTACTGTTCGTCGTCAGTTTATTGCATCTATTTTAATCAATCCCTGACACACATGTTCCCTTGGTGGATCCAGTACGATTAAAGGAGTTGTTATTCGCCATATGATTTGTATTCTTCATATATATATATATATATATATATATATATATATATATATATATATATATATATATATATATATATAATCTACATTCTTAAAGCAGTCGAAGAATTTATTTGTTCGTATTGGAACATCTGGAAGCAAGTGTGCATATATAAATAATAACTATTTAGTCAAGATGAATAATTTCTGAATCTTCAGTTGAATGAAGTGTCTCATTTGGTAACTTCTATGTTCAACGGACAGTATGTCCAAAAACTAATCCAAAACGGCCAAACCCAATGATTCCATGAAAGCCAACAACAGCAAATGAACACCATTGTCCCAATCTTTTTCTATTTCAGAGAAATATGACCGAATCATATTTTTTAAAGTCTGATTTCGAAATCTTTTCAAGGCAAATGACTATTAGAATGATAGGCAGAACATTTAAATTGCTGGATACCTAATTCACGCAAAATATGTTGGAAAATTCCAGACATAAAATTTGACCCCTGATCATATTGGACAGATTTGGGATGGGCATTTTGTATAACCAGAATAAAACTTGATCAAAGCTTTTACTGTGGTTTTAGTTTTAATATTCCTCAAAGGAGTTTCCTACAGAAATCTTGTTGATGCACACTTTACGGTCAACAAGTATTGGTTGCCTGGCTTTGCCTTGGGTAAGGGACCGACAATGACTACTATTATGCTGCTAATTGGTTCCTCAAATGCATGAATAAATTGCAGCATATGTGCTATCTGAGTTTTCATACTATTTTGTGGCATGATCTACAGTATATTGAAATATGACTCTTAATTTTCAGTCAATAAGAATGATTCAAGATAGTGTAATAATTCTTTTTGACGCCTAAATGACCGACCAATAGAATTTCATCGGCTAGACTAAGAATTTCCAATCTATACGAGTTAAGAACAACAATTTGATAGCTTTCAAATTTAAATTATCTGAATTATTTTAGAGTTGTACCACCTAAAGAGTAGTTAAGCACATGAATCGCCTTCAAGACGAAATGAATTACGCCAGAAAGCTAAATTTTTTCCCTCAAAACTACAGTTGAAACGAAAATACTTTACAAATTGCATTAACTTTTCCACTGTCTTATTGATTTTATAATAGTTACTGAAGGCGTCATTAAGTCCCAACCACCTACGTTCATCGCAATGCTTTTGCCATATGGCAGACACGATAATTAAATAATTATTTCCACGTTTTCCATAACCACATAGTTATAACACTTTCATAATTTTTCCATTAACAGTAATTTTCCTGTTAATTCGATTGGTGGTTTATGTTGTAAGGATGAGCATTTCGTCAATATGAAAGGCACATACGGTTCTAGCAGTATTTATATGTTGAGCTACTTCCTCAATATCAAATTAATTTAATGTTGCAACCCAATATTTGGTCAGTCTCAAAAGTTTTAAAAATATGTTTTTATGGCTTTTGTGGTTTTACTGCAGGTAAACTATTTGTTGATGTTTATTGATCATAATTTTTATGTTGGAGCAGTGAGTTGAATAAAATTGTGATTCTTAAGGACTGCTTTCACACTCTTAATATTTTCTCACGTCTTTGATGTTGCATCAACTTGTGACAACTACGACAGTTTTCCAATAACCATACGTCAGTATCTACGTGAAAACTAGATTCAATGCAGAAAGAAATAACCCATCGCTTATGAGTCAGATTGAGCTGCATTTTGCATTATGCGACGGCTGATCTGGGTCTATGTAGTTTATTCAAATTATTCAATAGAACAAGCAACGTAAACCCTCATTATGTTTCGTTAATTGTAGTTGGACCCAACTAAGAAGTGAATATATTAGATACGTGTAAACATGATAATTATCATGCAAAAACCTGTATTTCCATCTAAATTAACATGCTTCAAAATTAATTTTCCTGTGTGCAGAATGGACATTTAGAGCTCTTTTTGACTTACTGTTGCCAAATAGTTGCTGGAAGGGTCATATATGTCTTTCAATCAATAAGATCTTATTTGATTTCGTCCTCTAAATGTGAAACTACTTCTTTTAACTTTCAGTATTACCTTTAATTGACATAAAAAGTATATATGGTTTCCTATCTATCAATCTTCTCTCTTATGAGCCCATACTATATACGCAAACCCTGATTTCCAATATATTTATTCCGAGGCTCCAAATTACCTCTAAAATGCATGCTTTATTCGTACCATTGGGATATTGTTTTATATTTTAATTTAAAAGAGAATACATAGATAGATGTCCGACGTATAAATTAAGCTCCTTCTCATTTGCAGTTGTGGTACAGAGACAAGGTTATATTGCAATCCATATTTTCACATCTTTACCTCTTTTTTTTAAATTTCTGTTTTGCTGTGAAATTTCTTATACCCATCTTCCTATTTATGAAGTCAAGATCTGAAAACTGCAAATTTCTGCTGATATATCTACAGCGTTTCAGCTCCACGCTTGATTCCCTTCTGTTGCAGACAATATTGTTGTTATTATTGTTGTGTGCTAAACGCCATTTTGAAACACACGTTAGCCTATACATGGCGTCCAGTATAACGGGTGGAGTAAAGCACAGATCAAATATTCTAGGATACGGCAAAGATTTATTCAACATACACCTTTCACCTTATATATTGAATAGTGCTTTCGATCGGATGTTACATTAGTTTTCCTTACTAAACACATACACACACACAGATAGACCTAAAAAAAGAAAGATTTTTTCGTTTTCTTCAATGACGTCCACACATTTATAACTTTTCTTGTCCTGAACAGAACAATTTTATAAAATCTAATTTATGATGAAAGTTAGTGAAGTTTAATTCGTGCTCTAGTATTATTTGTATTAAATTCTTAATTCTGCCTACTGTTATCAAGCATTCTTCTATAGAATCCAAGGCTAGCACTTTCTGTTCTGTTTGGTATATATGTATAATTCTTTGTAATAAAAAAATCCTTTATACCTTGATTTCTCTCATAAGAATCTGGAACGACTATATATATATATATATATATATATATATATATATATATATATATATATATATATATATATATATATATATATATGAGAATTAATCACTAGGTATATATATATATATATATATATATATATATATATATATATATATATATATATATATATATATATATATATATATATGTCAGATTCGTATGATTGATCGTTTGGAATTTAAATACTTGCACAGTTAAAAGGTTTATTTCAAACCTTTTCATTTTTTTTGTCTATCTGAGGCATGTCAAATTATTAGAACTATAATATCAAATACTTAATGCCTAATCGTCTAAACCCTGTTTTTTTAAAAATTATTTCCAAAATTTGGGCGAGAATAGCTTCGATTTGACAAGAAAAGAGTGTACGACGTCAGATTTACATTACCATCAATGAGAGCGCATATAAAAATACATCATGATGTAGGTGGCCAAGGTTAAACGTATCTAATAAAATCATTTTCTCTTGTCATAATATCCAGTTGATATATATATATATATATATATATATATATATATATATATATATATATATATATATATATATATATATATATATATATATATATATATAAAGAATACAAATCATATGGCGAATAACAACCCTCTCAAGCGTACTGGATCCACCAAGGGATCACGTTTGTCAGGGATTAATTAAAATAGATGCAATAAACTGACGACGAACAGTACGAAACTAGTAACTAAATAGCCTAAGCGCTTTCGACTCTTAATGAGTCTTTTTCAAAGGCAAATACAAAACATAGTTACGACAAACAAATAAACACAAAAACGTTGCGTTTGTAAACCTCTACATTTCTATCTTCACATGTGCTAAAACTATAAATACAACCAGCTTGTATAGACTAGTTGCGGAAACTGAAAACGTTGTATAATTCCCTAAAAGTCTACAATCCAAAGCGACATCTATTTTTACTTTGTGTACATATGTAACGCAGATTATATCCCGGATATTTGGTTCTTTACCGGTTATTCTTATAGTAAAAATTGAAGGATAAGAAGATTTAGAAAATGTTAAATTTTACTAGTGCATAGTTTTCATTTTCTAGTCTTCTTGGTTTAGACCGCTTGGTTTCAATGTTCTAAGGCGGCGTATCCAGTATGATTCCTTTTCCTTCCTGGTTTCGGAACTCCAGCTGTGGTTGTTGGCAATAGCGATAAGTATTATATCACTGAAAGTGTGGCCAGGGGAGGAGAAGTGTTCTGCGACCGGGCTTCTGTACAGCTTTTTTGTCATCCAATCAGATCTATGAAGGTTTATCCTTATGTGTAGCTTTTCAGTTTCTCCCACGTACTGAAGGCCACAGATCTTACATGTGATGAGATAAATCACATTCTCTGTTTTGCACGTTTTGTTTGGACCATGTATGTTTAGTTTTTCTTTAGTCACTGTGCTAGTGAATGTCTTGGTCTCTATCATATGTTGACAGGTTTTGCATCTTTTATCGCCACAGGGTCCAGATTGACTAGGTTGGTTTTGACTAGCGATTGTTGTTAGCTTGGCCCTGACTAGGATGTCCTTTAGGTTTTTTGGTCTCCGGTAAGCTACTACAGGTTTGTTCGGAAGTATTAGGTTTAGTATGTCTGACGATTGCACGGTTGGCCAGTGGTTTGCGATGATTTTACCTACTTTGGGATTGTCTGGGTGATAGGTCAGAATAAATGGTATCCTATCAACCTTTTCTTTCTGTCCATATCTGAGTAGGTCATCACGGTTTGTTTGTTTGGCCCTTTGGATTGCCTCCTCAATCAGGTCTTTGTCGTAGCCTCGGTACATTAAATGTTTAGCCAGCTCTTCAGACCTTTCTATGAATCTTTCATCGTCGGAGCAAATTCTGCGTATCCTCAGTGCCTGGCTATATGGAATGTTCTTAATGCAGTGTTTTGGATGACAGCTGGTTGGGAGAAGATACTGGTGTTTGTCGGTTGGTTTCGAGTAGATGTCTGTGTGTAATTTGTTTTCCACCAGTCTGGTTGTTGTGTCCAGGAAAACATGGTTTGAGTTGGAAATTTCTGCCGTGAATTTTATTGAAGGATGGAAGTTGTTTGCCTTTGAAATGAAGTCATCCAAACTTTCTCTTCCATACTGCCACTTCATTTCTATATCATCGATAAAGCGTACCCACTGGTATGGTGTACGCTCAACCGATGCTAAGAGCTTTCCCTCAAGTTTTCCCATGAAAATGTTAGCATACGAAGGGGCCATTTTAGTACCCATTGCAGTTCCATTGATTTGTAGGTAGTTTTCTTCATTAAATTCAAAGTTGTTGAGTTTTAGGACAAGCTCCAGGAGTTGGATTAAGAAGTGTGTGGGTGGATTGTTTACAGTTCTTGTTTCCCATGCTTCGCTACATGCCTGTAACCCTTCGTTGTGCGGTATGTTGGTGTACAAAGATGTGACGTCTAAGGAAGCAAGTAATGTATCTGGCAGTAATGGTTCACTAGCTTTGGCTTGTAGACTTTTAGGGAATTATACAACGTTTTCAGTTTCCGCAACTAGTCTATACAAGCTGGTTGTATTTATAGTTTTAGCACATGTGAAGATAGAAATGTAGAGGTTTACAAACGCAACGTTTTTGTGTTTATTTGTTTGTCGTAACTATGTTTTGTATTTGCCTTTGAAAAAGACTCATTAAGAGTCGAAAGCGCTTAGGCTATTTAGTTACTAGTTTCGTACTGTTCGTCGTCAGTTTATTGCATATATATATATATATATATATATATATATATATATATATATATATATATATATATATATATATATATATATATATATAAAATTTGTATTGTGTGATTGACCTTTATCCATAATTAAGGGTAGTATTTTGGGCCTACATGACTGTTTGTTTTTTAAAACAACATGTTACATATTTAATACTTGTCGATGATTGTATATTATATTTTAAGATAATATTATTTATAATATTATTTGTAGATAAAATGTTTACATGGATTTTAATTCTTGGTGTATGTGATGTTTGACATGTTCATTACTGAAATTTTAGTAATAGAGATTATTGGATAATATTTATGACTTAGAACGTTTGACCTCTATCCTGGTCCTTTTATTACGTCTTAAGTTTTTATATTAAGGATGTTTACATTCGAAATATTTTCTAGGATTTATATAGAAATCAATTTAAATTATTCATCGGAATTACAACGTTCGCATTAATACTTTCGGACTAAAACACTATTTTTGATTGGTGTAAATTCATTTAGAGACATTTTAGATTATATCATTGCGATATACATCAAGACTGTTAGCACATCAACACTTTTCCATTTTATTGCTTTATCAACTCATTCGAGATTAGAATTCATTAGAAGCACCACGGGAATTCACTTGGAATACACTTTATTGTTTACTTATATATAACTTTTAAGGCTATTTTGGATTTTAATTTAAAATACTGTTTAATTTTACAAAACTTGTTTTCACTCTTTTCAGTCATTTACTTCAAGACCTTACAGTCGTAAAGCCAGTACCAATTCCCATTATTCAAAGCGTAGTTTCAGGTGCAAGTATCGCTTTAGACACCGATTATTTTGGGCAATTAAATTACCAAGAACTCAAGCAGCTTCTTTTAGAACCAGTATCCACATCATTTGCAAAATATCCATAATTATATATGTGCTTCTCTGTACACATCGAATTTTCCATTCCATTAATTGGTATTTCTTGCAAAGTCATGTTGTACATTTCCACTAACAGCTTTCGATAATACTGATTTTTGACAATGACGGCTGTCGACTCTATGATGTCTTTGGGAAAGACTAATTTATTGTGATTTGAATATCCCCTATACTGATATCATGAGTGCAAAGGGATTCACATTTCACATCCCACGCCAATCAACTCTAAGATAAGAAAAAAGCTTTATTCTATGTATGCTGTGTGTTGGCTAAGTTATTTAGAATTTACACAAGATGCAAATTACCTAGAAGTGATATCAACATTAAAGCACTATAGAAAAAATAAACAACTTGTGGGTATAATCAAACGCAAGTTTTCAGCGTCAACATTTTATATGATCAGTAGAGCAAAAGCCAAAAATATGAAATGGATTAAATGATAAAAAACGTAGATGATGATGATGATGATGATGATGAGTACGACAATTATAATTATCATTATTATTGTAAGAATCATCATTAAAAAAATAGTAACTATTGTCACTGACGTCATCATCATCATCATCATCATCATCACTCTTTGTTCTTGTGAAGTATAAAAATAGGGACAAATCAAAGTGAAAGGAAATTTGCGTCTTGCTCATGTCACAAAATTTAAAAGTGATATGATCAAAATGTTTGACTGATAAAGAGAAATAATTACTTTACTCATATATATATATATATATATATATATATATATATATATATATATATATATATATATATATATATATATATATATATATATATATATATATATATCACAACATCGTGTAAAGAGTCAAAACTACCTCACTTATTTGTTTGATATATACTTTACAATATTGTGTAGAGAGTCAAAATACCTCACTCATTTGTTTAATATATATATATATATATATATATATATATATATATATATATATATATATATATATATATATATATATATATAGTTCAACATCGTTTAAAGAGTAAAAAAATTACCTCACTCATTTGTTTAATCTATATTGTACAACATTACCTAAAGAGTAAAAAATACCTCACTCATTTGTTTAATATATATTTTACAGCATTATGTAAAGAGGCAAAATACCTCACTCGTTTGTTTAATGTATGTAGTACAACATCGTGTAAAGAGTCAAAAATACCTCACTAATTTGTTTAATAAATATAGTACAACATCGTGTAAAAAGTCAAAAATACCTCACTCATTTGATTAATATATATTATACAACATTGTACAAAGAGTAAAAAACTCACTCATTCGTTATTTGTATATATATATATATATATATATATATATATATATATATATATATATATATATATATATATATATATATATATATATATATATAGTACAACATCTTGTAAAGAGTAAAAAATACCTCACTCATTATATATATATATATATATATATATATATATATATATATATATATATATATATATATATATATATATATAGTGCAACATCATGGAAAAAGTCTAAAAAACTACACTCAATGTATACATAGTTACAACATCATATTCACATAATATATATGTCCTCTACACATACGTATCATCCATTACAAATACAATTGTCGTTGGTACATAGATTGCTAGAAGATGAATTTATTAAACAAATTTCCATAGTTCATATGATTTTAATGAACGTAACACACGTGTATGTGTATTGTACATTAAGAAATTTATACTGAGTCTAATTCTCCGACTTTATTGTTTTCATTTAATATGACGGTTCATTAATATTTTTTTATTTGGTCCCATCTCTAACTTTATTCTATTCAGATATTCTTTTCTAAATACAAGTAGGCATCGGTGGGGTTGAGACGTGGCAGGGGCAAGTATTTTTTTTTTTTATAGAACTACATAATATATGAACTAATACATACAAATTGAAAAATCTCTATAGAAACCTTATGAGTACACAGTACCTTTTCATCGATCAATTCTCCTCTCTCTTACATGATTATTGTGGGCTAGGTCAGGTAATGCTGCAGTTGTTTTACGGCAATGTTTTTGTTCTTGTTCTATGCGTATTATCAGCATATTGGTGGTGTTTACATTGCACTTCGGGTCATATTTGACCAACGTTAATGAGTTAACTAAAAGGCAATTAATCAATGTTTCCTTCCCACTCAAGTCTACAATCCTCTAGTCAATATTATTTACGACGGCTGGAATACGATTTTGTGTCTCAGAGATAGCATAAAGACGTTACATGCAGATGAAAATCTTATTGTAACGTAATTTTCTGGTGTATTAACCGCTATTTCCCGAATATATATATATATATATATATATATATATATATATATATATATATATATATATATATATATATATATATATATATATATATATATATATATATACATACATACATACATACATACATACATACATACATACATACATACATACATACATACATACATACACACACACACACACACACACACACACACACATACATACATACATACATACATACATACATACATACATACATACATACATACATACATACATACATACATACATACATACATACATACATACATACTTTTCAAATTTGCTGTATGTTATGCCTGATTTAAGAAATACAAATTGAAATAACGATAAGCAGGCATTCATATAATAAATGTACAATATTAAAAAGATGGTATAATCTGCAAAAAAAAACATCAAGGCAGATAATCATATCAACTGTTTTAGCATTCTGTTCTCAACACCATTACGATATTGTGCAATCTTTACATGCAGAATGTTGTAGCACGTTCTGATTTGCTACACAATTACATATTAGATTATAGTATAGTAAATAGCAAATGCAGTGAGTATTTGTTTCTTTTCACTCCTTTTAAAAGCATTTTCATGAGTATGTCAATGAACACATCTGTTTAAACAAACTGACATGTCGTTGAGGAAATATGCTGGGATTTTAAAAACCATCCCACTATAAACAAGAAGGTCACTTGAATATTATTAAAATATTCTTAGCTAATAAACGACAATATAATATATAAATAATTGGTAATAACTCTTACTCGATAAGCTCCTAGGTTTGCTCGTCATTACGTGTCCAAAACTATTTAAAAAGAGTATTAGACTTTGCTGCACAGCCGTTTTGGTTTAGACTTTGCTGTATAGCGTGGTTGGTTTAGATTTTGCTGCATAATTTGTTTGGTTTAGACTTTTGCAGCATAATTTGTTTGGTTTAGACTTCGCTGTATAGCTTGTTTGATTAAACGTTGCTGTTTAACTTGTTAAGTTTAGACTGCTGGATAACTTGTTTGGTTTAGATTTTTGATGCATAACTTGTTTGGTTTAGGCTTTGTTGTATAACTTGTTCGGTTTAAGCTTTGCTGTATAACTTGTATGGTTTAGACTTTGCTGCATAAATTGTTTGGTTGAGACTTTGCTGTAAAGCTTGTTTGGTTTAAACTTTGCTGTATAACTTGTTAAGTTTAGACTTTGCTGCATAACACGCTTGGTTTAGACTTTGTTGCATAACGTGCTTGGTTGAAACTTTGTTGTATAACGTGTTTGGTTGGGACTTTGCTGTATAACGTTTTGGTTGAGACTTTGCTATATAACGTGTTTGGTTTAGACCTTGCTGTATAACGTGTTTGGTTGAGACTTTGCTGTATAACGTGTTTGATTGAGACTTTGCTGTATAAAGTGTTGGGTTGAGACTTTGCTGTGTAACGTGTTTGGTTGAGACTTTGCTCTATAACTTGTTTGGTTGAGACTTTGATTTATAACGTGTTTGTTTCGGACTTTGCTGTATAACTTATTTGGTTTAGGCTTTGTTGTATAACTTGTTTGGTTTAAGCTTTACTGTATAAATTGTACGGTTTAGACTTTGATTTATAACTTGTTTGGTTTAGACTTTGCTGCATAACTCGTTTGGTTAACTCCATGTTACGAGGAGCGGTTCCCATGCTCTTCTTCATGAGAAACCTACCCTATGATTTGTTATTTTAAGATTGCCTTATCACCCGTTGTGTTAAGCTTACAATATCATTCGCTATATAGCTTATAAACGACTGTACAAAACGTATTTGACATATTTTGCAGTATTGTTGTAGAGTATCACTGCCGATAATATTAAAAAAATACGTTCTTTTTAAGAGCGAGCTCACAAATCTATTTATGATTATGCCAGTTCTCATTCAACCTGAGACACTTTACTTGGACCCCCACCACCACCCTCCCTTCTCCAAATGTACATGTATATTTTAGCTGTTTTAACTTATTGAGGACTACATATAAGAATGATTCAGAGCCAAATGTTTTATCCTGAGAAATTATTATTATCATTATTATTATTATTATTATTATTATTATTATTATTATTATTATTATTATTATTATTATTATTATTATTATTATTATTATTATTATTATTATTATTATTACAATTATTATTATTGTTGTTGTTTTTGTTAAACTTATATTATTATTGTTATTATTATTATTATTTCACTGTTCGCAAAATTTACGAATAGTATAAATTATTATTATTATTATTATTATTATTATTATTATTATTATTATTATTATTATTATTATTGTTGTTGTTGTTGTTGTTGTTGTTGTTGTTAAACTTGCCATATCGCCATATCATTGTTATATTAAACTTACAACATCAAAATATCATTATGTTTGCTTACCATATCATAGGTTATACTAAACTTGCCATATCACCATACCATCGGTGATGTTAATCTTACCATATCACCATATCATTAGTTATGTCATATACATAAAGCAAGAAAATACATGAATTTAAGCATAATATGTGAAACAAGTTATATTTTCACACACACACACACACACACACACACACACACACACACACACTAACAAAAATGGCGAATAATCACTTTTTGAGTCCTTTTTATCTTTGAACCAGTCTAATAGACATCCCTCTGTGCCATATTATTTTGTCTGATGAACTTTGTAATAATCTACAGATTATTCCGTAAAATCCAGCAGCTTTTTTCCCCCAGCTATTAGGTGTTTAAATAATTCTCTTCACTGCCAATTGTAACACTCCTGGCGTTTCCAAATATGATACAAAGTACGGCAGAAATACCTCTTTTAGATTCAAGTCGAATAACTTCGATTGTCAGAAGAGACTCAAAGGTAATCGTTAGGATACTTCGAAAATTGTTGTTTATTTTGGCGAAGTGCAGAGCCTTAAAACATGATATGTCATGAAAATAACACTCGATTACAAAAAAAATAAATAAAATAAATACATGTACATTTCAATTTCAAAGCTATTCCTGCAGCTTTCTAATGAAAAGAAACAAACTGAAGAAATCATTCAGTTTAAATGGTCTGTAGCTATTGAAGTTATTATGACGTAGTGACAGCAAAAAGGTTGAAGGCAATTCGAAATTGACATTATTTATATCCGAGGTTTTCGAGGATGTATATGCATGTGCATTGTTTACAAAATGACGTCATATACACTTTGCACACTAATATATTTTAATTGCGATTCAGATGAAATTATCTAATTTTTGGCCTAAACATTCCCAAGTTTATTTTCTTTCAAGCAAGAATTCACCTGATAACTTTCTTTTATGAACTTATATAAATGATTTCAAGCATAATAATCGTTTTAGAATGAATATATTTCGCATAACGTTTTTTAGCGGATTAGTCAGTTATCCGTCAGTTTCCCAAGATTTCCCCCTTTTTATGTTGACACGCTTCTATCGAAGTATTTCAGAAAATGACATTTGTAGAAAATGAACGAGGTGATCCGAATCATGAACTAGGTGCAAATGTAAGATTTTCACGACGTTTTGGGATATAGGTGGCGCTCACCAGTTATTATGTACTTTTGAGAGAGTGATGCATATAAGGTGAAGTTGTTTGCATTTTAAACATGCATAGTGGAGAGAATGTTGGCATACCTATATGCTACTTTCATGTAATGTGGCTGAAATTTCTTTTGATATTGTACTTTTGGAAATTTCAAATGATCTTAGGACACTGCTAACTAAAATGACTGCTCCCTTGTGCTACAAAAATCAACCTGAATTTGTCTAAAGGACACTCTTTTTGGCAGCTATTAAAATACGGAAAATTAATTTTACTACAATAGACAATACCAGCTTCTAAAAGTGCAACGAATGAATTACCAAATACATAAAATGTAGGAAAACGATATCGGCTCTATTTTTTACAATTTACTTCTGAAGTTCGAGAAGTTAAAATGAGCAAGTAGAGCTAGCACTTTTTTGAAAGGTGCACATCTGGAGTAAGGCCAAGCTCTATACTCTCTAACTCATATTACACCCATCAATCATACATCAAAATAAAGGGAATTAAAGGTTCTTTGAACAATACCTAAGCTATACAAAGTCTCTTTTAAATAGCCAGTATAACTAGTGAGGAAACCCAGGGAAACTATTTTTCGTTAAAATTCTAACCCTATGCTAAATACGAAACTGTAGAGCGCCACCATAAAGGACGAGTGACAAACCTTTCCGACACACGTATAAGAAACTAGATCAATCTTGCAAGATATCCAAGAATTAGGACGAAGGAGTGTTAAGTGAATTCTATTTAAAGATAATTTATGGTCTTTTTTAATCAAATCATTGAATGTTGTTAAGGGGGATTATTTTATTGTAAAGTTTGTTTCTTCTGCCTATAGAAACAATTCAAAAGGTGACATGTTTGCATGGAAAAGTGTACTCGTTGCACTGATACAATTTTTTCAAGACGCACTAAGAGTCAGACAGAAAGCAAACAATGCTATTAATTTGACATTTTCACTCGAGTGTCCTGATCGATCACATATTATGTTCCCATGCTATTTTATACTTAGAAGTGTGACCGATACAAAAGGCAACTGCTGAGAAACGTTGTGGATAATCCAGTCAAACTGGCTTGAAAAATGGGAGGTGAACATAGCTCGTTAATTGTGGGTGAAGATGATAAATACTTAACAGGCTTCAAACTTTTAACTTTGCACAAGGTATTGTCTAAAAAACGTAGGTCAATAGAAAACGACTCATTAATACTATTTTGAGTGCATGGAATAAATTGCCATGTGTTTGTTCAAGCGGGGGCGATCAATTAATTCCTGTAGAAGATGATTGAGCTTTGACCAAGGCCAAAAATCACCCCATTGACTGCTAATCACCTTATTTTACAACAGAATAGACTGTGGTTTATAATGCATAGACATATAAGTGTAGATTATGGAGCGAATAGTGTTGATTCTGATTGTACTGATGCATCATGCCATTATCGGTCTAGGTTAATGCTACATGCTGCAGTGAGCGCTTTGAGCGGTAAATGTAACAGCACTAGTAATATTTTCCACCTATAAGTCTTAAATGAATTCTTGTTAGATTTCTTAATACATAATATATGTATCATCCAAGGTTAGCTGTGTGTGATATATCATACTGGGATCATCCAAGGTTAGCTGTGTGTGATATATCATACTGGGATCATCCACGGTTAGCTGTCTGTGATATATCATACTGGGATCATCCACGGTTAGCTGTGTGTGGTATATCATACTGGGATCATCCACGGTTAGCTGTGGGTGATATATAATACTGGGATCATCCACAGTTAGCTGTGTGTGATATATAATACTGGGATCATACACAATTTGCTATTTACGATAGATAATAAAGAGATAATACATGGTTAGCTGTATGTGATATATAATAGAGGGATCATCCACTGTTTGCTTTGATTAATACAAAAATAAAGGGATCATCTACGGTTAGCTGTGTGTGATATGTGATAGAGGGATCGTTCACGGTTAGCTGTGTGTGATACACAAACTAGAGGGATCATCCACGGTTTGCTGTTATGATATACAATAGAGGGATCATTCACTGTTTGCCGTGATTGATACAAAATAGAGGGATCGTCAACAATTTACTATATGGTAAATGATAGGGGATCATCCAAAATTTGATGTGTATGACATATAATATAGGGATCACCCACAGTTTGCTGTGTGTGATACACGATAAATATGTACCCATGCAGCACGTGAATTCCGATGTTTGAGTACTGCGAACGTCTGGAGTTCATCACACTTACAATTCCACCAAATACACGCAAACTGTGAGAAAGCTGATGATCCCTTTTTCGAGGCTTACAGAGTACATATCTAGATAAACCTAATTATTATTAAATTAACATTTTAGAGACGAATCTAGTGAAAGCGAAAAATTAAAAACTGATTAGTATTATAACAGGCAATTAAAAACTTTCCCGTAGACTCATGTTAAACAGTTTTATAACGTATCAAAAGAAAAAAAAATATGTAAAACGATGTCATTGTAAGTTTAATACGTCACTGACATGACTGAAAGACAGCTGGTCCGAAAAATTTTGCTACTTCACCATAAGGGCTTGCTTATGGAAACTACGAGTCTTTTTTACCAGTATGGAAAAATCAGCTCAACCTTAGTTAAATAACTCTCAAAGAACTGCAATAAGCTTTCATTGTTCGTTTTTCAAGAATAAATCATTGTGTATTAGTTAAACACCGATTCCATGATTTTAGTTAAAGGCAAATTTGCCATGAAAACTATAGTTTTCGATCTAAACAAAGTCTTTTTGAAAGTAAGTATCCCATGTCCACGTTTTCCTTTCTAATAGAATATAAATCCATCACAGTGCAGACAGAAACAACATAAAGTATTGGCCAAAAATGAGAAATCTGTAACAGGACAAAAATAAATTCAAGATACTGTTTCAAATTTACACGAATGTAGACCATTTGCTCTTTTGTAGGAGGATTGTTATGATATATTTATATACACTATCCTCTTGTAAATGTAATGCATGGTAAGTATTTGGTTTCACATCCTCTGTTTACATTATTTGAATGCTGTGAATTACTAAAATAATTTTTATTCTAGCAAATGTATGTACTGATGGATATTTTGACACTGTTTAATACGAGTTTTGTCAAAAAAATTATGTTTGATTGACAAACTATTTTTAATATTTGCTATGTTCGATATCATACATGTATTTTACGATATTTTTGTTTTGGCGGTGATTCGTGCATTGGTGGAACCTCCAGTATTTGTTATGATGAATGTGCAAGTATATTTGAACATTCATTAACAGTTTATATAGCAAGTTTCTACATGGAATAAGTTCTAGTGAATAATAATATAATACATTTACCATCTCCTACAAATATTACACACCCGTATTGATCATGTTCTTATTTTCCATTTGGAGGTCAGTGTTTACTGTTAAACGTCTTACACAATGACTTTAGTACTTTATCATATAACTGTAATTAAAAGTGTAATGATATAATTATCTTTCAATATATGTTTCCAATCACAAAGTTTTAATGGTAATACATATTACTGTGTTTTAAATACGTGTTAGCAATATGCACTATTTTGGCGGAGAATTACATGGTGTAATGCAACTTAAATTTGTCAATAGTGTCGTGTACGATATCAGATTTCGTTACGAGTTCGCGCGCAGTTGCAATATATACTGTATTCCAATTTTGCAAATCAGCTTCTACAAATGATAGGGAATGTTATAATTGTCAAAATTTTAAATAATATAAAATAATCAGATTTCAAAATATACATTTATTTCTGAAATATAAATATTTAGTAAATTTTGGTACTATCTAAAATCAAAGCCAAAAATATTAAAGAACAGAGTACTCATACATGGGGATATTGGATTTTATACAATACTTACGCTAGTTCAATACATTTGTATGACTATTGTGACAGAAATGGTCATCCATTACACACGATATTTTTTGAAAGTGTTTGTTATTGTAACGTTAATGTTATTTCTATGAATATTCTGAAATCTAAGTAGTTAATTGTTGGTGGTCATTGTTTAATACAAGTTGTTGAGACAGTTGGGTTTTATGATATGTTATGAAATAGAGGGAACATAATAACAAAGTAAGTAAATTCTCTAAAATTAACTTAAATATTGATAAATTTAACATTGTAAGACTCGAATAAATCTTCTATTTATTTCATTGAGAGTGTCTATATCCTTGGACAGATATAGAGTTCTTTAACATATAAATAGGTTACGTAACAGGCATACTTTTCGGGGACTTCGTCTGTTAACAGACAACTTTCTATATACCACATCATACTTTTGGGGGTTTTCGTCTGTTAACAGACAACTTTCTCTATAGGGGCCCCGAGTGGCCGAGTTGTCTAAAGCGCTGTCCCTTTACGGATCACTGCCATCTTATTTCTGTCTGCGTGAGTTTGAGTCTAGAATTCGGCGAATGTGGTATGTGAGAAAGCTTGCAAGTAGCTTTTCGTGGGTCGGTGGTTCTTTCCGGTTTCTTCCTCTACCATTAATACTGGCCGCTATGTATTGCCTATCGTGTGCTGAAAAATGGCGTTAAGCACAACAACAACAACAACAACAACAACAACAAAAACAACTTTCTCTATACCACATCATACTTTTTGGGTACTTCGTCTGTTAACAGACAATATCCTATATACCACATCATTACACTGAAACCAATTCAAGGTTTCAGTTTAATAATTGCTGAAGTCCTCAAACTGGATGTAACTCTCTAAATGAAAGTGAGCTTGCGCTGCAAATTATACGTGTGTGATCACGTTACAATATCATAGGAACTGATAATTATAACTTACAATACTGACAGTAGTGCGATGAAATAGATTAGGTCATATTGAAAAACATAAATTGGGAATGGCCATCAAAAAATATATAGGACTGAGAGATTAATTCTGAGGTCGAATAAATTCAATCCAAACAAAGCTGGTACAAATAAAGCATTAACTGAAGTTTATCATATATCCAAGATTCGTCATTTTAGAAGATTCAACTCTAGACCAATTTTTAGTTTCCCAGATGTAATAATACAACAACAAATGACTTCTTATAGTTTTCATTAATTATGTCAGCAGCTATCAAAGATTAAAAAGTGATCGTGCATTTGTCTGCTTAGCAAAGTTTTCGTGTTGAAAACTTTATCACAAACCGGAAATAGTTATCAATTTAACATCTCTTGACCGTTTCTTTAGTTAGTAGTATAATAATTTACCACGGTAAATGATTGTTTCGCTTTGTGCAGGCACTAAGTTGAAACCTATCATTTTTATTATTAAAAAAGCACCAAGAATGGAAGATCTGATATTTATAAGTGTATTTGTTAACATGAATGACTTGAGCGAATCTCTTAACTTCGCTTGGTGCAGCTGAAGAGGACATTAACACTAATACACAAAAAACGCAAACGAACCTTTGATAATAGTCGGTAAAAAAAGCATGCACTTTAATCAGAGTAGTATTTCCAAAATAATTGATTTACACAAAACTTCATTGCGTCTTAGATCTGCTTTTTTCCCAAATAACGAATTTATATTATCTTGGTATCTTCCAAAGAAAATCCATCGAATAGCATACAGCTTTTGTAATGAAGATAATTAAGGCTTTGTCAACCAA
Organism: Potamilus streckersoni; assembly: GCA_016746295.1. NCBI lineage: Eukaryota > Metazoa > Mollusca > Bivalvia > Unionida > Unionidae > Potamilus > Potamilus streckersoni. Next base: position 223,848 of record JAEAOA010000420.1, read on the forward strand.
GTAGAGGACACAGCCTGCACTATATTTTCTATTTTTCAATGAGTATGCTGTCAAGATTGACTTCTAAACAATATCGCAAGACAAAAATTGTTCTCCAAACAAACAAAACAAATATCGATACTAAAAAACTTCAAAAATCCAACTTACGTTGGACTCATTTCATTTAAAATTTTCGGTTGCTTTGACCTTTTCAAGGTTGTAGACATTGCATTGCGTCCCATGATGAGTAACCATTATTAAGCACGGAGCTTAAATTATGTGACCGAACAATCGCCGTGGTAATTCATGTGAGAAATTGTCAACTCCTTGTACCCTGACATTATTGTAGACAGATGATAGTATAACAGGATAAAACATATGTAATTGAATTTATGAGTTTGGTTTCTGAAACAAAGAATATGTAATGAAAGACAATACAATATTCTTGATCATAACGAAATTTCTTCATAACGATGAAAGGCTGAGATCCATTTCTTCAATGACAGGGAAGACACTTAAATACTCAGGTGGGGATTTTGCCAAAAATTTAAGAAATGTTAAGATAGTAACTTGTCTTCAAGCACAACTAACACACTCGTGTTCCTAGACTGCATTAAATAATTTGAAACCTAGTAGCAAACAAAAATATAATGGGATGGAGCTGTATTGTCCTAGACTTTAAAGTAATCAAACTAAGGGTAAACGCGATTATATTGCTCTTGAGGGGTGTTCTTAACATGTATATGGCTACCTGAGGGGTGTTCTCAACATTTATATGGCACCTGAGGGATGTTCTTAACATTTATATGGCTACCTGAGGGATGTTCTCAACATAATATAATCCTGATTTTCGTAGTCTGCAGAGATTTGTACCGATACCAAACTTGCATCGAATGAGCCATAATAAAATATTGATTGCAGTTGCGGCAGAAGAAATACGCTAACAACGTTAGACCTAATATTTACAGTTTGTGTTCTTTGCGTAATTTAAAGACATGTAGAGCGATCTTGAACCTTTATGCCTTTTTGTTGTTGATCAATCTGTTCGCGTAAATCTGCAGATGCGCTTACATATAATCTTTAATTCTATTGCATTGCTTTTAATAGCACCCTAAGGCCATCAGAAATATTTATGACTGTTATGTATAAAATTTTAACATTTTTAATTGCATCTAAATATTTGACTCCAACAGAATACTTTCGTAGGGTGTATGCTCATCAGCAATTCCCAAAACTTGTAGCACCGTTACCCCTGGAATCTTATACACACCCACACCCACACACCGCTTACAACAGAACACAAGAAATCTAGTTACAATTTTGATGTTTTATTAACATCGTGTTTTCCTTACGCATGACAAAAGTTTTGAAAATCATCTTGTTTTTCACAAAATGGTTGTAACTGTCACAAATTAATGGTGAATATTGCAAAATTAATTGTATTTCTGATTATATTTATGATCCTTTACTCACATGTTTAACACGTGTCAAGTATGCCAACGCGGTTGAATGTTGTAAAATGCAACTTTCGAACAATTTCAAATCAAAAAGCAACCTAAAACAGTAAAGAGAAACAAGCCGTTTTACTTATTTACTACCGTATGTGAATATATATATATATATATATATATATATATATATATATATATATATATATATATATATATATATATATATATATATATATATATATATATATACTTGCAAGACTGCTAATGGAGTACGCTTGCTTGTATTTTAACTTTACTATTTTCTTCTGCCCACTAAATATTGTCTTGTTTGTAGAGTAAGTGTATTTTATCTTTAAATGCACTTTCTGATAAACATGTTATCGGGGTATTGGCATCCCACTCAAAGTTTCCCTGCCAATTATATCAATAGTGTAGTTAAGCGTTACTAGGCTTCAGTATCAAGACTTCGTATATTTACAATAATGTAAGCTCGGTGTCTTTCACAGTATCATATACAAGACTTCATATATTTACAAAGAGGCTCAATAATGTAAGTTCGGTGTCTTTCACGGTATCAGATACAAGACTTCGTATTTTTACAAAGAGGCTCAATAATGTAAGCTCGGTGTCTTTCACAGTATCATATACAAGACTTCGTATATTTACAAAGAGGGTCAATAATGTAAGCTCGGTGTCTTTCACAGTATCAGATACAGTATAGGTTTAGTCATCCCAATGTAAGAAGTTTTAGATAGCAACTTATAGAACAGTTAACATGGATATAGCAAATTAATTCAGCGACGATAAGGCACATGTCATGTAATTTTCGTGGTGGAGATGGATTGTTATTTTCTTTTTTCAGATATACTAAGTTCTTTTCTTTGATCCCATAATAATTAAGATTTTTCCAAACAACATCATAATATGGTATTATTCAGAACAAAATGTTTTTTTCCCATCTGTAGACAGACAAAACTTATATGAAAAAGTATCAGCTCCCTGCCCATGGACATTAAATCGTTGGTCCATGTTACTGCGGCAAACCATGTTACGTATCGCTATTCGCTCACAAATATCACTGTACTAAACTTGTCGTGGTACGCAGCTCAGCAACTTGCCCATATATAAATCATGCACATACATATGAATATTGTGAAGGTGTGAGACAATAAATTTGTATCGTTGAATAATATATGAATGAAAATTGCTTTAATTGCCAATAAAGAAATTGCAGAAGCGATGGTTGTAAAGCTACTGCTCATCTTGTCCTGAAAATGATTGCCCCTAACTAATGATAATCTACTTGCTTCTATTTATAAATAAACTTTTGACTGGTACAATGATCTCCAGTGTTTCATTATGTAATCATTGTTATGTATATGTACTATAATATTCAACAGTTAGGTGTTTGAAACAGTTTACGCAATATTACTTCTTGGCAATAGTAATCCTTATCAATTTTGACAAAATGCATCTTCTTATTATTGGTGAGTCATTTAGAAAGAAGAATCAGTTTTTATTACTGCATTGATCTTGGAATGACTTTAAGTTACACACACAAGTACTAGTCCTGAAGAAAAATATTTCCAGTTGAAAATCAGCAGAAGTGTAATTCCTGTGCAAATGTTTGTAAAATAGATGCGACCGAACGACTCATTTCAAGGTGGCAGTTTCACACATATCCATAGTGTTTATGCAAAAACAGAAAATGAAACACTATATTCAATTTTTGCCTGCTTTTCATTTCTTTTCTGAACCCGATAATTTTGTCTGCCACCGAAATAATGGTCCAAGGAAGGTATGCAGGAAAAAGTTTAATTTTAACAACCACACTGCAGTGCTTACCTTTATTTGGAATATTGAGGTCTACTATGAATAAATGGCAAGTTATCTATGAATGTAGCACGTCAGTATCAGAGCTTAATTTTATGACGCCATTGGATATATTGCCTTTCAAAGAATATAAGAAATCACAAGAAAATGGGTGTTGATGCTTCACTTGTTATATAGGCTGCACGATATTACTTTCTGGTTGATAACGCATAGGCAATAAGGGTCTGTCTGTAGTAGTTCTTGCACTATACAGAGAGTGGAATTGTATCACATGATTGAATTTATGTACACCTAACAGAAATTTTAAAAAAGCACTTGGGAATTGTATCACATGATTGAATTTATATACACCTTACAGAAATTTAAATAAAAGGACTTCAGATGATTGACTCAGCTTATTGCTGCTTAATATATGGGTAATGATTGTTGCCTGTTAATTCCCCTAATTTTACAATTGAAAACATACAGACGCGTATATAAATGGTAAAGTGTCATTTAAACTGCAGCGATCGACCGAAACTTCGCAAGGTGACCCGGTGAAGTTCATGCAGAAAGAGGTAAAACCAAAATGTATCAGTATCAATAGATTCCATGCATGTCTGCTTTTCAATTTACATATCTATCTGAAAATTGTGCCTGACACCAGATTCATGGTCCAAATACGGTGCAGAGAGGAATAGTCGTTTATTGTTATTTCTTTTAAAGAACTGATTCAGGCCTTAGGAAAATGGTTTTGACTTCTTTAAATACAATCCTTGGAGATGGAGCTCTTGGTCAGTCATCCGTCCATTCTCATAACATTTGTGAATTTAAGCAAACAAGGAATGTGAGAGATTAAAACGGAAAATAAAAATTAATTACAGTGAAAAGCAATATTATATATATATATATATATATATATATATATATATATATATATATATATATATATATATATATATATATATATATATATATATATATATATATATATATATAACCATTGAAGTTCTTCAAATGCCTTATGACCAGGAGTACAACAAGACTTTAACGTAGAAGTTGGAATTGAAAGTCATCGATTTACATGTGTTTATTTTTGTTATTGATAAACTGATCACAAAATTGATAAGACTAATATTTGACTATGTGGAGATAAAAATAACTGTTAAAAGATGAAATAAACATTATATCTGATAAGTTATAATATATTTTGCAAAATCTACCATTAATTTTATGAGTTCGAAGCTAATTGTAAATGAAATGACACAATAAAATAAAATAAACTGTTTACAATTAGTGCGAATTGGAGAAGAAAGTAACAGTCAGGTTTTCCTGTTTGCTCAACGTGAAGAATATCAGAAAAGCGGACCCAATACCCCTGCTGCAGAGAAGACAAAATTTAAGATTTGAATCCCTTTAAAATGCCGAATTTTGTCTTTTAAATAATAGGTTTAGTTTTTTAATTGATGATTTTACACAACACATTTGGTATGGAAGTGAATAGAAACTATTTTCTGCTACAGCCAATCCCCAGCTTCTAGTAATTTGTCTTGACCAATCTGATTAAATGTTTTTCATGATTTTTAATAATGTGTCCAATTATAGTGATTTTAACGGTCCACTAATCTATTGATAAAGCCAAGACACAACCACCAAAAATTAACGAATGCCCATCAGATTCTTCAGGGAAAGGCATTATGTATTGATTGATCTATCCCGCGTCCAAAGCGGGGAAATTTAACTGCTATATCAGTTATGAAAATAACTGATATAGCTGCTATTAATAAACACGAAAACTTGTTTCCAATTTCTCCCTATTGGAAGTGTCAGTCAAATAAATGTTAATAGCCGGCCACTTACTTTCATTGATCGGTTTCGAAGAGGGCGGAGCCATATAGATACATCAAGAGACATTTATGTATGTTTCTTAAATCTGACAGATAATAATTCCAGTAACACGTCACCCCACCCTTCGATTTGCATGCTGAAACTCAATAAAAGTTCAGATACGATATTTCGTGCTACACATGGTTCCGGACAGTGAGTTTTGTTCCGGATGCTGAAAGAACCCACACTGAATAAAGGCGTGTCCTGCTTGCGGGGGAATTCGGATATCCATACGTCACTGTGTTCTAGGATTTAAAGCCAAACTTTTGCCTGGACTGAAGAGAAACAGCATCAATTGAACACAAGTACACAGCTGCTTTGAGTATTTAAAGAACTTTCCGCGTGACCTGAGAATTGGTTGACATACCAGTGAATTTTGGACCTACAAGTATCTAACTGCTTTGATTGAAAAAATTCAGAAGAACTATGAAATACATACTGCCAGTGACGTTGGCATTTCTTTGCTTCCATACTGTTATAGGTGAGTGATTGCAATTACTTTGTATTTCAAATTGGTGTTATTTCGCTTTGCATCGTTACAGAGGAAATTCCAGTATCGTAAGTAATGTTGCCGTTTCTTGTGTTAATCATCTTACACATGCCACTCGCACTTCTAAGCTTTATTACGTTAACATAAAATCAAGAAATTCCTACGAAAATATTTTCAGTTTAAAAATCTTCGATGTAGATAAGATTTCCACTTACTTGCACTTATTCCCTTATTAATAATTGAACACCAACTTCATGATGTTGTTTCGGCATCTCAGTATATTTAAAAATTGTTTTATGCCAGGTGGATTAAAACACATAATCATCAAAACATATTTCATTGCAAACTGTTACAAGTTTGAAAACAACTTATGTCTAACGAAATCAAACAGACGGACAAGTTAACGTTCTATGTTTGTAACTTAACTTTTCTCTTTTAAAACTTTGATGGTTCGCATGATGCTACAGTCGAAGTTGTTTTAGTCAGAGGGGAGTTAGATTGTGAGATGATTGTGAGATTAATATATTACGCGTCTTCAAAAATAAGTAGATTTTACTTCTTACTCACAACTACTAATCGCCTTGGATCGTATTGACATGTTCCAGGACTTGTTAGTTATGTCTTGGATCGTACTGACATGTCACCTGACTTGTTGAGTATACCTTGCAGTATATATCCCTAATAAATTACATTTTACATTTCTAATATAATTAAACATACTCTAGCAATTTATGACACTAAGAACATTATAGATTCATTCAAACATTTCCACGTCAACTTTCAAGATTATGTCACTAGTTTCCTCTAATCAATAATCACACCTAATTATCATTCAATTTACGTGTATGAAAGTGCGGACTGGTTTTTGCAACTTATTTACTAATTTTACACTTACCGAAGTAATATTAAAATGTTTGTCTCTAAACCCACGAAAAAGACTCCAAATTGTTTATAGGTCTTTGTACAGTCAAACACATTGATCACGTGACAAATAATGAATGTATCTTAATAACTTTATAAATATTAATACTTAATTCTTATTATTTTCATTTTATTAATATTTATAATTATTGAATTTATTTTATTATGATTTAGATATCTTGAATTATTTAATTTATATTTATGAATATTGAACTTCTCTTTAATATTTATGAATGTTGAATTCTAATTAGTTCTATTTACTTAAATGAATCATTATATAACTCTTTATTTGACTGAGAATTTGGCGATGGTCATTTATGGATATTTTATCATATACAATTTATGATTATTATAGAAAATCACATGAGAGCTGGTAATGCCATGAATCTGACACCCTTTCTACGATAAGTAGACAAGAGCCCTTTTCAATCAATGTTTTTGACGTCATGAAACACAACGGAACTGCATTTGCTGAAAACTCATTTTTATTTTTTTTAATTTAAGTTTCAACGTCATATGGGTTGATTTACTTATTTCCGACAAATCTTGCATGGCTACATAAGGAAGCAAAAAATGTTAACCTGGACCAATATGGCCATTTGTCTCGTATCTTGAATATCCTCAAAAAGTCATTAAAAAGCATAATGATTTTGTTGGACGTGGGGACATTTTGCAGGATATACTTTTACAGCTAAGTTCTGATTCGCTAATGATCCCATCAAAATACAGATCTGAATATATCAAAAGAGAAAAGATCAATGCAAAATGCTGGTTGAAATTCAGAAAAGCAATTACATATATTAAGTTAACCTAACCTAATATTATTACTCTACTTAATTAATTTGAAATCTAGGTTCCTCTTTGACTACGCAGTTGAGAAGATTCGCTTGCTACCCTCCCTTGGAGCCAATCATGTTAAGTGGTAAACCGTTTATCTTATGGAGGATGTTTATCAAACCTAAAAGAATGTATTTAAGTTCGATAACACGGTTGATTAAGTGCATTGTATGTGGTCATCGTTTGATTTTATTGCTGTTTACGATGTTCGCGGTATTTTAAGAGTAAATACGCCACAATCTTCACACATGATTGCCAGATGCAGTTATTTGCTTAAGGTCTGATTTATATACCATAAAATACATAGGAATATAGATAAAAATTAAATATTTAAAGTGTTCAGAAAATGCAGCACTGTACTCATAGAGATTTGCTCTATAGTTATAAAAATGATTAAAACAAAACAATTATGTTTGCAAAACGGGCTCAATTTGAGAACGTTACATTTGTCGTAAATGAATGTACAAGCAATAAAAAAGAGAAGGAGAGGAAGTAAAGAGTTTGAAAAGAAAGCAGATAAGTGGAAGAATTCCTGTATGAACAGTGTCGAGGGGGTTCATGGCAAACATCTGCAAATGAAATCCTCAATAGTAACTGAATTGCTATACTGCAATTAAGCGCAACAATTTCTTTCAGTGTTGTTTATTTTGCAAAGGATCCGTTTCATGAAAGAAAGAATATTTGTTACATAAAAAGAGAAACTAGTGACCATGCCATTGAAGAAGTCGATATTTCTTAGTGTACTAAAATCTCACATTATTATATTAAGTAACTTTCTGATTGACTAATGAGGTCAAAAGTTCCAATTTGAAATTAATGGAGTAAGCATGAGAGAGATATCTAATTCTAATCGTTGTTGTCGTAGGGCTTAACGCCATTTTTCAGCACACGATAGGCTATACAAGGTGGCCAGTAATAATGGTGGAGGAAGAACCCAGTAAAATCCCGGAAAAAACCAACAACCAACGGGAAGCTACTGGTAAGCTTTCTCACATATCCACATTGGCCAAATCCGAGACTCGAACCCACGCAGACAGAGGTGAGATGGCAGTGGTCCGTAACGGACAGCTCTTTAGACCACTCGGCCAGTCGGGGCCCTATTAATTCTAGTCAGGCATCCTAGACCTCTTGTGTGACACACGATCTAATAAACGCTAACGTGATAGTAATACAAGGAGATTTCAAATCACGTGATCTTTGTACACTATTATTCACTTTCACCACATTATGTATATTATTGTGCAAGTGAAAATGTTCTAAAAGCCCTAATCTACTAGATCATATTTGTTTTCTGAAACTAAATTGCAAAGACAAAACATAAATTGTCATCATCAACCGAATAACATTGACTCTCTCCCCAAGCTTTTATTGTGCAAAGTTTCAACAAAACTGTCAATTACTTTAGCAACACTCACAGGTTTCTTAAAACCTATTAAAATGATTTTTCTTCCTCTGAAATGGTTTTAGAAGTTCTTTTCAAGTCAAACGAATTATGTCAATAAATTCAATATACAGTCCGGAAAACGGTTTCTTTGAGCATTGGAGTAATATTAATTACTTGCACAAGTCATTGCTTGTATCTAACGATAAAGTCATCAGATGTATTTTGAAAATAAAATAAGGATGCGCAATTATTTTCTTTAAATTTCGTTCGAACATTGCCCCAACTAGTAAACAACCATGTAAAAAGGATAATAAATATTCTTTTAAATAAGAACTCATAGTAACACTATAAGCTAAGTACACGCGACACTGTAACAATAGATGCATTTGCTTTATGCAGTACGCAGTCGAAAAACGTATCTTAAAATTGCAAGCACCTATCAATTTATTTAGTGTTAGACTTTATGTGAACTTCATGAAGCTTTATACACTTTATTCATAATATATCAGGTATACATACAAGATAAATCAATGCAAAGAAAATAATGTCATAATATAATATTGTTTATTTCGCTTGCGCGTCATATAAGTTTTTATTTCAAAACTCTGTTATATAATACAGAACATTTTACAAATGTTCCCAAAGCAAACTAAAATATCTATCTGCACGCTACATGATGTGTCTCATATGTAAATCAACAATAATATAGGATTTTTATTTTTTGTTATGAACGTGTAATTTCAATATATTTTAGAGCCAACATCTAGAGAAGGAAATATGAGCGAACGTATTAAGCACGTCTCATGCCAGTTTCAGTTCACTACAGAGTGCAATGAAAGTCTTATGTACGACAACCGGTATAGCATGGCGGGCCTTGCAAGTCCTATTCTATTGAAAATTGAATTCTGGGTCTTGAATTCTGAAGGATGGGTACATAAATTAGTCTATTTGCAGAATGTACGATAATTTAGGTCGACGTACATCAATTTTCCAGCAATTTCAATTCTAATGAGATGTATCGGATATGAATGTCTCATGAAACTTTGCCTGGATTACAGACTGGTCAATTTTCTTAAAGTTTTAGATTAACGGCCTGGAGACATGGGAAAACTAAGAGGAGTGCCCTCTGCTTTACCCCTTAGACCAAATGGGCTAATTTTACCTTTTCTCAGTCCTAACTGCTTAAAGTAAATAGTGTATCCTCTTTGCTTCGTTTTTGGATTTATTACCATATCGGTGGCGACCATTACAAAAATTAGAGAAAAAAACAAAAGCCCCCACCCCACCCCAAAAAAACAAACAAAACAAGAAACAAAAAAAACACAAAACCAAAAAACCTACCAAAAAAAAATGCGTAACAAAAGAAAACAAACTTTCATGACAATAGTTTTTACCATTAGTTTTCATGTAATAAAATGTCACAAAACAGCAAAATGGTGCATGCAGTAGCATGCATCTTTGCCTCGTGATAGATAAGGTAAAGGTCTTATGTTAAATGACTATAAATAGTATTAATAATCACGGAAAACACCTCACACGTCCCAATATTGCTACAATTTCAAATGGTTGCCATTAATTAATAAAAATCTATGTTCAGAGGGTTATCTTCAGAGGAATATAAATAAAAGAATACATTGGCAATTCCAAGATATATCGACGAATGTACCAAGGTTAACTGTAACTTGTCTGTCGCGACAAACGGGAAATCATTAATCATTCGACAAACCATTCTAACACAGGAGATGACAGGATCATAGCATGAACATCAGAGTCTTAAGACGCTTTAAATATAATGTATACCATTAATTCCGCTTATCCAGCGGGAGCCGCGGGAGCCCTGGGCGGCTACCTAATTTTGTCTTTGGAAAGGTACTTATCTCCAATTTTTCCAGCAATATATAGCCAATAATGTACTCAAAAAAGCCGTTAAAAAGCAAGAAAGGCAACGTTCATCTTCCTGGATGTCTTGATGGCAAACGATTGAATACAATCTAAAAATTGCTGTCATTTTAGTTCAAATAAAAGAAACACGGTCTTAAATTAGGGAATTTATTATAAACACAAAGCCCTAATTGGGCAATTGATAAAATGTTAGGCTTACATATCCACATTATCATATTTGAAACAGGTTCTTAACAAAACCTGATCTTCGCTAAATGACGTCCCCTTGATTTATAGCTTAACATACATTCTAAGGTACAACTAATTTAGACTATGCGCTCAAAAGGAGTTAAGATGCCTTGCTTGTATGTCTCTTTTAATAAAGTTCCAATTCTCATAAAGTCGAAAGTAATTATATATAAAATTATCAACTGCTGTATAAGCAGTTGATAATTTTGTATATAATTACTTTCGATTATGTGCTACATTTGGACATAAGACTAATCTCTGT
>JAEAOA010000420.1:237500-337500 GCA_016746295.1 Potamilus streckersoni
TATATATATAACTCGAATAACTCCAAAAAGAGGACGGACAACACCACATAAATTAGATTCTTTTTTTCTTCTCTGCTTTTCGCATTTGTGTCAAGGGTAGAACCTTGACAGTGTGTTTAATTACATTGTAATGAATGATGTTGCATGTGGTTGTATGGTTTGTTTGTTGAACAGCCAAGCTTGGCCTCGGTTTCGAAATGGATTAATGATCTCACTCATCAAGAACGGTCTATAATCACAGTGATATCAAGATTAATTACTCGCAGAAGGACTACTGGTCGACCAAGCACCACAAATCATCTACCACGGAATTAGGGAGATAGCTTTTCACACTAGGTCAACATAATCTGACATTCACTTCGTAAATAATATCGTCCAAACTTACTTTAAAGCTTTCTGGCTATGGTCCCACGTGGCCACTGTACCCGCTTTTATGTAAAAAAGGAAGTAAATCAAAATTTACTCTTTACATCTTTTGGTGTGATTCGTCAACATGATTGTCTTATCTGGTGTGCTGAAAAAAATGACTTTGAGGCCTATAGGACATGGAAGTTGTGCTTATCAAGCAACCGTGACATTTTACTCCAAAATGATAAAAGTATCCCTCCGAAAGAATAATAATAAAAGAAAAGTTGTCTTTGTAGTTTTGCTTCTACTTTAACGAAGCGCAATCTCGATCAATAAGCATTTCACTAGACTGTCTTATGGTGAAATTCTCCCGGAGATATGCAAGACTCTGCTTGAACGAGATTACAAAGACAGGCCGGCCCTAGGGCAAGGCGAACGAGGCAACCACCTTTGGCATCGTACTTTTGGTGCCCCGAGTTGCTGACGAAAATCAACTCCGCAATGCAATTTTTTTGTTGCGTTGGGTACTCTCATGGCTTGCTGCCTTGGGCCCCGCACATCCAAGTCCGTTCTTGTACAATGAGCATTAAGAGGTTGCCTCCATTAGCATGCCCGTGTCTGTATGCTTTTTATCTCTTAGTTTTGGTGGAGCCTGAACGTCAGATGGTAGGAAAGTTATTCTATCTACATATTATTCCAAGTCTTACATATTCATACTAGATATTATCTTTTGCGATTTGATTCTATATTGGATGTCATTATAAAATGACATTAGAATGGAAATAAAGGATAAGAACAGATTTTTAAATATATTTACTAATGCTGATTTCAAATTAGTTATATCTTACGAATGAAAGGTCCAGATATAAACAGGACAGCTTGTTCATCAACATTACACATGTTAAAATGGAAATAATTTAGCCGACAATCTTTCGTATGCTCGCGAGTTACACACTATGTGTACACAAGCAATTTGATTTGCGATAAGCGGACATGATAAATAAGCTTTCTATTGATTCTGATCATTGGGTAAACTACTTCATAGCTCCAGAACTCAGGTCAAACTGAAATATACGAATCGTTCTGTGGTCCACTAGGCAATCAGGAGTAATTAATAAAGCAAGGGATTGTGTCCAGTGGTCGATTTGTTGGCGTTTCGTGGAAAATTCTGTCGGGGACTAACTTATTTTAACCACACATATTTGTTGTTTCCATGTTTACTGTTAACAATGAAAGGCACATTTGTGTTCATTATATTTTGAAATTGCATATTAGTGTATGTCGCATGCAGTCTTTTGATTTTGTAGTGGCGAATTTATACCAGTGGTTGAATAATTCAGATGAAATTGTCATTCAAAGTTTTATCGAAACAAGCTATATTAACATTGTAAATATCTGTCAGAATTGATTAATCACGATAGATATTACAATTTAATGTTGTGGGTCATATTTGTGTGGGACAAATTCGAAAGTAGTAATTCATTACTCGAGATGAATATTTTAAGTTTTTTAGAATGGAAAGTGTTTATGCTCATTCACCCTGTATTTACCTGTTGGCACCTAGATATCGTAATGTTATATGCTGGAATTTTTTGGGGGTGGGGTTAATTTCGAATATACACATACAAAATTGAGATGGCAGTTATCAGTTAAAGGCGAGCGATTTAGACCACAAGGGTCCTGAATGTTATGTGGATTTTATCAGTGTATTGACATAAATAGGTGTGATATTATAGTCTGATGTGCTTAGACATTCTTGACTAATCGTTTTCTTTTGCAAGATAAAGGACAGAGTGACAAATGTGGTAATTTCAGTTTGTTCCCCATGTCAAAATAAAAAAAATCAGTTAGAATATTAAAATATAATGAATATATAAATGAAGACAAATCTTCAGGATTTGAGTGCATTCAATATTTAATTTCATAAATTGCTTTACATTACATCAACCTTTCAAGATTAATCTCTGGAGAAACCTTGCTTTCCTTCTACTTTCACGAAGATTAGTTGCAAGATTTCCAAATTTGTAATATACATCAACACAATATTGGAAAACCTTAAGTATCTGGTTGCGCCCAATGATTTTCTTATGATCTAAGAAGAAATTCGATTACTTTCCTACCTTACCATTCAAGGACTTTTTTTCAAATCCAAACATTTACAAATCGTTTAATTTATAATGTCAGTGATACAATGTGAACATCATATCAAGATTAAAAAAAACAAACATGTTCTTAGTAATGTTGTCTTTGTAATAAAAATTGTTCACAAATATTTGGCTTACTTTCAAAGACAAGTCTTAGTAATCGAAATGACAATATTCGCACCCTGGTACACATCGATGTCAATTTAACCACTTAATTACAGTAATTGATTACGCGCAACGTGAAATTGTCTCTTGATGTATTTCGCATGCTTTGCTAGTGACCCATGTCCACTAGGATAAATGATGTTATTGATCATAATTTGTATTGACCAAAATAATAATACAATTTTAACTTTGATATATCTGATTGGATTGAAGATGTTACAACATTCTGGGTGATTAAACATTTTTATTTGCTTGAGTTTTATTGAAAACATCGATTCTAAACAAATGTACACAAGCCATAGTTTGGTGAAACCAAACTCACAAATATCTGAAAATGTTCTTTAAGGTTCAAAATGCATTTAGTTCTTTTGCTTTGCTTTGTTCGTTAATATGTTATAAATACGTGAAAAAGGTACTGAATATCATAAAATCTTTCCAGACGTAGATCTATTTACTTTCCCAATGTAAACCTCGTCACACAAAATTCTGTAAAATGCAAAGGTTTTGGATATATAATGATACAGTCTTTAATACCCGAGCCAAATGCGCTGGGTTGCTTAAAATATTCAATTATCCGTTATTAACAAGAACAACACATCATTTTCCAATATTTGTGTAAATGTAGGACATTGATTTTGGAATGTGATAAAATACAACGTTTTGATTGTTACTTTTTAATGGAAGATTAATAGTTGTTGTACAGATCAATGAGGTCTTAAAACTGTAAATTAATGATTTCGTATTTACCCTTGAAGCATTCAAATATTTGACCAAGTTATGTGGTCCTCGCTTCAAGCGTAAGGATGAATCACGTTGATGGCGATCCCCCCCCCTTCGACCTGCGTTAGCAATCTCTTCAAAATGTACATTCCAGCTCAAGAAGAAACTTCGTTTTCAAGCTTAGTGAAATGAAAATATTTTTTTTCAGTAATTTTCAGGAAGAATAAGTTCACTTGCATAGAATACTAATAACCGATGGCATTAAGTTACGATTTTACTGTTCATCAATACCAAGTGTTGTATATAAGAGGCACTCTCTACGAGTAGCTGGCTCAATTTTGAATCAGTTTAATTCTTTTGTGCCGATTGTTGCTGTCTTTTTTGTAGGGTTTAACGCCATTTTTCAGTACAATATAGGCTATACAAGGTGGCCTGTATAAATAGTGGAGGAAGAAACCGCGAAAACCCCGGAAAGAACCACCGACCCACGAGAAGCTAATGGCAAGCTTCCTCAAATACACACATTGGCCGAATCCGAGACTCGAACCCACGCAAACAGAGGTGAGATGGCAGTGATCCATAACGGTGAGTGCTTTAGACCACTAAGCCACTCGGGGACCCTGCTGTACCAGTACAATTATATTTGATTATATAGAAGTCTATGACGGTTTAATCAATATTTTGTTACATCATATATTCCTAGAAAGGAAAACATTTTGACATGAATACCAGGCCGATTTCCCCTTTTTATCAAATGAGACACTTGAGGCGAACGCTTAGTATCCAGTCATTCTGATTTATCGACAATTGCACAATGAAGAAACTGCTCTGCAAAATATGATTGCGCTAGAGATAACGTTGTTTACCCTAATAGGATGTAAAACCAGTCGTTCGCCGGATTAAATTAAAGCAAGGGTCGCTTATCAACAAAAATATTGACATTTTTATCTGCAACTTTTTTATAACATGGATTGAATTTCGGCGGGTATTAAACATTTTTTTCGGCCAAAAGCATAAATATCGATTTCTGTTTTAGAGAGTAGTCCCTTATATATAATTTATAACGATTTCGGTCCCTTTTGACACAATTATTCACTTTTTATATCTTGAATAATTAAAATAAGTTTACCTTTCGTCCTAGAGAATCACATCTGGACTTTGAAATAAGTTAATCAGTTTAAGATTTACGCATATATCCTGAGAAATGTACAAACTTTGACGAGGAAAACATTAGTATCCAAGCTGCTTCGAGTATTTCGACATCAGAGGGGAAGGGCAAATATAACTTGCTGTTAAAAAATTTGGCCTAAATAAAACAATGTTTAAGTGAAAGCATCATTGCCTCCGTATTATATTAATGAAGCCTTTGCACGCATGCAATTTAAATCATGCCTTGTAAAACTCCATCTCGGCCTGATGAATCTCACGCATACGGTGAAGATAAAGAAAGAGAAAGAACAAAAGAAAACCGTAAATATGTTTCACAGAATAAATATTTACAATAACTGACAGGCAATACATGTTTCATAGAATAAATATTTGTTTTGAATGACTACAAGCTATTTGTTTTTTTTGCTGGAATGTGATATATCTCACGTCATTTTGAGAGACGTCTTCAGTGCAAAATGCACATTATTATTCTAGGTAAGTGACAGGACCGTTCTAGATGCGGGATGTTGCGGGTTCGAAACCAGGCTGAATCATGCCAAAGACATAACAAAATGTATTTTACAGCTGCCTCGCTAGGCGCTCATCATTAAGAGGTTAGTGTTAGGACTGGTGGGCCTGGTGTCAAGATAATATGACTGGGTGGTATATTATGTTACATGTCTGCGGCATGATATCCCAGTGCTAGACATCACTATAAATTACCGCACTGCAGACATCGTAGCGATATGATTGAAAAAATGCTAATGCTGAGTTAAAAATCCTCCCAAAATGTCTTCGATAAAAATGCATTCTACGTACCTGATATATGTCTACAATAAAAATGCATTCTGGGTAATTTATATATGCAATACAAATGCATTCAGTGTAGATGAAATATGTCTATAACAAAAAATACATTGGGTAAGTGATATATATCTGCAATATAAAAGAATGCATACTTGTATTCTGCATAACGTATTGATCTCAACAATAAAATTGTATTCTGGGTAAGGTAATGATCTTTACAATAAAATGCACATCAGTAACTGGGTAAGTTATCAGTGTATACAATAAAATGAATTCTGAGTAAATTATAGCTGTCTACAATAGAAAAAATGCATACTCTTATTCTTGGTAGGTGATATATGTCTATAGGTATAAAATACATTTAGGTTAAGTGATAGATATCTACAATAAAAATGCATTTTGGGTAGGTGGTCAATGTTTGCAATACAAAATGCATTCTGGGTAACTGAAAAATTAAGATCAAACACATTACTATGCTTCTATTTACATATTCTGTTCAGTAAATCTCATAGAAATCTCTCATGAATAGATTTGGTTATAAACTTGTCCGAAAATCTCCTAGAAAACTCTCGTCAATAGATTTAGTTGAAAACTCGTCCGTAAATCTCATAGAAAACACTCAATATATTTGGTTAAAAACTCGTCCGTAAATCTCACAGCAAACTTTCGGCAGTAAATCTAAAAATAACCCCCTAGTCAGTAAATATCGTGCGTCAGTAAATCTCTTTTTTGAAAAATCTCGACAGTAAATTTCATTAAAAGAAACTTGTCAGTAAATCGCATCGAAAATTCTCGTCAGTAAATCTGGAAGGAATCCTTCATGAATTTATTACTTATTTTTATGAACTTTCATTTGCTTCTTTTGAGTAAATGTGTTTATCATGGAGACAAATTTGAAACTTTTTATCTTCATTGTTGAAAACATTCATATACTCGATGAAAATATGTCATTGCTTTAAAAACTGCTAAAAATGGAATCAGTTGCTATAATGAAATTCCGGTCTGTTGTCTATTCATTTTCTATATTTAGTGTAAATTATTAACTAACTTAATTCAAATAGATAGCTTGTGAAACTTTAGATTTATTCATGGGTGAAAACGATTCTGACTATTTTAATCTGTTTCTTTAAAATATAGTCTATGTGATTACAACAATGGTTTCAAAACCAACTATTTCACTATTGGGATATCTCAACATAAATATAAGGAATACTGTTTTTATTTCTAAGTAGGAAAATTATTTTGCTTATAAACATTGGTGCAACTTTGCTATATATAATTTTTAAGAAATAAAATACTGCACAAAGAATCCTAGTAAGCAAATATAAACTACTCAAGTAAATAGAAAATGAACACAACAAATACATAGATGCGAAAGGTCTTTAGTTTCTTTACATTTCATTATTCAGTTCAATTATCTACTGCTATCATTTGAACATGTTTTTTTCAGGAAGTGCGTCGATGCTCAAATTTTCTTGCTAATACTTAGAACAAAGGCAGGAGACTGGAAGTCTTTTTGATGTGAATATTTGGCCATTAATGACAAAATGTATTCATCTCGGTACTCATGGTTATCAAATTACGCTCGCTTTTGGTCGCCATTACACTGAGTTACACAACAAATGGTGTCTGACTGCAGCAAACTTAATTCTAGGAGCCGAAAAGGCCGATAAATTAAGCTCGTTGCGTTTAAAAGGCATACAATCAATGTTTAAATAAAAAGCAAATGTTTTGGGAGTATCGTTGGAAATAGTTAACATGGACATTGATTTTCTCGGCTGAATAACTAGTAAGTGAGGATCCAAGAACAGGTTCACGGAATATTTCTACATTACACGACGATTTTAATAATGTTTCGAATACTTTCCATAATGATAGGCAGAGTATATTCCATTGAATCGTAAAGACAGGTGAAATTTTCAATCAGGAAACTCATGTTTTCCTTTGATGTAAATCAGTAATTGCAGGTAAAAACTTGAACGTCTTTTTGAAGTTATTTTTTGTTATATATTCAGTGTAAGATTATTCCATCAGTGAAAAGCTATGATCTGGAAGCCAAAACAGAATACTTTTGATGTAACACTTTCGTACAGGAATATATTTGCTTATTTTTAAAATTTTAGACAACGCAGTTATAGGTGATTTATATTTTATGGAAATCATGAAATACGGGAATCATGAAACTATAATCTTGAAAATCAATTATATAATGAATGAACGTATATAGTGAGACAGAGGCTGTTTATGCTTCGTGATTCATTGGTTCTTAAGCTTCATCACATGAAGAATTCGGGAAAATATCAAGTTCAATGCTTATAATTTGAAATAGAAACCATTAATAAATCTAAAAAATACATGACAAAACTATTATGTCAAAATTGTTTACAATTATCATCAAATCAAATAAGAAGGACGCGTGAATACATAAGCAATTCTTTTCAAGTTTTCCGAACCAACTGATGTGATCTTAACCTATTCAAATGCCTCTTTAAAGATGATTGGTAAAAGCCTTTTACATGACAACCAGGACAACCATAGGATTTTGGCCAATAGTAGTTCTTTAATTAGAGTGCAGCTTAATTTTTCGCTTAGCACTCTATTACCATAGCCCGATTTAAGGTACTTATTGATAAATACAAAAAAAATCTTCTGTTTCAGTTATGAAAAAATAGTAATTTCCAAAATTTTTCTTTGAACACATCATGCTGAAATCAATCATTTTTCAATGGCAACTTTCGGGTTTGACGTGATGATAACTGTATCCAAATTACAGACAAATCTGGTGCTGCTTCCGCTATATTTGAAAGGACAAAGGGAGAAAATGACAGAAATTGATAGGCTATGTAACAGGTGGAAATGAACATTGATTGTGCCTTAAACAGTTTACGGTTGAATTGCTATGATATCCGCACAAAGTTTATCAGCTGAGAGGTAATAAAAACAAAAAATCGAACCAGTGAGAGTTAATTTTATAGTCGACATCTGTCAGTGTTTGCTTTCTTCTCTACCACTTTAATTTCCACTTGTGTTTCGTCCAATTACAGATAATTGATGTATTTGACAATCCAAATCAACACCGGTTATTTTGTCATTAAATGAAATAAAGTTGGACTTTTTACGTAGACTAAATTTTGTTGTGTACTCTTCTCAGTGATTTAATGCACAGACTTGACGCGGTTGGAGTTGGTTAATAATTTCAATTACATTTGCGTCGACAATTTGTGGCAAAAACTAATCGGCACTAAAGGAAATCTGTAACCCGGTTGGCCTTGATGGGGAGTCGTCTTTTACGTTCGTTACGTGAGGCCATAACAACGTCTTGAAATCTCTTGAATCTCTTGAGTCGTCGCAAAATAGTTATACGATTTATAAATCAATTATCTTAAATTGGCGGTGTTTTACACAGAATTCTAATTAGGTCTTCGTCAAATAAAGACATAGCAGAGTCTTATCAGAAAAGCCCTAACATTAACTCAGTCGGTAGTACTATCTAATTCACATATTCCGAATGAGACGACACGCGCTTTGATGAATTCTGCGTACTTTAATAGATTATTTATTGTTTCTAAATCGTAACATTTCTGTTTGATTTTGTATCTGTAAGGCTTCATTTGTTACCTAATGTCAGGTTCTGGCAAAAGTTTGCATGACTTTAGATAAAATTCGAGGAAGCTTTACGAATTTTATTTCTTCGATTACATAAGCAGATATCACGAAAGTAAAACGTGTTACCTACGTCTTTCCTTCTTCTTTCATGCAAAATGTGGTAATGCTATTAAGATCTTAATATGACTGTAAGCACCACATAATAACTATCTCTCAGGTTCTTTTAAATTTAGGCACCCTGAAACGGTAACAAAATTAAGTTTAATATTTTTTCTTGAAGGTTTTTTTTGTGATAACTAAGGCATTTTAATTTTCAACTGATTATGTGATATCATATTACAGCATCTCAGTAAATAAAAAGTGAGGAACTTTGTTTTTAGAGAAAGGAGTATTATTTGTGACACGACAACAGTGTTATTGTCAATTATAAAAGGAGAGAAAATATATAGGCTAAGCTTCACTAGGACGGATATAAACAGAAATAAACATCCAAGACTATTTAGACAACAGACTGACTTATGGTTTATGTCAGAAAAATGTATTCGACAATGACAGAAACGCACAAGGTCACACCTTGGCGAGCTTGGTTTGCACACATGTTTGTGCTATCAAAGAAGTACATTTCATGGCAAGGATTATCAGTAAGATAAAAGGAGAATATAAAATAGTTTACAAAAAAATTAATCGTTATATCATGACATATAAATATAGATAGGAGAGTATATATCAAATATACCGAATACTATGTATGCCCAACTTCTGTCCGACCAATTACGTACCTGACTCTATGCATTTCTATGTTGATCGAATGTGAGTAATTTAAACTCATTTTTGTCTTTTTATCCCAAATCAAAGAGAGTAATTTTCTTTGCGATGGAGTGTAGTGGTACGGATATCTCTATTGAGACCTGTTGGTTAACATTAGTGCATGAAGCTTAATATGCAAGTATGCTTCATATAAACAAAGTTAAAACTTTAACTGGGGCATTGTTTGGATGACTGATAATATCATATTACACTATAAAGTGTCCAAAACATTTAAATACGAGATCAATGAATCATTCAAACAGTATAGAATGCACTTGAAATCAACCTAACTTTTAAATTTGTTATGTTTTTAGGTTTAGATGAGTCCGTATCCGATGTAGACACAAATGACGCAGAAGCCGACTCTCAGCTTTACAGAGTCCGTAGGGGCGGATTAAGTATGCTGAGATTAGGACGAGGACTTCAAATGCTTAGGCTGGGCAAAAGAGCTCTTCCGATGCTTCGCCTTGGAAGGTCGACAGGTGAAGATCTCTCGTCAGGAGATGTAAATTACCTTCTGGATATGTTACTTCGCCACCAATATACACGTCAGGTGCCTCTTCCCCGGTATGGAAAGGACCTTGATAAGCGACAGACTTTGGCTGATCTCAGTTATGAAGATATCGTAGACCTTTTGAGGAGTTTAAGACCTGCCTACACTTACGATCTCGATACAAGTCCGGAACGACAGATTCGTCCGGCTCCACGTCCAGGAATCGTTCGTTACAGGTATTAGCAGAACGTTTTAATATGTTTTCATGAACTTACAAAATAATCTCCCATAATATCACTTTTCGCCATGATATAGCAGCAACCCCGGTCATTACTGTCAAGTAAAACAATTTTTAGTGAAAAAAAGGGATTGACCTCCACAGTCTACGGAAAAATGAAAACCAAACAGCTCAAAATTATGTACATCCTGAAATATACTACCTGAACGTTTATGACCAATTACTCATACTAAAGTTAACAAATTTATCGTTAACTAAAATAGCTTTTGAATTTTTAAATATTTTATAAATGAAATAGTACTTTAATTTGTAATGTTATGTAGTATTTCGAAACGCGATAGGTCCTTTTGTATGCTTACAATTCAAAATGGCCACCTCTGCGGCACATAAAAGGACCTTTCACCGAAAAGGGCGAAGATGATATTGTTCGTTGTTTTGGATCACCCAATCAGAATAAAGTTATAAAAGATAATAATTTACATATGAAATTATGACTATAGATGCTTATTTGTGTTTCATAAAAGGCATAAATATTTTTTAAAAAATCGTTGTTATTATGTCTATATATGTGATATCTAACGTAATAGTATTGAAGACAATCCATATACAAATGAATATTGACCCTAAAGTCGCCTTAAGGCGGATAGTTCCTTCCCATTGGAAAATAATCTCTCTAAAATCTTCCACAGCTGATGATCTATTATTTAAGTCCCGCTTTAGTTAGGGAAAAAGTATTTTTGCTTTTATGTATATAGGGTATAAAGATTCTGAACAAAATTTTTCAACTTACAAATTCCTCTCCATTATAAAAATAAAAGGCAAGAGTTGTGGATGATGCACATACATTTATCGAAACACGAGGTATGCAGAGAGAAAAATAAAAGCGAGGTATAGTTTTGATGTGGTTTGGTGCGTAAAATGTTTAACTGTAGAAATAATAGAAAAAGGTGACCATTTGCTTGAAAATCTTACGTGTTAATAACAATTTTCTGCCGTACCTTTGGTTGCAAAGTACATTTTGGTGTGGTCTGATACGTGAATAGTTTAACTGTACTCAAATAGGAATAAAAGGTGACCATATATTTGCGAATCTTTTTTTTAGAAAAATATTTAATTTATGCAGTTCCTTTGGTTGCAAAGTACTTTTTCGATATATAAAATTCGTTGTAAAATAAAAAAAAGACTACGATGGTCTTTGTCTTTAGGAAATCAAGAAAAGGAAAGATCTGCAATAATATTTTACCTAAAATATCATAATTCAGTGAAATGCATTTACGTCATAACTGGCATAATAACAAAAAAGCTTGTCAATTACCAAATACTAAATAACTTGCAGCAGACATTTTGAGCTTGGTAATTTCGTTTCTGAAGGTTTGTATGGATGATTAATTTCTTGTGGATCGTGGCAGATCATTCATGTATCGATAAGTGGATGCGTAAAACATTTTTAAACAAAGATTTTCTTTGTTGATATTAAATTATATTCCTAATGTTTCTCAGATTATAATGCAGTATATATAGCAAACGAGGTGGGTGTAAATGATTTGTGCAGTCCTGAGACTGGTAGTTGATAATTTTGTAGAACTGCAGAGAGATTTTGTGGGAGTAAATCTGTTATACAGTCCGGAGACTGGTAGTTGATAATTTTGTAAAACTGCAGAGAGATTTTGTGGGAGTAAATCTGTAATGCATTCCGGAGACTAGTAGTTGATAATTTTGTAAAACTGCAGTTTCTGTTTCACATTTCTTCCAGAGTAGGACATCCAGTTTCAAAATAAAGATCTTTTCTGCTAGCAAATGATTCTTGACATTCCACAATTATTCAGGTTGCTTCAAGCTGTAATTTTTTCATGTCTTGAAGAATCTGAGCTAGGTCATATTCATATTCTAAACATCTAGTTTTTTCCAAAACAAATGTTGAGATGAAAATTTTACGTGCATTGGTTTTAAAGTAATTATTAGTGGTCACTTTAAACTTTGCTTCAAGGGGCAAAATAGGAAAGTGAAAAAAATGTGTTCCTTCGGCAAAAAGTAAATGGATGCTCGTGAACGTGGCCATCATTTCCATCAAATTTTCATTTATCTAGTGACAAGATTTAGGTATGTAAAACTCCCTAAAAATCGTGAAAACGGCGAGAAATGTCTCAAAGTGTGAACGCATAAATAAGAGGAGGACAAATCCATTGTCCAGAAGCCAAGGACAATTACAAAAAAATTCATGCCAGATAGCCATTTTGCCAAACATGCGCGGTCGGGCAACAAATGGTATTAAGATAGAATGATCATACAAAAATGATATTGAATTATATATATTTTTTAGCGACAAATATCATTTTTCTTATAAAACTATCACTTTGGGTACGTACAAGAGGGTGCTCATGTTATGTTTATATATATATATATATATATATATATATATATATATATATATATATATATATATATATATATATATATATATATATATATATATATATATATATATAAAAAATTCAGTTTTTGAGTGTTGGGTGTTGGCCGTTGGTAAGAGGCCTCACTAATTGTTATGTGTCCGCAACTTGTTAACCGAATAAGTAAAGTTATACCCATTCCATACCACTAGTCCCTCTACCCGAAGCCTTAAAAAAGACAGCATTGAGAAAAGGAATTGTCAAATTAACATTTACTGATTATAAATAAATTCAGTAAATTTATAAACTTGTGTGACACATTCAGATAGCACGATTGATGGTGAGAGAAGTTATGTTCAATGAATATATATATATATATATATATATATATATATATATATATATATATATATATATATATATATATATATATATATATATATATATATATATATATTTATATATATATATATATATATATATATATATATATATATATATATATATATATATATATAAAGAATTATAACTATATACCAGACAGAACAGACAGTGCTATCCCTGGATTCTGTAGTAGAATCTTCATAATAGTGGGCAGAAATAATAGTTTAATACAAACAATACTATCATACAGGTTAGAGAAATTAAATTCGTACTCTACCGAGTTTCTAACCCAGATCCACGAGTAAATGGCACCCATCGCCTAGCCTGCACGCACCAGCCCATATACCGTCACAACTAAGCATGCATCACCAAAATATGATGGCACTGAATCGGTGTTATATCAGTTCGTGCGTAGCAGACACACTCGCATGACGACCTAGTAAATAATTCTCATATGTATACACAGTCGTTCCAGATTCCTATGGAAGAAATCAAGGTATATAGGATTTTTGTAATACAAAGAATTATAGATATATATTAAAAGGAAACGAGGCTTACCGAATTTCCTTTTTATGAACAATGCATACAAATATATATATATATATATATATATATATATATATATATATATATATATATATATATATATATATATATATATATATATATATATATATAATTTTAGGAACTACTTCAGTAATTTATAGAGCAATCAGAAAAATGTTTGGTAACCAGATCTTAAAAGCTAGTTGTCTAGGGACACACTGGATTTGCAAGATTTTTTTTACTATCCCTTTAGCCTTAAATTACATTTTCTATTAAAAGGATACTAATAGTGTATCTCTCATAAATGTAATCCATGCTGCAACTGTTCTTGTTCTTGTAGGCGTTCAGCTGATCAAAGTCCGACTGAGGGACAGTCTGTTTCTACATATGACGAGGACCACGACCAAAATAAAAGGGCAGCCCCTCTACCCAGAATAGGCAAAGAATCTGGAGAGGAAGATGGGATGGATTATGATGAAGAAGTCATCAAAAGAGCAATGCACATGCTTCGGCTTGGACGTGGAATGCGGATGCTAAGATTGGGAAAGCGGGCAATGCACATGCTTAGACTCGGGAGATCTGATGGAGAAGGTGACGCTGAAACAGACGCTGACTCAGACCTGACGGAAGTCGAAAAGCGGGCTCTTAGGCTACTACGTCTAGGCAAAAGACCCTTCAAAATGCTTAGGCTTGGTAGAGCTGAAGAAGAAGATAAAAGAGCTCTTAGATTGCTTAGGTTAGGAAAGAAGGACACTGCTGAAGAAACTAAATCATCATAGAAAAATAAATAAAGATAAACATGCAATTCTTTTGATAATAATTTAACAGAAAAGGTGACAATAAAAATATTGAAATACCTTGTTACGATTGGATTGGATAGTGTTTTTAATCATAATTACTTCCTGCTCGTAAAATCTGAGAAGGGTTCATATTCTAGTGTAGCATAAGTATATTTTTGTAAATAGCATGAACAAATTATCAATAAAATGAACGTCGAGGTCAGGGAAGGGTAGCGGTTAAATAGATTAAGAACTGATATCGCAACAATACAACTGAATATGGTGAGTTTCAGACAGGCGATGAATTTGAGTCTTAGCTCAGAGATCTATCTGTATCAATATCCAACACTGAAATAAATCATACTTGTAGCTCTTTCATCGCCATAGTCTTTTGTTATACGAGGGATATACAGTTCGTCGAACTCATTCAAACAAATTTAAAAATTGTATTGCGTGTACGATTATATATACTATGTTCCCAACACATTAAAAATTGTTTTCTAAAATGTGTCTGACTTTCTGATCTCTTTCACGAAGTACTTTTCAATCGCGGGAAGACATTGAAGATTGTGAAGATGGACTTAATGTTCTACATATGGCAGACTACTGGGCATACAGTCTGTTCACTTTTAGACTTGAAGTACAGGCTGCATACTTGGTAATCAATGTTAAAACACTATCCCATTAAAACAGTTTTTTTTACAGGTTCTACAAATATAATGGTGCACGTCAACAGCAGGTATAAATAAGTGACCTTTTTCTAGCATTTACTGGAAGATGAACATACATTTATCTCTTTTCAATATCTGGTAGTAGTCTAACTTTGCTGGAACATATGCAAAGTTTATATGTTCCCGGGCTTATGTATTTATGTACGTGCAACAACATAAGGACTTTTCAACAAATCATTGAACACAATAAGAGATACATAAATAAAGAGAAAGATCCCTTTACAATGACTGGGACATTCTTCTACAATTTGCCCTTGGTGTACATTCATACCTACCTTTAATAACGTCTTGTTGAATATTTTTCCTACGCAAGGATTCTGATTTAGTACCAATGTGACAATTTGGCAGCCAGAAATACAGTGTATGATTTGTCTCCATTGCAACATATGTAACTTGCATTTCCTATACTTCATTCATTGGAGTAAGGTCTGCTAAAGATGGTGGCACTGAATTTGAACTATACATTGACGAATACATTAATGACAAGACATTTATTTAAGTTAGGCAATGATTGTTTTTTAATCGGTTGATATTTTTAGTTTGAAAATTCAATTATTTAGACTCCATTTCTGTGTTTAAATGTTTTGACTTGTTTTATTTGCCTATACCATTCAAAATATTTTGAAGGAAATATAGTGGAACAGCTGGAAACTTTTCTGCAGTTATCAGTCATATTTTTGGTAGATACTGAACGCAAAAATTTGATTCCATTTCCGAGTGCAAGATTTGTAAGTTCAAAAAAGTAAAACCTTGACCTGGATTTCATCCAAACTATAAGTCTAAACTTAGAATCAAATTACAGGCAGATAATTGTGTGAGTGTTATTATCACGTGGAACACACTAAAGTTTCAAACAATTTATAAACGGAATATAGACTGTTGCGCTCTTCTGACATATGCTAGTCATCATTCAATCTAATGTTTTTTATTCTTTAACATTTTTAAAAGTGTTTTGTGCAGTGAATATGCCAAAGGATACAGATCATGGGTCATAATAACTAAATACAGCAATCAGTAAATTGAATAAATGTCCTTTTTAACGTTTTATTGACTTTGTTTTGTACAATTGAGAATCAAAAACTAAAACAGGCAGTCTTCAGCTGAGTAACCATACATAGACGTATGCATATTTTTATAGCATGTGCTTAGAAACAAGGCATTCTGAGCAATATTGAACACATAAATATAAATGATGCTTATTTTCTAAAAACATGTCAGCACTTAATAAATTATAGAAGAAGAATTTGAAGAAATATTTGCTAAAGCCTATCAGTTGCAATCCTGCATGAAGATCTATTTTTATGTACAAATATAATGCCGATCTGCCATAATTTATGGTTATTGTTAACAAAAAGAGAAACAATATTATTTATTATATTTCTAAAAGGCTTTAAAACAGAAATTGAAATTTTTTTACAGAAAGCATCCTCTCCTAAAGACCCTTTTTTGTAATAAATGTTTCTAATAAATTTTCAAGCATGGCAACAAATATAGAAAGAAAGCCTTTTAAAGACATCTCAAAACCTGCTGAATATAATTAAAACAAATTTAAACATTTTGCCCTAAAGGTCATTTTGCTTTGCACAAAAGATACGAATGCACTAATAACAGAAAGTCGCTAAATCATTAAAATTAACAAACAATTTCAAATAATAGTCAACAGAATTGAAACAAAGCAGACAGAAAGCAATTTAGCAAAGATGCCTTTCCAGGTTATACCAATTACACTCAGATGTTATTATATATGAAGCGATCGTTACAAACAAAAGCTAGATTTGACTTTTTTCTCAAACTTATGCAGCAGATTTGGAACAGATTCACATAAAGAACAAAAACATTGTAGGCATGATGCTGGTTATATATTTAAAATTGTCGTTGTTACTAAAGATTTAAAATCTTGAAACTACCTCTCAAAATTTTGTTAATAATGTTAATAAAATTTCACAGAATGCATCCGGGCATAAGGAACCAAAATAGCTAATCCGTGATCCAATATTTCTCCCACTACCAAAATAAAAAGGAATATAATTAAATGCCAGAAAATGTAAACAATGATTCTTTTTATTCAACTAGCCTTGCATTTGATGTCATTTAGGTGATGGATATCAGTCACACTTGGATGTCTTATGTGTGACCTGCTCAGTATTGGTGAGTAAGCCACATTAACTTGGCTGAGACTCTCGATCTTCCGCATTCGAGGCGGACGCTCTAACCACTAGTGGTGGTCCAAGGATAATGCTTATTTTACAATAGCATGCACTAATGCACTATACAAATAGTTTTGAATAATGCTTGTTTCCATTTCTGTCATGAATCTTCTAATTTGCTGTATGTATGTATGTATGTATGTATGTATGTATGTATGTATGTATGTATGTATGTATGTATGTATGTATGTATGTATGTATGTATGTATGTATGTATGTATGTATGTATGTATGTATGTATGCATGCATGCATGCATGCATGCATGCATGCATGCATGCATGCATGCATGCATGTATGTATGTATGTATGTATGTATGTATGTATGTATGTATGTATGTATGTATGTATGTATGTATGTATGTATGTATGAAATTGTACTTGTCGCCTAGCTGTGAGGAACCAGTCTCCTAACCCTTTCACTGATGATTGCCACAAATTGATGGATGAAATGCGATGGTAAGGACTTGATTGTACCAAAAAGGACATCAGGCTTACGGAATTAAACTCTCATCTATCTGATGAAATCCATTGAATCTGTTTGCGCAAGACAAGATTATGGAATTATAATTATAAGATAACACCAATATACCAATCCGAAAAATGTGTTTTCTGTATCCCACATTCTATATCTGGATGAAAGTAATTTATACAGAATTACACCAATACAATCAAACACGCTAGAGAATTATTACTCACTCCAACTATAAATAATTACAATCACATATAGTTGCAATATGTCCTTACTTTAGTTTGTTATTGTTTTGCTTTACATCTGAAGGCTTCTGGATACTCTAAGTTAATGATTGCTTTAGTTATCACAAATAATGTTCAATAAAAAAAACACATGTGGCTCAGTATGCGAGGTAGCTGTATTAATCAACCATAAAATTTGACATAAATCTAAAATCAATCATACGTTTGAATAGAATGAAAATTTCTTTTCACAAATTGATGAGAATAAAATTTCCAATTTTAGGTGAATACTATGATAGCTTGTTGATAGAGCTTAAAGATAACGTGTAAAGCTAAATGTATTTTATGGACTTTTGATATCGTTCTAAATGGCGAATGACACAGACTTTGCAGAACAAGGAAAACACAGTAATTAAAGCATATTTATTACGGTTTTGAGCTTCCATTTGCTTAGACAAGTATAAATCAATTGTACGTAGCTAAAAAATCGTCAAGAGTGGAAGCCTGAAAGACGCAGTTTGATTTTAAAAGACATTCAAGTTAAGGATTTGCAGTAAAAGCAAACACTGCGCGCATTTCTCTTTGTTCTTAGATAAGGGATATAAGTGTAAAGCTTTAACGACCTCTGAACACGAGAGCAAGGAAGAACTGAACTCAAAATAAAACTCCCCAAATTGGTTAATGTTTTGTCAAAACTAGATTATTAATATCCATACCATTCATTACATATCAGAGGGCATGACCTGGCAAATAGAGAAAGGAATACAGGTCAACAGGTACACCTTGTTGCGAAGAGAAATAGGCAGAAATAGCTCATTAGGCATGACCTGTTGAAAAGAGAACGGAAGAAACAGACCAAGACATGACTTAGCGAAGAGAGAAAGGAAGAAACAGATCAAAAGGCTTGAATTGTTGAAGAGAGAAAGGAACAAACAGATCATGACATGACTTGGCGAAGAGAGAAATGAAGAAACAAATCAAAAGGCATGAATTGTTGAAGAGATAAAGGAAGTAACCAATCAATATGTATGACTTATTAAGGAGAGAAAGGAAGAAACATATCAATAGGCATGACATGTTGAAGAGAGAAAGGAAGAAACATATCAATAGGCATGACTTATTAAGGAGAGAAAGAAATAAAAATATCAATATGTATGATGTATTAACGAGAGAAAGGAAAAAACATATCAATAGGCATGACCTGTTGAAGAGAGAAAGAAAGAAATAGATCAATAGGTATGACTTATTAAGGAGAGAAAGAAAGAAAGATATCACTAGGTATGATGTATTACCGAGAGAAAGGAAGAAACATATCAATAGGCAGGACTTATTAACGAGAGAAAGAAATAAAAATATCAATATGTATGATGTATTAACGAGAGAAAGGAAGAAACATATCAATAGGCATGACCTGTTGAAGAGAGAAAGAAAGAAATAGATCAATAGGTATGACTTATTAAGGAGAGAAAGAAAGAAAGATATCAATATGTATGATGTATTAACGAGAGAAAGGAAGAAACATATCAATAGGCAGGACTTATTAACGAGAGTAAGAAATAAAAATATCAATATGTATGATGTATTAACGAGAGAAAGGAAGAAACATATCAATAGGCATGACCTGTTGAAGAGAGAAAGAAAGAAATAGATCAATAGGTATGACTTATTAAGGAGAGAAAGAAAGAAAACTATCACTAGGTATGATGTATTAACGAGAGAAAGGAAGAAATATATCAATAGGCAGGACTTATTAACGAGAGAAAGAAATAAAAATATCAATATGTATGATGTATTAACGAGAGAAAGGAAGAAACATATCAATAGGCATGACCTGTTGAAGAGAGAAAGAAAGAAATAGATCAATAGGTATGACTTATTAAGGAGAGAAAGAAAGAAAGTTATCAATATGTATGATGTATTAACGAGAGAAAGGAAGAAACATATCAATAGGCAGGACTTGTTGAAGAAATAAAGGAAGAAACAGATCAATAGTTATGACTTATTAAGGAGAGAAAGAAAGATATCAATAGGTGTGATGGATTAAGGACAGAAAGAAAGAAAGATATCAATAGGTGTGATGGATTAAGGACAGAGAGAAAGAAATATATCAATATGTGTGATGAATTAAGGACAGAAAGAAAGAAATATATCAATAGGTATGACTTATTAAGGAGAGAAAGAAATAAAAATATCAATATGTATGATGTATTAACGAGAGAAAGGAAGAAACATATCAATAGGCATGACTTGTTGAAGACAGAAAGGAAGAAACAGATCAATAGGTATGACTTGTTGAAGATAGAAAGGAAGAAACAAAATGGTTTGAAAACAACCGGATTACCAAATATTACTTGTCTGATTTTAATATTTCATCTGCAAATTTAGGAAGACAAGTACTATTTGGTAATCCGGTTGTTTAAATACCAGATGACTATAAGTTTGAGGATATAGATGGCCATGTTACGAATAATGATCATCCTTACAAAATGACTTAAAAATGAAAATATTTTTGCCGATAGCAAAATGGAAAGTAAAACATGTGTATTTGTGAAATAAAACTATATGATAAATCATTTAAATCCTACGGACAAGCAGAAAAGACCCATTGCAATAAAAAGTGGACGAAGTACAACACTTAGCAGTATTAAGGTGCACACAAAGATGAAAAAGGAAGAGGATATGACAAGAAAGTTGAACGAAAAATTGGTGCACATAAAAAAACGAAAAGAT
This sequence comes from Potamilus streckersoni, assembly GCA_016746295.1. Classification (NCBI taxonomy): domain Eukaryota; kingdom Metazoa; phylum Mollusca; class Bivalvia; order Unionida; family Unionidae; genus Potamilus; species Potamilus streckersoni. The sequence goes on from JAEAOA010000420.1 coordinate 258,439, forward strand.
ACAAAACATAATAGAAGAAATGAAATGCCAAAACATTATTACACATGCAGTTCAAAGGAGTTACAAGAACAATGACAAGGACTGCGGGCAAGGTTTAAACATAAAGATAAAGATAATGAAAATCACATGGACATTTCAAGTTCTTTCAAATTTCAAAAATCCTATCCATTGACACAATTGCTCAATCTGCTCAATCAGTTATATATTGTCAGAAACAAAAAACAAAATGTTTACCAAGAAACACACACACACACACACACACACACACACATATATATATATATATATATATATATATATATATATATATATATATATATATATATATATATATATATATATATATATATTGTTTTGTTGGCATCCGTGTCTCGAGAGACGATGGAAATGCGCCCATGAGAGGTGTCCCAGTTTGTAGTTGTGGAGTATCTTTTGTGGCTATGGAGTCCCACACGGGAGTGACAATCCTTGCTGAAGTTGTTGCACTTAAAAGGTTGAGTCAGGTCTGGGTTGGAACTGCATCCTCTTCCTCTTAGATCTTTTCTCATCAGTGAGCTGGCGTAACTTTACCTGGCTTGTTTTCAGACCAGAGAACAGAGCATATCGCCAGCTAGACTTGTCTAGGGCAAGCTCTTCCCAGGTGTTGACATCCCAAGAGCTTTCAGGTCGTGCTTGTAGACATCCTTGAAGCGGAGATATGGCCTTTCGATTGATTTTTTGCCCAATCTTAGAGTAGAGAAGGTCTTTGGGGATCGGTCCGTCATCCATTCGTCATACATGGCCCAGCCAGCTGATGCGACGTTGGCAGAGGAGTGTGACCATGCTGGGAAGTTTGGCATGCTCAAGCGCCTCATTGTTTGTCACACGATCGCTCCAGGTGAGTCCGAGACAACGCATGTGAAAGGTGCTCAGTCTTTTCTCCTGAAAGGGATACAGGGTCCAAGTTTCACTGGCATATAGGAGAGGTTTTAGCACGCTGGCACGATACACTGATATTTTAGTGTTCAGTGTCAGCATGATGTTGTTCCACACTCTCTGCGACAATCTAGAGAGAGTTGTTGACGACTTTCCAATCCGCTTTTTGAACTCGAAGTCGAGTGAGAAGTTGTTGGTGATGGTAGAGCCAAGGTAAGTGAATTCACTGACTACTTCTAGTTTTTAGTTGTTGATGATGATGCTGGGAGAATCCACGTCCTGAGTCATCACGTTGGTTTTCTTTAGGCTGATGGTCAACCAAAATTCATCGCATGCTTTTGCAAAGCGGTCCATCAGGCGTTCTAGTTCAGCTTCTGTGTGAGTGACTAGAGCATCATCATCTGCAAAGAGCTTGTCTCTAATGGTTGCTTTCCTTACTTTGCTCTGCTCATATATATAAATCTTAAAATCGCAAATAATTGCCAAAAAAAGATTTAAAACAAGTTTATATGGGAAGAATTTGTAAACCGTTTGAACGAAGGCAACATTTGTTACTATTTTATTGTTTGCAGATATATCATTTTTTATATATTTGGTTTTCATAAAGCTTTCTTTTGATAGTAGTCGAAATTAAAATACCGACGGTAATGATTCGATGGAGATGTGTTCGGAGGTACAACAGCATTTGTAATATGGTATTTATATAACACATAAAACCGTCGGAAGAAAAGAAATATATGTACCGGAGATGGAAGGCTGTGGAAAATAAACCATGATAATCTGCAATAATATTGCAATGAAATAAATGAACATAACGCAGAACAAAATCAACAGATAAATGTATGTGTATGGGGAAAATAAAAAAAAATAAATATTGCGGTTTAATGTGCTTTGCGCAGACAACAACCGATCTCATTCTAATTTATTGACTTTATCGTAAATACATGGCCTTGATTAGGTTTTCTAATAGACGCATACGCTATGCTGTTTTATACTCTACGAGAACTTTGAACAACTCTTATGTATCTATTTCTGATTTGTCCGTACTTCCGGCGAGAGATATTAGATTCCAAAAAGAAAAGATATAAAAACTTTTTGTTTTTAAAACGTATTAAACTAAACAGTAACAAAACTTATGTTTGTCTGTCACTTCAGTTTATTCCTATAGTCTACACCATAAATGAGCAAGACGTTAACGAGATTAAACTTTACCAAACTGAAAATCATTGTGTTCGCTTATAAACCATAAAACATGCTGATTAAAACAGTTTGAACGTTGACATTGATGACTCTAAGGATTGATAAAAGTTACTGTATGCATGCATGCATGCATGCATGCATGCATGCATGCATGTATGTATGTATGTATGTATGTATGTATGTATGTATGTATGTATGTATGTATGTATGTATGTATGTATGTATGTATGTATGTATGTATGTATGTATGTATGTATGTATGTATGTATGTATGTATGTATGTATGCATGCATGCATGCATGCATGCATGCATGCATGCATGCATGCATGCATGCATGCATGCATGTATGTATGTATGTATGTATGTATGTATGTATGTAAGGTAGGTAACTGGTTTTAAGTCGCTTACTGCCCTAAGGCTTATACGACTGCTTGAAATCCCGGTCATAGACTGCAGTCCCTTTAAGAGGGCACTTGGCCTTGGAGCTAGGCCTTTTACCTGACCCCTAGAGGTCAGAGACCCCAAAAAAGACCTTATGAAGCGTATTGTAATAGAGCGTACCGGCTTTCCGCCTCAACTCCCCCCTACCAAAGTCCATGATTCTAGTAGGTAGGTAGGTAACTGGTTTTAAATCGCTTACTGCCCTAAGGCTTATACGACTGCTTGCAAACCCGGGCATAGAATGTAGTCCCTTTAAGAGGGCACTTGGCCTTGGAGCTAGGCCTTTTACCTGCCCCTTAGAGGTCAGATACCCCAAAAAGACATTATGAAGCGTATTGTAACAGAGCGTACCGGCTTTTCGCCTCAACTCCCGCCTAACAAAGTCCCCAATGGCTAAGTCCACCTAACTTTATCTCAGTTAGGTGAACTATTGTGTCAAATTTAACCAGTTTTTCCTACGGGTGTCCCTATACCATTGATGTGTTAGCCACCTATTCAATTATCCAAATGTTCCTGAGTTGTGAATTTTTAATATATTTTGATGAGGTTGAATTTTGCATATTTGCGTACTTAGCGTACTTATATGGTTCTAAAAAGAAATCAATCTCTAGGTGTATGTCACCTAATTTTGACATTTAACACCGCTTTGACAATGTTTGGTTTTTAATTTTGACCGCCTTTCCAAAGGATCTCGTTTTAATCTTGGGTCTTCCAGGCCAAAGTGAAGACATAGGTTGTAGGTTTATTTTCGAACAGTTAGCCGCGCGGCCCGGACTGTCCATCGCTAATTGTTTGCCTGTTCCGTTCACGTTGTGATTGTAGCCTTTACCAGGTTACTTCTCGGTCTTTGTGTGCGTCGGTCTAATCGGTTTACTCCGCTCCTGGGAGTTAGGGATATCAGGTGGGAGGTTCCTGATTTTACCCTTCGCTATCGGTCGTGACCTATATGTCCTTATCATGGTGGGAATTATTAGCCTATATATAGAGCTATAGGTTTCAGGATCCACCCAGGCGTGTGCTAGTATGAGTCCTAGCGCCTGTTTTATGTTATGGACTATGTATGGTGCTTTAAGTATGTTCGTGTTTGTATGCCGGGAGGGGTTATTAGGGTTCCGATACAGGCTTATTGAATCTCTTTATTTGATACTGATCAATTGTTCTTGTAGATGGTTTGTTGTAGACATCTTCTTTTGATGTTTGTTTTCCCTCCTCCTCCCTATGAGGTCCTGAATCCTTTCTTCTTTATTCTTGTATTGTTGACTTAGTAATATTGGATGATTCAAAATTATAAGGTTGTTGTCGCGTCCGTTTTGATAAAAGCCGAATTTTCAATCCTATTCTAGTTCAATTTTGTTTTCTATTTAGGTTTTATAATAAAATTATGTGTTTTATGGTATTTCATTCTTTTTATGTGCTTAGGTGTAGTTTTATAGATGGTTATCAATACGACCTCAAGTAATTTTTCTTGTCAAAGTCAGGTTCGAAGGGTTTGGTACACAAGGTCCGAGTTCAATCTTCGACATGTTACAACACTCATACTCGAAAGGTTTTTGATCGAGGTCTCCGTTGAGTGCTCTAATACCAATGATGCCAATGATTACACTTTTGGGTAACTGTCCTTTGAACAGATGATCTTCGATCTTGGATCGGATTTCAGCTGCAATGGTGAAAGTGTTCACTTGCAAGCGTCGTATTGGATTCTTGGCTCAATGTGTGACTGATGTCGTTAACGCACATAGATTTTGGCTGTTTGGTAACTGGCAGCGTCAGCTTTCAAATGGAAAGATTCAGCAAATTCTTTTCTTGTAACCACATGTCCAAATGCAATTGATACATAAGTTTTAAACTCTGCCTTTTCTTGATTTTATTTCGTCGGTCGTTGAATATCACATTGTGATTTGTTTTGTTTTTATATTTATAATCAAATTGGTGTTTTTGAATTTACCTACCGTCTCAGGCTTCCATACCACTCAAACATCAAGATGAGTGTTCTCAACTTCTTTTCGGTAAGTCAATAATTGTTTAGGGTAAGTATCCATGCTGCTACTGACCAGTTTGTTATTCAAGTACAAATGGACTTCCTTGAACAAAGAATGCATGAAATTGTTGACGGGAGCCACGTCCAGTCGATCAAAAGCTTTGACTTTCAGGTACAAGTAACTGCTATTCAGATGGACGCAATCTTCGGGCTGTCCTTTGATTTCAAATCAATTTGGGCTGAGGTCGTCTAAGAGGAGATGGGATGACATTTTTCCCAATGGGATTCTTGCATCGTCAGCATAGTGGGTGTAATGCAACAGATCCAGTTCCGACTTGGAACATACACAAGACTTTCGGGGCATCGTATTTTCTCTCTGTAATATAATAATCAAAACATTTAATTCTTTTTTTCTTGGTCTTTCTTGCTGTGGGTGTGGGAAGCCCTCTAAATGGGTGTCTACGTCGTCTTTTTCTGCCTTGTCCTTCTTGTCACATGAATGCATAGCTGGGTTGCGTCCAGGGCTTTTTTATACGAGTTTCTCATCTTCTCATCGACCCCCAATGGGTTTTCAGTTTGAAGCAAGATATAATTGCCTGCCCTGAAGAAAGCTTTTTTGTTTTTTTTTTGGTCGATGATAACATTTTGGAGAAATTATTTGCCTTGCGTGAAATCAGCATCTTTCAATGCATGTAAACCTCGTTTCACATCGGTTTCAAGATGGGGGCCACAGAGCGAAATGCCGATTCCAGCATATCTCCTACATAATGTGTTATAAATCTCAAAGAAAAGGGCAAAGCCAACAAGCTTTGTAAATTTTAACAAAAATGATTTATTTCCCTGCAAAACACAGTAAAATTATGAAAAAGGACTTATAATCCAAAAATTAATCCCCGTATTTAAACACTAAAATGTTTTAAATTAATCCATGTTCGAATCCAGGCGAAGTTTAAAGATGACGGACGATGATGTCAGATGAATGAAGTACTGATGTCAAAAGTTCCATGTTGAATGTTAAGAATTATAAACAAATTGTCAAAAGTTCCATGTTGAATGTTAAGCATTATAAACAAATTGTCAAAAGTTCCATGTTGAATGTTAAGAATTATAAACAAATTGTCAAAAGTTCTATGTTGAATGTTAAGAATTATAAACAAATTGTCAAAAGTTCCATGTTGAATGTTAAGAATTATAAACAAATTGTCAAAAGTTCCATGTTGAATGTTAAGAATTATAATCAAATTGTCAAAAGTTCCATGTTGAATTTTATGAATCACAAATTCAGCACTCTGAATAATTTTCACTGAATGTCTATTTCCAAAGCTCCAATGAGGAAACACGTATTTTCCAGAGAATATAAAACATTTTTAAGCAACGAATAACTCCAAATTGGCAACAAAAAATAATAATTCTGATTTCTTGAAGGTACTCAATTAAAATCACTAAAAACTTTAGTCTTAAACACAATTTTAGATCACACAATAGGCCAGGTCGTCACTTATGATAGGTCGCATAATCACTATACACACGGTACATGACATATGCGCCCAAATGTCGATGCATGACCATGGTACAGACCAATCATTTAAACTTCGTCTAATTTTCAATTATGTACAAACAAAATATACTTTAAAAGAATATATCGAATCCCATGAAAATAATCATTACAATAAAATGTAATGAAACAAAATCAAATAAGACATAATTTAAAAACTAACACAAGCAATTTAATTACATATCCGAAATACATGTCATTGTTGTCGAGAGACTCCTTTGTACACTGGATACATGACTTACATGTAGTTAGATAATCGTTTTCGAAAATAATGTTTCACCATAACGTTTCCTTTAGTGATTGAATTATTTTGCCCCAGATCTCCTTTTACAGCAATGTTGACATTGTGGAAATACGACGTACTGACTGGTAGATAGTGAGCAAGTAAAAATTCGCGGTAAACGTGAGATGAATTTCCACTGTCTACGTCATTGGAATCCATTTTTAAAGGAATGACTCTCAGCAACGGTACGGATGTGTGTCCCACCTTTGTACTATACTACATTGAAGTACACAAAGATCAAATTTAATCCTTGGTCCATTTCTACCTTGAATCGAATAAACTTCACAAAAGTCATATTTGCTGGCGATGGGTAGTATGTTATTATTATTAAAATTCTTAAAGGTCGCATCCCAAAATATAAAACAATTCAGGATAAAATATAATGGACAACGTTTTGCCATCCGAAAATGCCATTAGTAGGCAACGAGCAAGTTCATGGAACTCCAGGGTGAAACTTCGTTTGGTTTTGTCCAAGCTTTGTAAAACAGCTCATTGAATTATGCAGAAATTGTTACCCAGATTTTGACCTCTGAAATACTAGCTTGTAGGTGTATCGGAGGACACTTGTCATTTCATAAAGGAATCTAGTTTCAATTTCATTCAAATATTGTTATACTTGTTCGTTCAGAACTTTAACCTCAAATGTGTTTTGATTTTTAGTGATGTTTTTGATTTGTGTGGGGTGAATCAGATCGACCACAACCATTTTGCAATGGGCTTCTTGATCCATGATGACGTTGGGTATTTTGGCGGTGAAACAGCAAAATGCATTGTGGGAACACACAAACATAGTTAAAAGTGGTTATTCCTCATTCCAGAGTTCTGCTATCCCAGAGGTAGCTGGAGGTCAAAAGAGTGTCTAAAAGAGGATTCTTGTTACTGTTGTTATTGTGACCGTTGTGAGGGTGACTGTTAGAATATTTCAGGGAAGGATTGGGGAGAAGGTAACCGATGCAAAATGGCAAATGGCTGCACCGATAACACAATATACCACAAAGATTGGACAGATAAAGACGATTTGCGTTCTAAGCACACCCACAAGGGTTGCTTTTGTAGATCTTGCAGAGAAGAACTGGGTGAAAGAGTTGTTATTTTGGTGTAATGTGGTTTAAAACAGGAATTTGCAGCTTCAATTATTTTTTTATGAATTTCGTTTGGTCTTCGGAAGTGTAACACCAGGAAGGATAGCTACTTGTTTCAGTTTCCAAAAGGCATCCACATAGGCCACGAGTCATCTAAAGTGCTCACCGTTACGGATCACTGACATCTCACCTATGCGCGGTTTCGAGTCTATTCCTCGGCCGATGTCGGTGGGTGAGAAAAATTGCCAGTAGCTTCTCGTGGTTTGGTGGTTCTTTGCGGGGTTTTCCCAGGTTCTTTCTCCACCATTTATACGGGGGCCGCTGTGTATATCCTATCTTGTGCTGAAGTTGGTGTTAAACCCTATAACAACAACAGTCAGTTGCTCTTGTGGTACTGTTCTGTCTTGTGAAAGTGGTAATTTTCGTACACTTCTAACAATTGGTATCCTAGATCCAAAGCTTTGAACAATTCCACGCTGACCAGGAAAGTCCAGGCGCTTTCTTTTTGGGTGTGCTGAAAAGGCTGATCTTGGTTGCACGTTTCGGTACAAGTACGGTACAAAGGAAACATAAATTATTCTTTGGAAATTTTGAGGTAAAACAAGATGGTACAAGTCAGTTGGATGCAAAATTTTGCATTTAATTAATCCTTCGCGTTGTCGAATATTGTCCACGTCGATGTGTTTCGTCAGCTATTGTGGGTGCCCTGCGGAAAAGTGATAATATTTGCACACGTAAGGATACATTGAACACATGTGAAAGTATTTGATTTCTTCTCCTTTATTCTCTTCGGTGTGATACTGCAAACAGGTGGCATTGGTCCGTTTCCATACAAACTGTCCAGTTGGTGCAGAGGATTCACCAACTTATAACTTTTCACGATATGTTTAAACTCGGAATCGGTTTTTAAACGGTGATCGTACTCTAGTTCCCACATATCCACCACCTGGTATACTTGCTGTTCTAATTTTAAGCGCCGCTGACAAGTGGTCTCGTACAAGCCTTCCATGGTACGTTATAAAAACTTATTTTTAGTCTACCGTTGAGGCGTACGAGTTTTACGATGCTTATTTCAAGGATTTCCGATGTCGTAGCCTCAACGGTAATTGGTAGCTGAGACTTAGGGTTTTCTAAGTCCCAGCTACCAATTTAGTTCTATGACAGTTAAAATTTCTTGTATATAACAGTGATATTGCTGATATACTTAGGTTCGACAGACAACATCTCTCTCTCTCTCTCTCTCTCTCTCTCTCTCTCTCTCTCTCTCTCTCTCTCTCTCTCTCTCTCTCTCTCTCTCTCTCTCTCTCTCTCTCGTGTGTGCAAGATATCCAGAAATCCAGTACTCAGTTCTGACATAGAAACGTTAAAAAACTTATCGAATTAATTGTTTATAAGCTTTAACCTGGAAAAAATCTGGAGTCACATTTTAGTTAGAAAAGAAACCAATCTTTTGGGAAATAAAGTTCCAAAACGAATCTCATGCTTTTGTGGAAATCATAGACATTTGGGCCTTACCATTGGTAGTTCATACGCTTGAGTGGGGATTGCACACTTAAAAGTATCTAAGTATTAAATACTTTTAGATTCCTCAAATACAAGCTGAGTAGAAAGTTATTAGATATGGGCGTAAAATTAGGATATGCAGATGTCGTTTCGGATAGAAGTTTCAATACAGACTCAGACGAATTAGAAGGATTACCATTAGAGGCTGCAAGGATAAAATATTTATGAAGAAGGAGGGTGGGCGCTTCTCTCAGTAAGAAAAAAAGGCTACAAAATATGTACTTTTCAAAAGTTAGTGATTACCCGGGATATTTAAACAAGCCACTTGTTGCAGAATGAAACATGACTGGGAATTTATTTACCGAAAACACTGAAAACAATTTTGTGAATGAGTTGTTTATTTATAATCTAACTGAACGACGAATGAATTTGACACCATCATCAAAATTCATGAAGTCTAACAATGGATTTAACAAAATTGAGTTTAACAACTGATATAAGGAAATGATATCGTTCCTAATTGGAACTAAAATTTGAACACGTGCCTTTAACGAGTGTTACGTATATGAAATTAAATTGCTTTTGTGTAAGTTTAAAAAATCTTTTTATTTCATTTTTGTTTCATTGCAGTTTATTGCAATTGTTCACTTAAGACGATATAGTATTAGGTGATAATTATAATTTAGTCCGTTTTACCATGGTAACAGTATCGATAGGAAGTTAAAACTGATTGGTAAGTATCGGGGGCATACTTTTGTTTGCGTGATCATTATGTGTAAACAACCTTTTTCATGATTGGTTTTTAAGTGGGTTTATACAGGCATACGTGATCAAAATAGTGTAGTAGGAGACCACATCTTATGAGACTTAAAATACGCATTCCTAACATTTTTGGACAGAGTCATTTAACACCTTGAAGGAACAAGGTGCATATCTTTTATTATTGCCAGGATTATTTGTTTTTCGTCTGATTTTTAGATTTAATAATTTATTCCCCTAAAAACTCAACAAGCTGACTTTTTTATTAAAAAATCTGAAAGATATTCAAGGTAATTTATTCCGTAATTATTCGGAAACAAATACTGTGATTCAAGTGAGGAATTATTATTATTCATACATTGGACTGCATCTGACGTCATCGCCTTCCATATTTGTACGTCATTGGGACTCGAACCTGGATTCGTATAGGACTATGAAGTGAAAGGACTTGTGTTTCATTCTTAGGATCAAAATTTGGATTATATTTACAGATTGTAAGTCCTATTTACCAATTTTTACATTGTTGTCTAGGGAAATAAAAATTGTTTTGTCAAAATATACAAAGCTCATTTCTTTATTAGTGAGTACGAGCCCATGTCACGTAACACGAGTACTCAAACACAATTCCACGTATGGAACTTGTACAAAGATATTACTAATATTTGAATCTTTAGCAGTAGATGATCAGTGTATATAATCTTTGCATAAATGTGTACACGTTATGCTTCGACAGCAGCATACTGGTGCCACAAAACCCCACAAAGTTCTACGAGTTCATAAAAGTTCATAAAAACATCTAAATGTATAATGACTGAGCCGTGTAGTAGAATAAACACTGTAAAAGCACGAATGTAATGCTATTCGTGATGTATGTGCATGAATTGGTTTCATAAAAATTATATCATTTCATCAGAATTATTGTATAATGTTTGTACTACAATAGCCACATTCGTACGAGAATCATTGTCCGCCAAGAATAATCTCACCTAATTATAAAAATTGATACATTACTCATCATTAAATGCTTGCAACATATACTTAAATTCAATTTGTCTGTTCAGTTATATAACTGTCTACTTTGAAACAGAGTATAGTCTTTTTGATAATGTGGCGTAATGTGACGTAGCTCTCGCTCTCTTTAAAATTGTTGAATAATTACTTTAACATCCAATACGAAAGAAATAATTATATCGCATATAGCAGAAATGGGTACAATTTTACATTTCACACAGCACTACAGTTGAAGATTGCCTCCGTAAAATGTAGAGCTTCACTGAAAAACTGCTGTATCCTGATAAAACAACTAGAATTTAGTCTATAGGTACCCAAACAGTGGTTTACGTCAACAGCTAGAGAAATTGAGGCAATATGGTTTTTCATTGCAGACACTTGCAGGAATGCATAAATCAGACTCAGCATTTTGAAATAACTACGGTTAAAATAAACCAACCTCAAGCTGTATACGGCAACGAACAAGAGTACATTATTGTTCATATATGACACTTACACATTTTTCTACACAAGTCCATGACACTGCTTCCTTCTTTGCTGGGATAAACGTCAAGATACAATTAAGGTATTCGACAAAACTTCTCTAGAATATATGCCATGTTTGTAATAATCCCCACATACCAAAAATATAAAATAAAAATTAAAAAAACTAGCCATCAAGGTCTAGATGAACTTTGACTTAATACGACCGTGATTTGCTAAGTATCGTTAAGTTTATTAAAAATGAAACATTTAAATTAAGCATGCAAATTTTGATTGTTATCTTCATAAAATCTGTACTTATTTAAGTGGTTACATTTGTGATAGTTTTGTTTAAATTTGAATCATTCGCAAGTAATAATTCTTTTCGAGTCTGCGCTAGTATTAAAGGAAGCTTCAGTTTATTTGATTTTCATTGAAATTAGTAAATCAAATATCGAAGTGTTCGTTATTGAAATTTTTGACAGCACTTTTTTAACGTATTCTTCACTACTATCGCTTACATTTACTCAACAATTTCAACTTATTTATACAGTTTGACAAAATACAAACCTTAGTAAGAAACGCGTCTGCTCCTATTGTTAGACACATATCGAAAATGCGCAATTTTACATCAGGAGGCACCCTGTACAAATAGCATGTTCATGCTACATTTTCGAACTCTGACCTTCCTTGGCTCTGGAGGTCAATCCTTGTGTTGTGCTTCCTACCCCCCCTTCCAACTATTTTTTTGTGTTGCACTTAAAGCAGGTGAATATGTTAGCCATATAATTAATTTTTTAAAATACTTTTTTGCTTTTGGGTACAGTATATACTTTGTCACGTTTTGTATGCTATTCTGTGTCACGGTGTGTATGCTATTGTGTGTCATGTTTTGTATGCTCTTCGGTATCACGCTTTGTATACTACTCGTTGTTTGGCTGATTAACTTTTTACGGCGCACAAGCACTGTACGGCTATTTAACGCGATACAAAAGTTTATATTGTTGATCATTTAAAAGTGGTAAAAGGCTTCGTATCGCTAAACAGTTGAAAGTTAAATAATACAATAGTATGGATGATAAATAAATAAAATTCCCGATCAAATAGGAGTGTAAATTGTGTATGATAATGAAAACATATGAAAGGTAATTAAAATTTAGTGACATAAAATGAAGTTTGTATATATATATATATATATATATATATATATATATATATATATATATATATATATATATATATATATATATATATATATATCACATAAAACAGATTCAACAGTTCAAAACAGTTCAAGGTGATAGCATAAAAGCTTTAGCTTCTATAATACAATACACGGTCACTGTATCAAAGATCTCCCTAATGTCATTCACATTGTAATACGAATCACATGCACATTGTAATACGAATCACATGCACATTGTAATACGAATCACATGCACATTGTAATACGAATCACATGCACATTGTAATACGAATCACATGCACATTGTAATACGAATCACATGTATAGTTTGGAGGTGGAAATACTCCAACATAAAGTGCTTAACAATAAGTGGTTCATTGCAAGATATGCACTCTGGTGGGTCTTCTCCTTTTAGTATGTGGGAATGGGTTAAATAAGTGAATTTATATAAGTATTTAGTACCTACATAGAAATTCTTGAAAAATGGTTGAAATTTTTTTAAGTTATCACGAACTGAATTGGTACATGTTATATCGAAAAACATCGAACTCCATCAATATGATAAATAAACTAAAAAAACATAAATCAATTCTGTATATGAAGGTACTTTAACGTTTCCACAAAACAACAACTCTCTGAAAGGTTTAAACAATACTTATAGGAATGGAGGAAGAAGATAGAATGGATTTGCAGAACAGTTAAACATACGGCAAAATGGTGGTATTGAAGGATAATAAAATTTATCATTTCCTTCCTTATAAAAGGGTAATGATATTAATACAAACAGAGCGTAGCGAAAATTTACATCAGTTTTTTTTCCTTACGGCTCAACAACATACAAATGCAAAAGAAAGTTGGAAAACGAGTTTGAACCGTCCTTAACTGTTGAAATATTTTGTATTTTATCAAATATTTATGCTTTAACTAGAAGCGGACTGTGGATACAAAGATTTGTGGTATATGTTGTACAAGTTTATCTTAATTGACGCTTGAACACACTTTCTCCAGTTCAATTTTGATTTACTTGCTCTTGATTGGTCGTTAAACTTATTGGCGGCTGTTAAAATGTCTCTCGTGCTCTAAGATAACGATGAGATGGCTTTTTGCTTTGACAAAACTATTAGAATATCACAGCAAAACAGTATGTATGTATGTATGTAATATGTATGTATGGATGGATGGATGGATGGATGGATGGATGGATGGATGGATGGATGGATGGATGGATGCATGCATGCATGTATATATGTATGTATGTATGTATGTACGTATGTATGTATGTAGTTCATTTAATATTTTATTTTAAATCTCATACATTTAATTATTCAGTGATTAGCCTATTGGTCTAAATGAAGTGTTTAGAATCTAATTTCACATGTGAATAAACTGAACTAGTTTGGTATTATGATACAGTTATATTGAAAATTGTGATGTATTGATGTACCACGCCTTTTGAGTCATTGGTGAAAATGTTGCTATTGACGAAAGTGATGCTGAGTAAATTACAGAGTCAGTTTTTAATCTACTTCTTTTTTTGCGCCAGTCTACCATCTCAGCAGTGCATCCGTCAATCGGCCATCACTTCCTGACAATGATGAGGATTAGTGTAATTAAATTACATTTGCATATTGTGTTGCTTGTTTTCATCAAGTGACCGAGATGACAGGAAACTTATTGATCACTTTAAAACACTTTGATAACTCGAGTTGAGGTCATGTTCTGTGTCATTGCAGCTATTTTTTTTTATCCTACCCTCAAACGGTGGAGAAAATCATGTCGTCTGTACATTCGTCTGTTACTTTATCTTTCTTACACGTACACGATAATTTTAGTTCTACATCGTATTCCTTTTTACAAAATGTGTGGATGCTGCATTCTTGAGCTAAAAAGGATGCATGCCAATTTGGATGTCAAAGGCCGTGGTCACTGTGAAAAACAGTGTATGATCAAAATTAAAACGTTCAGGTCATTCGACTTAAGTTGAAATTTTTTTTTCTTCAGACTAACTTTTGATCTAGAGACAGTACCTTGATGAAACTTAGCGAAGCACTTACACTTGGTGTAAGAAAGAAAAACGATTGATTTTGTGGGTCATAAAATAAAAGGCTTAGGTTATGGCAAATAAGATATAAATTTATACCTTGTGTACAGCAAATTCAGTTCTTGACTGTAGAATCTGAGCAAATATCAAGGTCATTGAAACCCGATTGTCAATAAACTTCAGATTGACATATTCCCTACTAGTGCCTACATAGTGGAAAATGTAATTCGGGCAAGCGGATATTTAATCGTTGTATTCATTTTTAAAATCTGATCTTTTCTTGACATTGATGACTGCTTCATTTTGGAAACTTCGGCTAGGCTTCAAACTAACGATACCAACATTTTGATCACGCTAGATTTCATGGTAATCTGCTATCATTGCTTAGCATATTTTAAAACTAGGGATCAGCTTCGAATTGATGCTGATTACGTTTTCTTAATATAATGCCAGCGTCGAAGATACGCTGTACCGTTGTTACTAGGCTTAAAAACCCTCCGGTGGCTAGTAGTAGTTAAAGCGTCCTCTACGGATGCGGGAGGGTGTTGGTTCGAACCCCGCCGAGTCATGCCAAAGACTTAAAAATGGTACTAACAGCTGCCTCGCTAGGCGCTCAGCATGAAGAGAATAGTGTTAAAATTGGTGGCCCTGGTGTCTAGAACAATGCGTCTGGGTGGGACATGATGCTACTTGCCTGCAGCATGATTCCACAGTGCTAAACTTCACTATAAACTGCCACAATGCAGACATCGTTACGATATAACTGAAAATTTGTTAAAACTACTTTAAAATCTAACACAAACGCACGCACACAAACGCACGCACACACGCACACACCCCAGGCGTAACTAAACGACATATCTGCATTTAATTGGTGATGAGAATCTTTACTTATTTAGATGAACGATATTTATCAGCTCAAGCAAGGATATGCATGGCACCAATATAACTGGCAGAGGAAGAACATTAGAAAACCCCGGAAAGAATCACCAACCAACTAGAAGCTACTGTCAGCTATCTCACATACACATACCCACACTGGCAGAGCCCGACTATCGATCCCACTCGGACAGAGGTGGGATGGCAGTGATCGGTAAAAGCGTGTTTTGAAACCATTGGGATAACGTATTGATATAATACGAGCATTGAACATTGTTTCCAATGTTAAACACCGACTTTTCTGCTGAAAAGTGATGACGATGACGCGTTGATAACGCGAGTTTCAGTGGTATTTAATATCTATGCTGCTAGATTTTCAAAACTACACTTGTATTTCTGTCTTAAAAAGTCTCACAATCCTATCACCTGTCAAGGGCAACAATATATTTTAACCACATCAAAAACACAGACTGCCATAGTTTAGAAAGCGCATGTTTTACGTTTCACGGTCGAACACCATTATCCAAGACTAAACGGTGCAATCTGTCATGCCAATCCACAGATAATCCTTAGACAATCCTTAGACAATGGAAACTGTATTCCAGAGGTATATCATAAAATATAAGAGATTATATCGTACATATTAGTTTCATGTACTTTGTCCC
Source organism: Potamilus streckersoni (assembly GCA_016746295.1). NCBI lineage: Eukaryota > Metazoa > Mollusca > Bivalvia > Unionida > Unionidae > Potamilus > Potamilus streckersoni. The sequence continues at coordinate 274,400 of JAEAOA010000420.1, forward strand.
TGCTTCAGAAGGAATAACATTTTAAATGATAGCAAGACACCAACAGAATGATGCTAAAGGATGACGGCATTTTAATATTTAGCTCTGATGTTTTCTTCTCTGCAGGTGCAATATTAAATTAAGACAGGTAGTAAGGTACAACATTAAATTAATATCAGCAGTTAGATACAATAATATATTAATTACGGTAATTCGGTTCAATATTAAACTAACACAGGTAGTTAGAAACAATATTAAATTAATTACATGCATTTAGGTACAATAATAAATTGAACTAGGTAATTCAGATCAATATTAAACTAATACAGGTAGTTAGATACAATATCAATCGATACAAGTACAAAATTTAAAAAATATATGTTGCAGGTGCAGCTACTAAAATCTGTCGTACTTCACTTGGATTACTTGAACGAACTTTTCACAATACTGTAAATTTTCACTTTGTATTCCATGGAGATAAATTATTTGCTGAATTTTAAAAAAATCTTAGCCTTCGCTCTTTTCTGTTAGTTTAAGACCATAAAGTCCTAGCACAATGTGTTCAAGCTGCTTTTTAAATCATCTTACAGACAAAAGACTTGTCATTTTAGTTTATGAACTGAGAAAAAGGAACTATAAACATTCATGTTTTAGATATAATTAATAAATAACTTTCCACAACGAAGCTGTAATATAAGATATCAACAAATCAGTTTCCATAACGAGGATCTTAGACTGCTACTGTAACTTTCTGAGGTAGAAAACATGGTTTTTACATTTAAATAAACATAACTTCAAGTCTATGTCACTTTCCTAGATCAGCTAAATAGGTCCCTGTACGTATTTGTTGAATATTATAGGAGTACATATGACTCTCTCAGGAGCTTGTCGCTAGGAGCAGAGGAGATCAATCACATCCATCATTTCCATTACATTTGTCTTTGGGAAGGTCATGAGTTATAGCTGTCTTCGATGGAATCTGACTAATGTGGTAGAGATGATGTTTGATCATTGTAGCAACACTGATAACAAGCTTGCTTCTTGCAAGAAACTAGCAGCAGTTTTAATCATCAAAATTATTAATATAAAGGTGTTATTTTAGACCCAGTATGAATTCTACTCATTCAAACTTATAGCCAGCATTCAACCATCGGATGGGTAAAACGAAATGGCCCATTAAGACGCTATGATGATAAATTATGTCCAACATCAATGATGATAAATTATGTCCAACATCAATGACGATAACTTATGTTCAACATCAATGATGATAAATTATGTCCAACATCAATGATGATAACTTATGTTCAACATCAATGATGATAAATTATGTCCAACATCAATGATGATAACTTATGTTCAACATCAATGATGATAAATTATGTCCAACATCAATGATGATAACTTATGTTCAACATCAATGACGATAAATTATGTCCAACATCAATGACGATAAATTATGTTCAACATCAATGATGATAAATTATGTTCAACATCAATGATGATAAATTATGTCCAACATCAATGACGATAAATTATGTCCAACATCAATGATGATAACTTATGTTCAACATCAATGATGATAACTTATGTTCAACAATTTATTTTTGGATTTGAAACCTTGTCTATATCATATAATAAAGAGAAGCAATTACTCTAATGAAGTTGTTATTGGACAGGATTAGGATTAGTTTAAAGATGGATTTTGGATCGTAAAGTTAATGTATCAAAGTTCTATATGTACTTAGCAATCACGTATTATGGCCTAAAGTGGTGTATCAAGTGCGAGAATGCACTGAGAGAACATGTTGATTGCAAAGAGAAACAATGAAAACTCATTCGTTGATAACTGTGTCACACTTCCGGTGTTCGTGGGATAGCAGATAACTAATATTTTAGATCTCAGTGAAAGTATGGATCTTTGTACTTTTCTTCCCATAATGCATCCCAGTAGTCTTGTTTCCTGCTTCGCATGCTCCCTGCTATGTACTGTGCTGGGTACCGGGTTATGATATTAGCTTCCCGATTTAGATCAGGTACCAGTGAAAAGAATTTCTCACGAAAGTGAACAAATGTCAGGTACTACAATACTTCATATTCGAGGTAAAAAAACGTAGCCTGCAAATTCGAGCCAAGCATATAATGTTCACAAGAGCCCACGAATATATTAAATACCTTGTATTTTTTGTACGATTTTGTTCTTACGTACATATACCTCTGTTCACTCATTTCTCAGAGGAGAGAAGATAAATCATTCACATTAGCTTTGGCATAGGGGAGGTCATCATATATATTTATCTTCCTCGAAAAGGAGATTCTGACAGTCATCTACAACTAAAATAAGATGTTATGGATTATGAATTAATCATTGTCGAAGTAGTAACATTCAAGCAAACAAACTAGCAATTGGAAACTCTATCGTTTATGTACTGGAAAACAATTTGCAAGATAAACGTCCAGTTTGAGTCCGGTTTTTGTTTTATATATTCAATCTTGTATTAGACCTGAATTATTATATGCTTCTAACCACCATTCGTCTTTGGGAGAAATGTCATCATGAGAAACTCTGAAGGTATCTTTTTCCATAGTTTTATACAACGTTAAAAGTTGGTGACAAAGAGATGCTATTAGTTAACATAGATAGAATTTCAAACAGGTTTGATCTTTTCTGAAAGACAATGTTCTAGAAAAACGTGTTATCAAACATTTGGCATTCTAGTGAGAAAACTGCTTGAGGATATGGTCTCTCTCTCTCTCTCTCTCTCTCTCTCTCTCTCTCTCTCTCTCTCTCTCTCTCTCTCTCTCTCTCTCTCTCTCTCTCTCTCTCTCTCTCTCTCTCTCCGCCCATGTCTCTGAAAGAAAAAGTATTTTCATTTGTTTGCTTATTATAACAGTTTAACTTCTAATGCGTTACACGTGTGTCAAGAATCAGTTCTACTGATTTATTGATGCAGGTATAGTTCAGATTCAGTTTTAATGTGATTGCAAAATAGGCAGTCATAAAGCATATCTTGTACCGAGATAAAAATTTGATTTAGGATCCACACAAAACATAACAAGATGGTGTGCCGACCAGTTGCAAAGTACCATAACCGACATCTGATATACAGGAAGGACACACAATTTATAACCAATACAGGGTCTTAATATAGAATGTCAAATAATAAAGCAGAACCGGTACTTAAATGGCCATAAAGCGCCTGAAATAAAATCGTGCTAATCAATTGTAGCAGTCAATGAGGGGAGAGGTTTGCGCACGCGTGTAAATGCCAGACTTTCACCATGGGATTCCTGAAGAATTGTGTTTTATTATGTCATGACAAGAAGATCTGATAAATGTATTCATGAGTTATTCTATTAAATCTTTTTTTTTCCGAAGCCAATTATTCATCTTTAGATGAAAACAATCCGAAACTGACATAAATAATCTTCAAAAATGAGATTGATAGATTACTGATTAGTGATGTATGTGTACCACACGCAAACTTGATACGATTACAAAAAGTACGAGTAGCTGGATGCAAAGTTTGCACCCGGATAAGGACCCCGATAAAGAGTCATAACCTTCATCGCAATGTCAAATGCCATGGAGATATGTGCTATCTTGACGTCTATAAAATGCACATAAGGACACATCTAAAACGGGAAATGCTATGTTCAAGAATAAATACCTTAGCAAGGGATAACATACCTTGATATGGAATATAGATATTTTATGAACTATGATGAAGAAGACTTGGAGAGTTGCCAAAATGACCCCATTCATAGGAAATAACGTTTACTCTGATTTTTAGTAGCAGACGACACGATATATCATACATGAGAATCATTTAGAATGAACATTTATGAAACTAATAAAATAATTGGTGACCATTGTGTAAATATGGACGGTTTTAAAAGCCAGAGACCATGTGTAAAAAAATCACATTTGTTGCTACATACATATCAGCAGATTCGTCATGATTACAATATTTTGCAAAGTCGTCGACTCTTGTAGTCATAAAGGACTCACGGTGCTAATTCAGCACATATAGTTAACATATTACAACATCACAATATTAAAAATTCAACAACTTTAAATCTATGAATACCAGCTGTCATATTTATCTTCTTGACTCAAGCTTCATTAAAGAGAAAGCCATTTGAGCATCGGCATATTTTAATACAGTTTCAAACATGTGCTTTCATAAATTTAGTATCAAATCATTGCCCATTTAAAAAGATTATGTTTATCACAGTTTAATAGTTTTTATTTTAATGGAAATAGAGAAAATTGACTCATACATCATTTTTCAGCATGAAATGTATATGGAAATTCCGTGTTATGTCACATACTTTGAAGCATTTAGGTTAGACGATCAATTTAATAATGTTAACACCTAACGTATGTCAGTGCACTGCTGAAAGTTGTTGGATATTTATGCAAAAGAATGATTACTGGATGAAAACCTTCCATATTTTCTTTGTTTTATTGGAGACCTGATACTTGTAATAGTTGATTTGGAACAGGAGACAGTCGGAATTGCGTCACATAAGACACATTATATCGTTTGAGCAATCTGACCGTGCAAAATTGATGTGTTTTGATCGGCCTACCATTCTTCCAGTTGGGAGACTGGTTTATGTCCATATTCTTCTATGACAGATGTGAGTTTATTTACTTCTATAAGTTAACATTTAAACTACTATTGTATATATGATGGATTCCAGGATTCCAGACGACCCACCCACCTACATCAGCGGTTAAATAATCAATACCGTTAGGTATATTTATTGTTGTTTTTGTTGGTGGTTTAACACCATTTTAAGCCATCATATGCAATACATTGCGTAACGAGCCCTGTTGAGTTTAATTCGCCATATTCAGAAAGATATGACCTTTCTCTCTTAATTCCTTTTGGTCAGTCATTTCGAAAATTGACTGCCAGAATGTTCGTTTTATTAGTAAAAAAAAAAGCTCCATAAGGTGGGGTAAAGAAAATTCTCCCACAATTGCAGCCAATCAGTGAAGAGAATACTGTGTAGGAATTTCAGGGGTTATGGACCAGTCAAAATTACATCAAGTGATATGTTAGCCTGTTGTAATATCAAAAATATTAAACTGCACAAAGTATATGTAACGCGTATAAACTATGTGGTGATTTATCTTATGAGTTCTCGAAACTGAAGTTTATAAAAGGACTGAAATTCATCAATAAAACACTGTCTCTATGTTCTTGAGATGCAACCAGTGTTACAAATATATGGGATTAAACAAAGCAACAAAAGAGTAGAACCAATAAAAAAAATATTAAAATCATCATAATTTTTTTTTGCTTTCAGTTAAAAGGAAAACCTTTAAGAGGAACTAACAATATTGTGTATCAAATCCCCAAATAATACGCAAAATTCTATCACACATTCAAAATTTTATAATGTTCAGAATGAATTCCAGTTTTCAAAAATGCTGATGTGCTATTAGTCCTGGATGAGCTGATATGCCAAATGTCTTGATGATATAAAAAATGATATGTTTTAATTAATTTAGAATAATCCCAAAATCAGTGATTTATCCAAAAAAATCATTGAGCTCTCTGCAATTGCAATCGATAATTTTGAAATAAATAATTCCTCTCAAATTATAACGCAACAGTAAATGAATCGTGACTGAACTGAAAGGTGGAATGAAGTAATTCTGTTTATCAGAAATTTTTATGAAAATGAAGGCACAATAAAATTGCCATGATGTGGGTCAAATTCTATTCCAGAACCAAAAATAGACCTTGACCTTAAACATCTTTTAATAGCTTATTTATAACGTACAAACAAGACAAAAAGCAGCAAAGTACCAGGACTCTATCCTGAATCATGAACAAAGGTCAAGTATGCAAAATAAATAAAATATACATAACACTAAGAATAAGCTCTCAGATGATTCTTTTACTCATATTCGCTTCTCGTTATTAACCAATCCTGACTGCCAATCTTAAATGCACTAATTTTTTTCCCCACCCATTTCAGGAGAGGTTCACATTCTTCCATATAATTAGTACCTGAAATCCTAAAGCATTTTACGACTCAGCTAATTAACTTTTGAGGTATTCACATTAGTCAATGCATGAATTAGTGTCGTATAGTTTGAACATTGTCATTCTACGTTATATGTACATAGATGACACTATCTAATATAGAAAATTGTGGGATTAAAAGTGACGTTGTAAGAGACCGTAACATAGAATATATTTTATGATGACGACAATGACAGAATTTGGTGGGGTACTAAAATACCTATAAAGTATAAATCACTGCAATTAAATTTGGTATAAAACATATTATATGGGTGTTTAACAAAGATACTTTGGTAACACCTGTGAAATTCCTTTGTAGGTGCGCTACATGTTTTCAAATATGACGAAGATTTCTGACAAAAAACCGTTGCAAACACAAAGTGTCTGATGACGGAAACTGCCAAATCTTTACTTTCTGATTTGTGAACTATGTCTTATGAACTATTAGCTGTATTTGTTTATTTCACAATTATTTTCGTACTTTTTCATTCTTCGCTTTGACTGTTTATGATTGACTTGAATGGTTAATAAAATTACGAAGTCATGTCGCACATCATCATCTACTTCATTACGTCATGAACCTATTCCGACCTTTCTCCTTTGCAAAGTTTAAAATATATTTTATGGCACTTTCAGCTTTTTGTGAAACCTAACTCTATATGCTGAGAGCTTCAGGGTTAATGTAAACCACCATTAGTCAGAATTAAATTTACTGATTGTTCTAAAAGTACCAGATTTTCCATGTGATCCTATTGCACCACCCCACAAAATAACAATACGAAAAGAAAAACAAAACTAAACAGAGCAAAGAAAAGAAAAACAAAACAAAAAGCCGTGCTCTTTGCAATCACAACAACCTTTTCAGGAAATAGTTCCATGTAATTATTAAATACCAAATAGTACTTTAGAATTAGTTAGGAAACTGTCTTTGTCAGAATGCTGTGTGTAAAAATAGTCATGATGTAACTGATACAAGACCATAATATAGATTTTGGTTAATTAAAACAGTAACAGCTAGATATAGCCTCAAACGTCACAGATGAAATTGCTCGAATCGATTCTTGTTTATTTCGAAGCGGAATGTATGAGGTTACAGGCTGTATCGACAACATCAGAAATACTCGTGAAATATGTAGGCACGTATGACAGCCCGAGGTCCTGACGGTATCAGATGTGATTAAACTAAAAGTTTTGTATATTTTAAGCTCTTCTATTTATATTTAGATACGAACACGTGACACACGAGAATGGCTTAGGATAGAAACAGTAGATGAAAAATTAACATCAGTCGTTTAGAAAGGCTGAAAAAATATGTTGGTCCTTGCTAATCAATCTTTGACATTAAATATTATGAAAGATAGTATAGTTTATAAAGAAGATAATCTAAAGAAATTTAATTTGATTAGTCCACCGTATGATCATGTAGGCTTGACTCTTCAGCTCTAGCAGTCTGAATGTGATACCCGTGATTTGTTTGATGCATTCGACTAAAAGATGCGTGTCTTTTATATCCAAATCATCCGATTCTATTTTGGAAGATATTGTGAAGTAGCTCTATTGGCTGATCTTTGTGGTTTTCTTTGATCGACCTTTTATTGTCAACTTCATGTGATTTGATATAATTCTCTGACCTCTTCTCATCGGCTTCTTTTACGTCTGACCCATGTTATCATAACATAATTCTATGGGGTGTCATTGTCTGTCCCATATGATCATAACATAATTCTATGAGGTGTCATTGTCTGTCCCATGTTATCATAACATAATTCTATGGGGTGTCATTGTCTGTCCCATATGATCATAACATAATTCTATGGGGTGTCATTGTCTGTCCCATATGATCATAACATAATTCTATGGGGTGTCATTGTCTGTCCCATATGATCATAACATAATTCTATGGGGTGTCATTGTCTGTCCCATATGATCATAACATAATCTATGGGGTGTCATTGTCTGTCCCATATGATCATAACATAATTCTATGAGGTGTCATTGTCTGTCCCATGTTATCATAACATAATTCTATGGGGTGTCATTGTCTGTCCCATATGATCATAACATAATTCTATGAGGTGTCATTGTCTGTCCCATGTGATCATAACATATCTGCTTCGTATGATTATATCATTTCCTGACCTCTTCTTGTCTGCTTCACGTAGTTGTGATATCATTCGTGTCATAATATCATACTCTGAAATATCATTTTTGACCTTGTTTTCTGCATCACGTGATAGTAACATCATTCAGTGACCTCTTCTTGTCTGCCTCACGTGATAATAACATCATTCGGTGACCTCTTCTTGTCTGCCTCACGTGATAATAACATCATTCGGTGACCTCTTCTTGTCTGCCTCACGTGATAATAACATCATTCGGTGACTTGTTCTTGTCTGCTTCATGGAATGATAATATCATTCTCCGGACATTTCTCTTTCTGTTTCTTATGATCATGATATCATTCCCAGCTCTGTATCCATGTAAAATTATACCTACCTATATAAATCTGACTAATATGCGTATGAAAATTCAGCAATATAATCTTTTATGGAAATCCCAAGATATCGTCTTACCTCACAATTATACAATGTATTTACGTATTTTGAATTTTAGTTACTATCAGCTTAGAAATAACAATATTTTATCGAGTACAGGGTCCGATTAATTTACACCGGGATAATATTATGGAGCTTCTTTAATCCAGGAAAATGTTTGATTTATTGGTACTTTAAATAATGCATTTGTCCAAAAATTAGACGTATGGTACGTGTATAATACTCTTGATATTGCACATTATTCGTCGAAACTTGTTGTTGGATCAGTCAATTTTTATTTACAGAATGATTTAGAATTATACCACCAATCCCCGGAATAAGTATTGACATATATTTTATGAAAAGCAAGAAAACACTCGAAAGCCATAAAGTGAAGGCCTGATGCGAAACATGTCACGGGATATACAGGGTTGTATTTTTTCGGCTCAAAATTCCTAAGAACATGCTAAAATTAACTTTCTTCTATGTGTAGCAATAAAGGTAAATTTTTAAACAATTCATTATGGCCTGCCTAAATATTAATATGGACTAATGGTTATACAGAGGATAAATAGAGTGTAAGAATCAAAAATCGTATTCTATTCATGAAAAATACCCCAAATATCAACGAAAGGTGTGATAGGTGGGAATAATGATATTGCACTGTTTTTATACATTTCTTACTAAATGCTTGATTTAGATAAATAATATTTACCTCTTTCACAACACATTTTTATATCGAGAGATTCGAATCATACTGTACAATACAAACATGCATATTATCTGGAAAACACAAGCTTTGTCCATATCTTGTACAACTATTCTTTTCTCGAAGATAATAACATTCGCGCTTTCCTGAAGTGAAGCTGGTTGCTAGCAATTCAATTTGCTGCTATATCACTGTTTTTCGGATTTCGAACATGCATTTCGTGGCTATTAAGTATATTTAGAGAAAATAAATTATACGCAAACAAGCTGGACTACGTTAGAGACTCTGCATATAAGGTTGATTAATGATGGTAACATTGAAGCCTGGACTCATCATATGTCCTAATCATAAGTTAGGTGAAAATGGACGATTGAAAAATAATTGTCAATAATTTGCAGGGAAAATTACTGATAATTGGAAAGTATTTACAAAGTTGGAACCGCAACACTGCACTTCCACGTTATGTCTGCCATTAGAGATACAATTTATAAATATTATAACAGAAGGAATTATGTTAATATTTGAATGTGTTATTCTGTATGGTTGTAATTTTCATCTCATGTCTTATTCCATCCTCCAGCATCATGGCAACGGAACGTTGTCCTTTATTGTGCTATTATTTGACACTCATCAAACCGATATTTTAATAATTAATACATAATATTCTTAACAATCCCATTAGTTTAACAATTTTACTTGCATGTAATATCGGTAGATATTGATCGTAGTTAAGTTCATACTCAACATAGTGACAATAGGATCAATAAGAACCAAACTCGCACTTTATGTTGTAGAAAAACAATTGACAGGTAATATCATTATTTTAAAAATCGTAAAGAATGATTAAATTCCGCAGATCATTGCAGTGATCAACTAATACACCCTGTGATATATATATATATATATATATATATATATATATATATATATATATATATATATATATATATATATATATATATATATATATATATATATATATATATATATATATATATAATAATAATAATAATAAGCAAGAGTACACAACCTCGGTTAGATGAGATAGGACTTTGTATTCTGGAGCAGTGTGAAGAGGCTAACTAGAAAGCTACGAGCTAACTAAAATCCTACGCATTGGTTGATGAAAATAACTAATATAACGACACAAGAGGAGAAATATTGGAATTAAAAGGATTAAATGATCATAGCTGGGTATTTATTAAAGTATAAGTTGATACCTAATCACTCACAAAGTTAAACTAAAGTCCTTCAGACGTTATTTATTCTCTGAATGATTTTTAAAAGATAAATATTTACCTTTCAATTCATACATACGAATGATCGCTTTATCCGATAAAGACATCATATTTGCGCCTTCGTAGTCAAAAAGTAAAATAACAAAGAAAAAGAATCTATAGAAAATAATCAGCATTAGTTTCTCCAAAGAATGCTGGATTCTTATGAATTATTTTATTACAAATTGTTAATTGTGTGACCAATCCATTTTTATCACAACTTTTTTTTTATCAATTTATGTGGATGTCGTTGTTGCCCCAAACCATTAATTTAAAGACCTGTGCTGTGGTTCTTTTATTTTTAACGTAGGTTTAAAAATTTTAGTTGTAATGCTATGATGTCTTAAGTGTAGCAGTTTATTGTGATGTCTAGCACTGGGGCATCATGTTACAGACATGTAGCATGATGTCCCACCCGTTCACATTATCCTGACACAAGTCATACCATTCCTAAAATTAACCTGTTTAATGCTAAGAGCAAAGCGAGGCACAGCTGCTAGTACCAATTTGGTAAGTCTGTGGTATAATTCAAATCGCTACCTCTCTCTGAGGTGGACACTAACCACTTAGGCCACCGGAGCGGTCTAATTTCAAGAATTACAAAAATTGGCCACATATGATAAAAAAAATCAACCCACATCCTTTCCTTTACTCTAACTCATTCTTATATTTGATAAATTGACGTAATTTCTGTAATCTGGTAATACAAATTAATTATTTGAAAGCCACATATAATATTAGGTCCGATCTTTCATGCTTTCTCGCGTTACTGCAGTTATCTATTTAACATGAATTAGCAGCGTTGATAAAGTTTAAGGAAATTGGTTGAAGTTCGTTCGTACGCGAGGCAGGCTCAAACAAAGGAATGATTGCATTGCATTATTAATTTAAGTTAGCATCTTCACACTTTGATGTCTCGCAACACATCGAATGTTCACACAGCTTTTTAATTTCATCGAGAAGGGACAGCTGGTCACATTTTCGGTTCATCTATCGGAACATCATTTCCGTTTTTCCCTCAAGAAATGTACGTCAGAATATTTTAGACCTTTGCTGAGGTGCACTTCGTCAGATGCAATTCACCAAACACATTCCTACCGATACTTTTAAAATTACTTCATGATCTGATAGAAGTTTTCGACGTTATGATGGTCGGTTGAAGGCGAAATAACTTTAGCCTTTTCTGTCAAATCGATAAAGTAACTTTGGACGTAATTCATCTCCATTGGAACTATATTTTAAACTACTTTCATTTACGTCTAACAACGTGACGGCGTAAGTAATAATAGTTACAATTTGATCAAATTTTGCCTTGGCCGTCGAAAGATATGCTGAGACTAATCACCAAACACATCAAATTATGCGTATTAATACAACTGCTTCCAAAGTTATTAATTGACCAGACGGAAATGGCTGAGAGATGTCCAATCGTTTCTGTTCACAAATGCAATAATTACATAAACCGAATCGACAAGATTTAAGTTGAATTTTATCGTTCTTAAGTCAGAGTGTTAACGCCATGATCGTCGATCAACAGGAAATATTTGATGGCACAACTCTGTGGACAGTGTTTTAATGAAGAAGTCATGTACATTTAAAAACAAAATAACCGATAAGCTTTGTGTTGTTGGTTGCGTCTCTTCGACATTGAGTGGAAATGACTGCTCTCAACCGGTGTTTGATTTCTGCTCATACATGTTTTAGTTTAGTTTTAACTACTGAAGTGACCGCAACGTCTTTTTATATGTATTGTATTGCTCCTTTGTATTCTTTATAAGGAGTATTTGTAAGGGTTAATCCAAGACATCAAATATCTACAAATAGACAGGTAAAACCATAATCTGAAGTACGCACAAAAATGTCTTTTTGTTGTTTCACAAAACCATGATAATAATAATAATAATATAGTATTCACACAACGTAGTCTTATTCATAAACACAAATTCACACATATTCCTATGTGCAAATGTTTACATTTGATTTGGAAACATATTACATTTTTAATCTGATCATTTATTTTCCATTTTTAATGATCAAGTATTTTTATTTATATCATAAATTTTGAATTTAATAACAATTTCAATGGGAATCATTAAAAGTGTAAGAATTGAAATATATAGTTCAAAAACGATATAGACATTTGTGCCTGTTTCTTAAGAACACTGCACTTAAAACAAATAGGCAATTAGGATTTCTCTAGCGGAGAACTGATAAAATACGAACTACTCAATTCACTGATGTCTCGATATTTTTAATGCGCAGATTTATTGGGTATGACGCTTTCATTATGTTATCGAAATTATTAATGCTGCAACGCTCTTTCCTATCTATGACTGTGTTCCACATAATATTACAGAAGCTACTTTTCAGAAGATATAAAGCGAGACAGTCCTTTTCAAATAACAGTATGCAAATGCATTTACTATCCTTACGCCGAAATGCTTGACAAAGAGATGTCTAAAGAAAGCTTTGTAGCCAATTAATTACGGCATTGATAAGACAGGGACATAAAATTGCAAACAGCTCGTCATGGGGTAAAAAGAACTAGAGACATTATGGCAATAATTGATCTCATGGTTTATTGTACGAAGCAGAATTGGCTGAACAAGTCCAATCTATGCATATTCCTCGAAACTATGATAGTTAACAATAACCACTGAGGCGCTGTGACGTCTTTCTACAATGAATTACGTACTCGCGCACAAAAAATATGATCTGATTTAATAACTTTACAAATCTTGATATTACGTTTAATTTAGGATAATGGGTAGAACAAAAGGAACATCTTCCTCCCCAAGACAACCTAGCGATTTTGTAAAAACAAAATCTGACAACGATATCTCGTTATTTTCTTTGGTAGTTTAATCCATTGCACGAGTAAGAATACACGGGAGTACATGAAGTACATTATATTTTCAGCAATTATCGAGGTTTGGCGAGGAGGAAAATGGATCAAATGACCAATGATTTTGGCAAGTGCTGAAATTTTGCCATCAATACAATTCACAATTGTGAATTAATTTAATTCTTGTCTCCTTTTTAAGTAAAGCATTTCATTTTCTAATTCAATTGTATTGTTTTTTTTCTGTAGCTGCTCATTCAGTTAATTCAGTATATGCACTCCGATGCCCTAGTGGTTAGAGCTTCCGCCTCTGATGCAGGAGGTCGCGGGTTCAAACCCCGGCTGAGTCATAACAAATACTTATAAAAACAGTACTAACATCTGTCTCGCTAAGCGCTCAGCATTATGAGGCTATTGTTAGGAATGGCAGCCTAGTATCGGGATAATGTGACTTGGGTGGGACATCGTGTTACATGTCTGGGGCATGATTCTTTGGTGCTAGATATCACTATAAACTGCCATACTGCAGACATTGTAGCGATATGGCTGAACAATTGTTAAAGCTCCGTTAAATATCCAACTCACCCAAAATCATATGACCAGTCAGGTGCCAAGTCAGTTCTCTTTTTACTTGTATAGTCTGGGGTGGAAAGGGGACGACACAGATGAGTTAATTTGGCTTTTACACCTGAACCATGCCCTTAAACAGTATTAAATTTAAGATTAAGGATAGAACTGTTTCTTTCATTACCAAGAATTGTATCTTGTTTGATAAATAAACATTTCTTCCGTTCTTTTGCGTCTGTCCGACCGTCCGCCTGACTTGCTGTCCGGATTGTGTATGGTTAGCTACCTATCTGGCACTCTGGCTGGTTGGATTATAGGTGGCTAAACAGATGAGTGATGAAGTAAATTGGAGACGGTTAGTGGATTTAGTCAGAAAAACAGATAATGGAGTAAATAATTAGTTTCAACATATAACGTTAACCGCCAATAACTGTTACTCTTCAATCCAATAAACAAATATTTTAAAGAAATCGAAGCTAGAGAAATTTGTGACCATTCAATCTTTGCTAGTTGATTTTCCGCCTTTATCTGCCATTTATATCGACCGACCCGAGATATTTAGCATCGGGATTGACAGTAAAGCAAACATTTCAATCTAAGGCGGTAGAACGCGTTATTCTTTTTATTGTCGATCAATTATTCATGCTTGGATTGAAAAATTGGACATTTACGATAACGTGATTTAGACTATGCTGTATAATATCCCAAAGCATTAGTCTATATTTGGAGCATGCAATTAGACGTTGTGGCAATATGAAATGCTAGAGGCGCTGTTAGGCTATCAAAGCTTGAAAATTCTTTTACTGTCTAATTCTATGATTTAATTCATCGCTGAAACATCAATCTTCTTTAGAGATTTACCACATGTATTTTAACGAGAATTTCTTCTGTAGTTTGGCTTATATTTATTTGAAAGATGTAGCACTAATGATGGCGGATAATAAATCACACATAGAAAACCCAAACTAGTTTCTTACAGGTAAAAAAGTATAACATTCAGAGTCTATTAGTTTCATGCAAAACTACAATAAGTACATATTTTCTAATATAGTTCTGGGAAAACTCCTTTCTAAAAATATCATCTGAGGACATTTTTCATCCTTAAAGAAATGTCATCTAAGAAAACTTGAACATTTTTAGTCAAAATCAGAAGTCATAGAGTTGCCATCAGGAATACGGAAAAATATAAACGTTTCTCGAACTCAAAACATCAATGTCGTTAGAAATGTCTTACCTATCAAAGTGTCATTGTAAACGACTAACTTACCGCAAGACAGGAATTTCTTTTAAAACTTTAAGGATCTTTAGAGTTATTTCAGAATACTCTATTCATCGGCGAAAATGTGTCTTGAGAGAGAAATAAATGACTAAAGTGCTATTTGTAATGAACAAAACTGTTTTGAGTAGATGACCATACACCGCAAGAGAATACTCAAGCATATTAGTATATCTTATGTTTCTAGACAACTGCGTGCGACAATTATTAGCAATTTCCATGTTATCTCTTCTTAAATGACAACAAAATAATCTGAACAATTTTTATTTCCAGTGGATTTACAATTTATAGCTGCATTCACTCGCAAAAATTCACGAAATGAATATAATGACTCGACATGACTTTTCAGCGTGTAAAATGTAATAATGACACATAATAATGAAAAAGTATAAATCAGGAATCAAGAAAACTGGGAATCCAATTGTGGATCTTAAGGTATTTCCGACAGGTGGGATAAGGAATCATAAACAAGTAAGCGACGGGTTTGTGTGTCAGAGACCTAGATGAAGTCTGAAAGACCGAAGTCCGGAGAAGCTCCAATATGTTGTTTCGCACACATTTATGTATAGGGGTGGGATGGACATGAGCGTGGCAAGGTCAACGCGGCACACGCAATCATGAGCCCACTCATAATTGACTCGAGTTGTTGGTAAAGACAAGTGTAAATCATAGAGCTTACCGTTCCATTGTTACTCTGACACGATTAGTGACGGATCGAAAGCATGTTCTATTCAGAAAGTGTATAGAATCCAATCGAAAACCACGTATCATCTGAACGCAGTGAAAACTTAAAATCTGGCGATAGAAAGTTGCGTTTTCAACTTTAATAAAATTAACACTACTTTTAGTCAGCAATAATGGGGGATTACACAGAAACTAAAAATTCTGACCTGGACGATTCGGGTGGATGTTCGTGTTAAGACAACCGTTTTAAATAGGGAACATGCTCGTCACATTTGTTAAAATTGTTTTTGTTTCTTTTACATAATAGTTGTAATGGTACCCACCATAAACAAATACCGACAAAGAATATGATAGATACAGTTTGTCACCAGCATTTAAAGTCTGATACACTTCGGAGTGTGTTTTCCTGTCGGCAATTGATTGATGTTTGAATCCGTCCATCTCTCAGTCACACATTAACACAGAAACTAACCAATGATCTTAAATTATAGATGTCTGACGCCTTTTAGCCATGTACGGAAAACTACTGACATATACGTAAAACGACTGACATGTACGTAAAACTATTGACATGTGTTTAAAACTATTTGCATATACGTAAAACGAGTGACATGTACGTAAAACTATTGATATGTACGTAAAACTATTGACATATACGTAAAACGATTGACATGTACGTGAAACTATTGATATGTGCGTAAAACTATTGACATATACGTAAAACGATTGACATAAACGTAAAACTATTGACATATACATAAAATGATTGACATGTATTTAAAAATATTGACATGGACGTATAACTATTGAAATGTACGTAAAACTAACTATTGACATGTACGTAAAAATCGCTGACTACTATCGGCGTAGCTTTGACAACTACTCAGCTAGACATTGTATAACATATACAAAAAAGTCATAAAATCATAATTTATCAACCAATTTTTAAAACTGTTTCACTATATATTATTGTACTTTTAATAAAATGTTTGCCATATTAAAGTCTGCTATTTGACCTAAATTAATATTCATCCAACAAATGTCGTATCACGTGGCATTAGAGATAAATCCACCATTCAGCAGTTTCAATTATTAGATAATATATGGTACCAGTAATAAACTTTATAACTGTATAGCATTGATAAGGAATATAAGAACTGTAAGCAAAATGGCATAGTTACACCCAATAATGGACAGTTCTGATCTGTCAATCAAACTGTTCAGATCCACCAGTAAAAAATAGGCATTAAATTCACTGCGCAGTTACGTGTTGCTAGCCGACACATTTGCTCACAAACATGACACGATGCTTAATTACTTTCTTATTTACATTCCAGAGGAATTTGAAGGATTAGGTAGCAACAAATTACCAACTACCAGGGTGAAAAAAAATATCTGCGTTGGAAGTGATACATTATTTGTAATAATATTAAATAAATAAATACAAATATATAAATACACAAACGTATTTTTGAATAATAATATTATTTGTTGTGCTGGTGAAAATGTTGGATATAATTGTATGCTAATTATGCTTACGTTCGAATTTTCGAGTCATAATGCTGCATGCAATACAGAAAAATTGTGTATATGTGTTGTTTATTTTTGTACTTTCATTGCCTTAGTTTTTTGTTGTTACATTAAATTTGGAATATTGGAATCGATTTAAATCATCAATTATTTCAAAATGTAAACTTTATAACTTTGAAATATAATTTTGTCATGGCAGTTTTAAAAATATAACTTTATAAAGAGGTGAAAGTGTAATAAAATATTTATGATGTCTTAATTAGGCTTGAGATTAAATAACATCAAGATATATCCTGCCATTTATTGAAATTGTTGTCTTACTGACTTCAAATAAAACTGAGGCTTTGCAAATTAATGATTTTATAACAACTGCAAGCTGTTATACTGTTATGACATCATTAAGATATGATAACACGAGTAACACTATCCTAACTGAACAGAAGTGTCATTCCTGACAAGCCTATTCTATATGACGTTGACCTGACACTACTTCTGCTTGAGTCATTTTCCAAGAAGTACATTCGATGAATGAGAAAGTTAATTTTAAAATTCTGTACACATTCTTGAGTTTCATTCATTTATTATTGTGCTTAGTTATCAAAATTAGCCCATGATTGCATGTAATCTTATGAAACGCATTGCAAGCTAAAAAAAGGCCTTGGTTGTATGTAACATGAAATAGAAAACGGACAATGGTTTCATGTAATATGTAATTTAAGGATGGCCTTGGTTGCATGAAACATGTAATAGAAAAAGGACAAAGATTTCATGTAATATATATTCTAAGAATGGTCTTGGTTGTATGCGACATATAAGAGAGGCCTTGGCTGTGTGTAACAAGTATTCTATAACCTTGACTGTGTAACAGGATGGGTTTATTTCTGCCTCTGTTCAGGATTAGTTGTACCTTTCATTTAGATCTGAATAGAGATAGACAACTCTAAAAAAATTCGGTGAAAGACCTCCAGGTAAGAAAGATACTTTTACTGTTTATTTAAAATGCATCAAATGTCTGTATCAAAGATATGAACTTTATTTTAATCATTATATTGTAGTGTTTATAGTTGCAAACCAAGTTTGATCATAAATATAAATTACCAAAACACACCCTAAACTTATTCAGACTTGAAAAAAGACATATATGGACATGGACGGCAGGAAAATTGGATCATTATATAACCGAGCAAGTAATGAACTAATTTTTCCTTAGGAAAGAAAATCAAAGCCACTTCACGTTTGGTGTAAGGGCCTAAAATTCAACAAGTCATGGACAAACAGATGAAACTTATATATATATATATATATATATATATATATATATATATATATATATATATATATATATATATATATATATATATATATATATATGTATGTGTGTGTGTGTGTGTGTATATATGTATGTATGTATGTATGTATGTATGTATGTATGTATGTATGTATGTATGTATGTATGTATGTATGTATGTATGTATGTATGTATGTATGTATGTATGTATGTATGTATGTATGTATGTATGTATGTATGTATGTATATGTGTGTATATATATATATATATATATATATATATATATATATATATATATATATATATATATATATATAATTTGTGATGTTTTTTTAATTTCCTTAGTGATTATATGTATAATTGTATTTTGTAATTGACTTTTGTCAAAAGTCAAGTTAATGGTATACCTAAGTAGTGATATTTAATATGTAAACACCATAATGCATATCTAACATGTCTATGCTGTGAAGTTAAATATTCTGATCATTATTAATGGTAGTAAATATGTCTAATTGAATCAGAGATATGGACATTATTTTTTCCTTTGGAAATTCCTAATCTTATTGACAGCTTTTAATGGTTTAGAATGTTAACTGACCTACATTCAAGTATTATTATTGTATCTTAGCTTTTAGTAATAATGTTGTTTGTTTCAAAATATTTAATTCTTCCCTTAACATCCGAAGTGGAATAAGTCTTATTATTGTGTTAAGTTCCTAATTTGCGTGGATTTATTTTTTCAAATTATTATTCATTGGAATTACAATGTATTCAATAATATTTTAGTCTAATTGCTAATTTGGAATAAGAGTAAATTCATTCAAGGATATTTGGATTATACTATTGCGATATATCAAAAGACTGTTGACACGTTATCATATTCTAGACTACAAGTATATTATCACATTCAATGTTGGAATTTATTTGGAACACCACTTGAATTCATTTGGAACTATATACATTTGGATTTGTGATAGAACTTTTAGAACTATTTAGAATTTAATTAAAAATACTGTAAGTTCGTTTTTAAATTTTCACTTTGCATTCAAGGAAAATTAATTATTTGTTGAATTGTACTCTTTTCGGTTGCTTAGTTTAAGAGCATAGATTTTAACACACTTGGCAAGAGCTGCTCAGTGGAGGAAATACCGTCAGCAAGCAAGCTGACCAAACTGATGTCTGGTACGAATCTCACATCCGTTAGGAGTAGCAGCATTGTCACACTTCATGCGCAGGCCAGTCAGAAAGTGGCTTATGAAACACTGCAAATAAAAGTTTTAGTACGGAGAACAGATAAGCTTATATCAATCGAGTGCAGAAAACAGTTTTTAAACTTTAGAACGAAATAGTTGAAATGAATACAAGCGGAACAAATGAAAGATGACTATACTAGTTTCCATGTATGGTGTACGTGGTGAGTCAAATTTACGTTGAATAAAGCTGTATGTAACATGACTTTGGACTAGAATTAATTTTTGTTATCTACAGTTCATCACAAAATAGTTTCATCTCGCCTCAAAAACAAACATGAGTGTTTGAAGCATATTAAGAACGATTTCAAGGTTGAGTGTTTGAAGCGTATGAAGAACGATTTCAAAGTCGAGTGTTAAAATTTTTTTATTAAGAACGACTTAAAGGTCGAGAGTTTTAAAGCTTCTTCAAAACGATTTCAAAGTCGAATGTATTGAATCATTTTAAGAACGATTTAAAGGTCAAGTGTTTGAAGGATATTAAGAACGATTTCATGGTTGCGTGTTTGAAGCATAATAAAAACGATTTCAAAGTCGAATGTATTGAAGCATTTTAAGAACGATTTCAAGGTCAAGTGTTTGAAGCATATTAAGAACGATTTCATGGTTGATTGTTTGTTAAGGATGTTAATCAGATCATAACTATTAGTTATTGTTAATTACCCACCAATGTATTACTTCCGTGATCTTTGTTACAAAGACGTTGTACACAACAACATGTGTCCACAAGGCAAGGAATATGACTTTATGGACAAATGTAACCGAAAAACTGGCTACATTACCGAAACATACAATTTTTAATGTTTAGGTTAATCTAGGATATGGACGGACGGACACATGAACTGATTACAGTATCAAACTTCCATACGTTGGATTTATTAATAGGCAAGAAATTATAGAACTTTATTGAACTTGAAAGCAGATTTATAAAATTTTGGTTGCAGTAATTTGATTGGATAATCAAGATTGCGTGACCTGTATTGCTTTATTAAAGTTAATTATAGATAGGGAGGTATAATATTGTAATGCATCCAATAATTAGGGTCGGCTGAATGTGCATTCTAAACCTTTTGACCTTGAGTGAGGTGAATATGAAGTTTCGTGAGCAAGCAAACAAATACTTCTGAATACAAAACGGAGGTCAGTATGACAGAATAATTGGGTCGCAAGACTATTTTCACCAAAAGATATTGCAAATTGCATTTCATCATTAATTAAATAATGTTATTAAAAAAATTAACTTGTTGCAGAACAAAAAAAAACCATTGTAGAAGCTTGACGTAAAAGTATTCGTTATTACATTACGTAAAACTCAATGACGAATTTTCTTAAATCTTATGCCGTTCCTTCATTCAATAAAGCAAATCTTTCTCACGAGTTGTGTGATAATGCTGAATAACAATATAATCTTTACTGACATATCAAATGAAGCATTTATGATGCAAACAATGAGATTGAAAGGTCTCAAAGGCCCAGACGGGATTTCTTCTCTCCAAAAAAGATTTTTAAAGCTAATTCGATCAGATATTCTTGCTTGATAAACGTATATGATCTTGAGAAATGGGTATATTCTCTTCAAATGTAATTCATATTAGACACCGTAAAACTAGTCTACTCATAAAACAGACGGACTATTTTTTGTATATTAAATATTCTAATGTGTTTTAGGCATTCAAGTAAAGAAATAGTAACAAGTGCTCAATAATTGAATACATCATTGATCTGACAACATACATGTATATTAAAGTCTAATTAGGTGCAATAAGTTGGTTCTTTTTTAATACTGTTTTCGACATTTTTATTTATGTGGTGGAGAAAAACAACGGACATGGATATATAAGATAATGTTTTATTACCAGATAGGTAAACAAAGTTGTTATTTGGGTATTTTATGTCAGTACTTTAACAGTCCAGAAAGTGTTATGAAGATTTATACGCGTTATTTTTGATACCTCATTCTATTCATTATTTTCGTCCTTTCGGTCACATGTCGGGACAAGCTATTCACTTCTCCACCGCGAGTCCTTCCTCCATTAGTCGTCTCTTTTGAAATGCAGTAATGTGTATCGGGTATATTCAGCTACCCGGATCCAGCAAGGGGTGGAGAAGGGTTCTTTCCGTGTTAAGTGGAGATATTCCAGCCGTACGTATTGACCAACATTTCATAGTAAGAAATATATTCACAAACTTCAATTTCATAAGGAAATATTGAGATAAGAGATGACTAGCAAAACTGAGAGCTAACCTGATAATCGCTGAGATTCTGATCTTTAATTTTGTAACGTCGCTTTTGACTAGCTGAAAAACAAAAAACACAATTCTAATTTATTATTTCATCATTATTGTGAAAAATGTATAGCTTATTAACAGTGTATTGAAAAATGATGGATCCGAGCTCATATGTTGCTGGAAGCCCGAGGTTGAGAGGAAGTCATTGCATATGAACTGGGTTACAAATTTTGTAATACTCAGTCATAATTGTAACTATATACTTAAAAACAAGAAAAATCATTTTGTTATGTTATAGGTATAGGAGCATATAAATAAAAAAATATTTAAACGTATTCTTGAAAATTTTAAACTTTGTTTTGGTGAATACATGCTACTCTACTGCACTTGGGGCTTGAACGTACATGGATAAATTTGCATCGAACACTGAACTAAAATAAGCTTGGTAAAGACGAAAGAAAGTCATGCAGCCAAAGAAACAAAGGGAAATATTGATATACGAAAAACGGACACAATACATCAAGAAAAATTGAAGATATAATTATGAATAGGTACGCCTGAAGAAACAAAATCTAGTCTAAAGTGATAGTATCGTTAAGATTGTCACAATGTCTAAAGTGACAGTATCGTAAAGATTGTCACAATGCCGCTGTCATGATAGAGAGTAAAGATTGAAAGTGCAAAGTGTGCTGTGATTGTTGCCAGGGCATTGCGGTCCATCAGTCTTGAAGATTACATCAAAGAAAGAATATATATTCATTTTGGAGACTTTTGTGTTTCGTTAAATTCCAAATAAAGGATTAAACAATGCCATTCAGAGTGAAATAAAGCACACTTCTTTGCAATTTATATCGGTTGATGTGTTGCAATTTTCTTTATTTAATTTGGATAACAGATAGTTGCATTTGGATGAGAGATAGATCAATTGATTTTTCAGCATGGTGTCAGGTAGAATTGGTTACAGTCTTTGTCTTGGCGAGGGCCTATGGATTTATTCCATGGTCAGCGTTCCACGTGTATGTCGCAGTTCTTTTTTTAGAAGTCACCAGAGGTAGCTCTTTGACTGTGGGCAAGTACTTACCATGTAGGAAAGCGATGAATATTTTTATTTAACTACGGGCAATGTTGCTGGATATTGCCCGCTAGAAATATAATGAAATTAACAGAACTATTTATGACTAATCTTGATTATTGACTGATACAACTCAGTCATGCTATTTGCAATAGCTAACCATATTTTACTTTAATGACGTCTCTGACGTTTATGTGACTTTATAATGTACATTTTCATTCGGTGAACAGCTAAAATGATATTTGCACTATTGCGAAATTAAATTTCAAACTTATCGTGTAACAAAACATTCATGGACCTTTTTTACAAGACAATTGCACGTCTTGTCTCAGAAATAAATGAATGGGTTGAATCATACACTAAACGATTCAATGCTATTAAAATAAAAATCCCAAATTGGTCGGCCTAGTGTCAGGATAATGTGATTGGGTGGGGCATCATGTTTCATGTCTGCGGCAAGATGCCTCAGTGCTAGACATCACTATAAACTGCCACACTACAGACATCGTAGCGATATGATTGAAAAGTTTTTAAAGCTACGTTAAGAATCATAATCACATCACCAAACTGCACACAGGCCTTTTTTCAGCATCTAACAGGATCTGTTAGTTCCTTATAATGTTTAATGTCTATTTTTTCTTATTTAAAAAACACTCTTAAACTAAACCCAACTATTCAGTTGCCTTCAAACATTTGAATCGTATTAGCATTAATATAATTTTTATAATTTATTACAATGTAATAATATATTCTTCCATTTAGAAAGAATATATGCCCATTGATGTATGTTCGGTAGCCATATTTTCCATATTTAGATTTGTTTTTGTATTTTATTCTTGTATTTCATTATATGTGTCTCTGTCTGTCTCTCGGTTATCTCTGTCTCTGTCACAGACATACACACACGCGCGCGCGCACACCTCCCCAGAGAGAGAGAGAGAGAGAGAGAGAGAGAGAGAGAGAGAGAGAGAGAGAGAGAGAGAGAGAGAGAGAGAGAGAGAGATGACTGACTCAGACAAGACTATGTCAGCTGCCAAGACGTGTCTCTGTACAAACACCTTTAGTTACCGAATTCTCGAGTGACCGATTGGTCCAATGCGTTAACCTTGACAGATCATTCACATCTTACCTTTCCCAAGGGAATTCGAATCTTCGTTCAATAAATCTGTGTATGTGAGAATGCTTGCTACTGTCTATGCATCCTATGACTTAGTGATTATTCCCGGGCTCTTCATACACCAAAATATACACTCCGCCATAAAAACGGTCTATCATGTGCTAAAAGGACGCTAAACTCCAAATATCACAAATCACAGTTGCCAGTACCATATAATGATATAACTTTTATGTGTTGATGCTCTGCTTGACACTAAAACTAAAACAAATCTCTCTCTCTCTCTCTCTCTCTCTCTCTCTCTCTCTCTCTCTCTCTCTCTCTCTCTCTCTCTCTCTCTCTCTCTCTCTCTCTCTCTCTCTCTCCGACAAATATATTCATATTATCTTAAGCATTAAAAGAGTGTAAACTTTCAATATTAGGAGTCATGACTTAGAAAAATGGACCAGAACCAGAATTTGAAAATTACGTTCAAGGATTATTTTGCCACATATTTCTTCTACTGTTATTAATCTTGCATGGTGATGAACATTCTAATTCAAGGATATGCGTACTTATTCCCACATCATGTAGCAAGACAGAATGAATCAATGGACTCTATGGATACACCGTCGAGATGGTCATTGTGCTGATCGACATTTTGTTCAGATTTGTCGGGTTTTGTTTGATGAAGTTTGAAAGCGCATTCTTCGGCATTTTAACGCTTCGTTGATTGACATTGAATCTTAAATGGCTCCCCTTAACAGAAGCTATAGACTTATGTCACTTCGATACACGTTATAAGCAGATCAATCATTATGGATTCCCTCTGGTTAATATGTTCTGACGTTTCGATAATAAAATACTCTTGTATTTGTGTTGTTAGAATTGTATCCGGAAGGTCGTAGAGTGTTTGGGGGTTTCACAGTCTGAAAAGACGCCGATTTTCATCAATGTATTACACACTCCACTGAAATCTCTTTAAGCATGGCATGTTAAGTGTTACACGTCCGAATGGAATTTAACAGTACAGTGTTTAAATATTATAAAGTATTAAATGTGTAATAAGTAACAGGATATATTATCCAGTACACAGTCACCGCAGATGAGACCAGTTTATAATAATATAGTCATCACCTGAAAATGCACACATATAAAAATTACTGTCCACCGGAGATTTTTGTTCCAGTTATTGCCATTTCTTTATTGTAACTAAATGGAATATATTACAGAATCAACTGGTCCCGCAATTTTTGGAGTCGCTCTGAAAGTTTGTACATTTTATAATTATTAGCTGAAGACATGCATATTGACAAATCACCATGTTCTTGCAATTTTTGTTATAGTTATTGCTCTTTACGATTTGGAACTGGATGTAATGTATGACATACTATTGTAAACGAGAATGGACTCGCCAGTAACGGAACACCATGGATTGCTATATAACTGACTTCATATTCCGGCCATTATTAGAAGATTTACAGGTTATATTGTACTAACACTATTTTCAGAGTTTTGCGTTGTTTTTACTGTACTCATCTTCAGCCTTCGACACGGATTGTTGGAGTAGGGTGCAGGAAAGGCGTTGGTATAATTACAATTTGGATTGTCAGTAGTTTGTATCACACAAGTCTGCAGTTTTATTAATAAAGCACGACGAAATTTCTGACATCATGAAATCACCTTAACGGTATTATAAACTAACAAAGGAATGCAAGCGTGACGACAACCCTCCGCTTGATTCGATTTTTCTCCCGCATCTTTTATCGCTTCAGAATCGCAAGAAGACTGAAAAACTACACATATACATTCAAAAAACAGTAACGTACCAACGCATCACTCTTGGACGACCATCGCATGAATCCAATCCGGCGAATAGACCTTTATTTTCACCATTATGGTCACAAACCCTGAAAAGCGCGATCATTACAGGAAGTAACCCATTTCTACTTGTTTCTACCCTGCAGTAAATATGCTCTAGGGTCTAATAATCGTTTCGAACACGGCGCACGATCTGTTCTCTCTTAAAACTAGGCTCTAATATTTGAATATGATGACGTCATCAACCGTTATTTATACTATCAGAACTTTAACTAAATATTTCTGTTCTGGAAATTTATACAAAAAAATATTAAATGATGCAATGTGAAATAAAAAAAACAAGTTAAACATTTTATCCTGTAAAATTAGTTTAATGACGTTATTTAGCTCGTGGTAGAAATGGGCTACTTCCTGTAATGATCGCGCTTTTCAGGGTTTGTGACTGTAATGGGGAAAATAAAGGTTAATTCGCCAGATTGGATTCATGCGATGGTCGTCCGAGAGTGATGTGTGGGGACGTTACTGTTTTTTGAATGAATATGTGCAGTTTTCAGTCTTCTTGCGATTCTGAAGCAATGAAAGACGCCTGAGAAAAGTCGAATCGAGCAGAGAGTTGTGGTCACACTTGCATTCCTTGTGTTAATTTAAAATACCGTTAATGTGCTTTCATGTTGTCAGAAATTTAATCGTGCTTTATTGAAAAAACTGCAGAAACCTGTCCTTTGTATAAACGTTAATGAGTATACTTACCTCGGATTGACGTATCATTCAGTGACAACTTATGTGACTGACATGAGAAGTTGATAAAAGTCGTTGATTTTCAATTTTGGAGGCAACTGAAAAAAGTTAGAAATTTACTTCTTTAATAATTGACCATTTACAATTAAATAATATTTAATTAGATATCGTATGCTAAAATCTTAGTGATTTTTACACTGCTTGATAACACAAAATGTCGGTTTGATGTAATCAACTTCGCTTTATATTTTTAAAATTACTGACTCATTAGAGATAATTTACAAATATATCATGGCATGTTGAGATCAAGCAGAGATAATTTGCAAATATATTATGGCATGTTGAGATAAAGCAGCCAACATAAATCAATATTAACAGCAATGCGACTTACAATTGCAGAACATTTTCAATAAAATAAACATCGTTAAAACTGATAGAGTTTTCGGCAATTAAATTTTGTGGGTTTTTTCCATGTTTATTTATTTTCCATTTAAGTTTATGATTGCCTATTTGTTATAGCTGGGAATATAGCATATACCTTATTAGAAATGTTTTATTATTATTTCAATCCATGTTAAGTCTCTGACTACTCTATAGTATCGTACATGCCAATCATCATAGAACACTAATTTATTCCCGTTGCCTCGGCACTAAATAGATTTCTTCTACTGATGTGTCCATGAACATCAACAAACCAGTCAATCATTCAATAAGTCAATCAGTCATTCAACCCATCACCAGTATTTTAAGACCCAAATAAAATAAACAGCCTCTTCGCAAAGGGGATTGCAATATGTCGCATATTTATATTTGCAATGAAATTAATTATTGGAAATTTAACATTTATCTCTATGAAAAGATTAAGTGGTAAACAATTGCATAAACTGTATCAAGTAGTTTATTCTCTTTTTGGTGGTGATTAAATTTCGCGTTTCTGACATCATCGTTCACTGTATTTTAATTTCGTGCTGCTGTTCATTTGACACATTGCCTTGGGTTTAAATTTATAAGTCTATACATTATATAACAAGATTATTTCTGACTAACAACACATACATCATGCCAATGTTCACGTTTAAACATAATTTCAGAGCAAAATTAATTTTATACCTAAACCCCGATGTTGTCCGTCCTTCACTTTCGAAAATTACAAAGACATCACTAACCAGTTTCGTTTCGGTAACTACGTGAATGGTTAATCAAGCTAATTTGTGCTCTGTGTCTGTGGCACACTTGACAGGAGATGACGCTTATGTTTTCTTGATCAACAGGGGATGTGCTGAAGTTTTGAGATTTCCAATGATCTTCCCTCTGCAATTCTCTTCTGTTCAAAGCACATATCTCCAGTATGGACGAGACTTCACCAGGTCGAGCTATCCTGTGTGCTATCTTCCGAAGACTCATGATCAGTGTTGAAATGCTTCAGGGATGATTGGAGCGAATATTTGAAGTGGTTCTTTTGGCCACAACCAGCTTTCTATCCTTTTTATAGCCGTAGATCTTCATTGGTAGTCGCTCTTCTGAAATCCTGGTGACGCTCCCTGCCCATATCAACTAGGATTTCATCAGCAGAATGTGTATTCTTGGAATGTCTGCACATGCGAGGAATTCAGGGTATGGAATCCTGTTTGCCATCTTATCCTCGTCGTTTCCCGCAGGCAACCCATACGAGAAGGATCCAGTTAGCAGGGTCGGCAATAAAACCGCTCTGTAGACCTAAAGTTTTGTTTGTAAATTGACCCTTCTGCGCTCACACACATTTGTAATTTGTCCACACATGAGCAATTCAATGTTTCATCATTGATGTGAACTACACGCAATAGTGTGCTACTGAGATAGGCGAACTTGTTCGCTGTCAGAGTAGGGATGGGTCGGCCATTTGCTGTCATTGAGGTTCTATGTAAGGCTTTCCTACTGCAGGTTCGTACATCACCTCCGTCTTCGATTTTAAGACCGAAATTGCCTTAAGATGAATAGAAATGGTCTATAATCTGTTGCATATCAGACTCAGATTTGGCATTAAAGGAACAGTCATCATCAAAATCTTGATGTGCTAACCAGGTTTAGGGTGAAGCTGCCATTGTTTATGCCACCTTTTCTAACCCATCCCTCATAAAAATTGATACACCCATGAATGATACACAAATGTAAAAACACCGATCTGTATTGATTGTAGAGATTGGTATCAGATTCTCTATATTCTTCAAAGAATAATTTTCATTTGGTTTCCCGGAAGAAAGCAGATAGTAAGTGGTCAATTATGATAAGAACACAACCATATTTAAGCACATTCGGAACTCAATGTTATAATAGTTAACAAAAATTAGGGTTTTACGGTCATCGTACTATATGTGTGATAATCTTTTTCTGTGTACTATGGTAAACTACAGTGTTGAACAAAATATAATGCTAGTGCGTTACATTTGGATTGCTGTTAAGTTGTGCATTTTAACCCATTGAACCGTCACTTACTCGCTGAACCAACTTAAGTACTCAACTCGTTGAAATGAACTCGTCTCTGTGTATAAACATGAGACAAACTAATGTAGATGTTTGATATAATAATAGTTCTGAAAGTGTCTGTAATTCAAGGAAAAATAATATTTGTTAAAGTGGAGACATGTCCGGTTAAATGGTTTTAACATGCAATGTTCACATTTAGTAAATTAAAGACATTAAAATCCTATACCACTGGAACAGAAACTATGTTTCCTTTTTATTAGCTCTGTGATTACAGATAAAAATGATGTAGTCATTTATCAAATTTATTAAAAAATGACTCTTTAATTAAAAGGTAATTGTGAAGTTTAATTAAAATGGGTCTCCATAGTAAAATAATAGAATGCTACATTTACAGATATACAGATAAATAATAATGAAACCACGATATATCACATCATAAGCTTTCCATTTTCAATACACAGATCAATATACGATCTAATACATTAAAGTATGTATCTCTCTCTCTGTATATATATATATATATATATATATATATATATATATATATATATATATATATATATATATATATATATATATATATCAAGAACTTAGTTGATTGAAATCAGAAACCGTGTTGGCGAATTTACAATCAGTATTTCCTGGGAGCAATACTCCCTTATATATCGCAATTATTAGTTCCGGTTCAGTAGCTACGAATTTAGTCCCAGTCGATTTTTAGAGCATTTATATTGTCTCTTTCTGATCGTGATACAAGAGATAGATTTAGACATTCTTGGAGTGGATTTAAAGAAATTGTTTATTTTTTTAATACGAGCTTTGGCTACAGCGCACAGTGAGTAATAATGCCTTGGTGATGATCTAGAAGTGAAATGTGTTTTCCATTGTACATTGCTTCAAATACAATCCAGCCTCTCAAAGAAATGCCAGTGAACCCGAAACAAGAACTTCACCGTGAAGTCATCTTTGAAGGTAATTTAGATCATCATATGATTTGTATTTTTTAGCACACAATGGAAAGTTCAGAAATGAACAAATTTGGGATATATATATATATATATATATATATATATATATATATATATATATATATATATATATATATATATATATGTGTGTGTGTGTGTGTGTGTGTACGTGAAGATTATTTATTTAAATCAGCTTTATGCTATTTATTAGCAATATTTATACAATATTCACTTTGTGCTTGAGTTATTACAGATTCTCAGTTTTCAATCTGATTAAAATCAGATCTTCGCTGTCCTGCGTGAAGATCTGAAAGCGACCGCTTAGGTGGTCATGTTCTGGTGACTTTTGAATTGACCAGACTTTTGAATTGACCAATGGAAATGCAGCTTTAAAAAATCTGACAATGAATCAAATCACATACAAATCCCTTTATCAACACTGCCAAGTCTCCAAACGCGATGATACAAGACTTCATTTGAATGGCTGATGTAATTAGCACTAATGGAAATAACATAGATTACCAGAACATGACCCCTAAACTGTTCCTATAAGATCTTCATGTATAACAGTAGAAATCTAATTTTAAGCAGAGTGCTCTATATTTTGTATAAGTATTAACTTTTATTTGATCGCATACGTAAGGTTGACACTTCATATGACAGTCAATTCAATTTTGTCACTTCGATATTAGTTGTTTCTTGTTCTTGGCGAAAAAAACCCCACAGTCTTTGGCTTACCTCCTACTGTTGTTTCAAACAATGGTGTGTACCCTCTACTGTAGCAAAACTCTCTCTCTCTCTCTCTCTCTCTCTCTCTCTCTCTCTCTCTCTCTCTCTCTCTCTCTCTCTCTCTCTCTCTCTCTCTCTCTCTCTCTCTCTCTCTCTCTCTCTCCCCTGCAGACTTATATACTTTAAGAATTTTATGTACTTCTAGGTGATTACACTATGAAATTAGATTAATTAGATTAGTATGATTGCATTTCCGGATTTAGTAAATGGAATCAACTGTAACATCATCACTATGTATGTTTATTTCTACGATTAGCCCTTTATCACACCTTTCAGGTACATGGTGTTACGTAATGAAATGAACTGCTTTTGACATAGGAAATTGGTAAAAAAATTTTCAACATTTTCAAACAACTAAAAGTTATAATTACCGCATGTACAGTGCTTGGTAAAGTAACATTGCATTTGCACTAAAATCTTCAGCTAACAATGTTCATTCAGAGTTTTGTTTGATGCCATTACTATATTGATGCTTACCGGAAAGAACGTTGCATTGTGGTTAAATAAGGGGAAATATTAAGAAAAGGGACAAACCGCTCCGGTGGCCTAGTGGTTAGAGCGTCCGCCTCGGATGCAGGAGGTCGTGGGTTCGATTCCCGGTCGAGTCATACAAAAATGGTACTAACAGCTGCCTCGCTTGACGCTCAGAATTTAGAGCTTAGTGTTAGGACTGGTCGGCCTTGTGTCAGGATAATGTGACATCAAGCTACATGTTTGCGGCATGATGCCAAAGTGCTAGACATTACTATATAAACCGCCACACTGCAGATATCATAGCGATATGACTGAAAAATTGTTAAAGCTATGTTAAAATTTATAAACACCACACATAAGCCAAGGCACACAAACAACCCTTCTCAAACAGGACATGCGTGAAGAAACTGGGGCTCTTTGTGATGATTTAGTTCAGGTTATTAGTTATTTTTAAAACAAATGTTGACATTCTATCGAACTAAAGTACTTATCGTGTAAGAATAACAATCATATAAGGTTTATAGTGTGCAAACCTTCGAGAAAGACTTATTATACACGGGCTGTAACTATTTCTTCGTGCTTCAGAAAAAGTCTCCACACAATAAACCTAACTTCCAATAATATATCTCTCTTTCTGTAGGTAGGTAGATATTCCTGGATATATTCCGACGATGAAAGATTCATAGAAAGGTCTGAAGAGCTGGCTAAACATTTAATTTACCGAGGCTACGATAAAGACCTGATTGCGGAGGCAATCCAAAGTGCCAAACAAACAAACCGTGATGACCTACTCAGATATGGACAGAAAGAAAAGGTTGATAGGATAACATTTATTCTGACCTATCACCCAGACAATCCCAAAGTAGGTAAAATTATCGCAAACCACTGGCCAACCGTGCAATCGTCAGACATACTAAACCTAATACTTCCGAACAAACCTGTAGTAGCTTACCGGAGACCAAAAAATCTAAAGGACATCATAGTCAGGGCAAAGCTAACGCAAATCGCTAGTCAAAACCAACATAGTCAATCTGAACCATGTGGCGATAAAAGATGCAAAACCTGTCAACATATGATAGAGACCAAGACATTCACTAGCACAGTGACTAAAGAAAAACAAAACATACATGGTCCAAACAAAACGTGCAAAACAGAATGTGATTTATCTCATCACATGTAAGATCTGTGGCCTTCAGTACGTCGGAGAAACTTAAAAGCTACACAAAAGGATAAACTTTCATAGATCTGATTGGATGACAAAAAAGCTGTACAGAAGCCCGGTCGCAGAACACTTCTCCTCCCCATGGCCCCACTTTCAGTGACATAATACTTATCGCTATTGCTAACAACCACAGCTGGAGTTCCGAAACCAGGAAGGAAAAGGAATCATACTGGATACGCCGCCTTAGAACATTGAAACCAAGCGGTCTAAACCAAGAAGACTAGAAAATGAAAACTATGCCTAGTAGAATTTAACGTTTTCTAAATCTTTTTATTATCCTTCAATTTTTACTATAAGAATAACCGGTATAGAATCAAATATCCGGGATATAATCTGCGTTACATAGATGTACAAAAAGTAAAAATAGATGTCGCTTTAGCTTGTAGACTTTTAGGGAATTATACCCCGTTTTCAGTTTCCGCAACTAGTCTATACAAGCTGGTTGTATTTATAGTTTTAACACATGTGGAGACGGCCATGTAGAGGTTTACAAACACAACGTTTTTGTGTTTATTTGTTTGTCGTATATATGTTTTGTATTTGCCTTTGAAAAAGACTCATTAAGAGTCGAAAGCGCTTAGGCTAGTTAGTTACTAGTTTCGTACTGTTCGTCGTCAGTTTATTGCATCTATTTTAATCAATCCCTGACACACGTGATCCCTTGGTGGATCCAGTACGCTTGAATGGGTTATTATTCGCCATATGATTTGTATTCTTTATATATATATATATATATATATATATATATATATATATATATATATATATATATATATATATATATATATATATATATATATATATATATTCAAACAGAAATATGCATATAACATTTTTACTTTTGAATGACAGAGTTAATCTTTATGTTTCATGGTTTCATGATGTGCACACAATCACAACATTATTTGTTATGGCTAGTGTCTTAATGTAATCATTATCGACAACTTTCTGGTATCGACCAATAAGAAACCGATATAATTTCTTTATGTGGAGCTAAATAGCTGAGTATTTATCATAAAAGTGTCACTAA
This sequence comes from Potamilus streckersoni, assembly GCA_016746295.1. Lineage (NCBI taxonomy): Eukaryota > Metazoa > Mollusca > Bivalvia > Unionida > Unionidae > Potamilus > Potamilus streckersoni. The sequence continues at coordinate 308,283 of JAEAOA010000420.1, forward strand.
CTTCTGTATATATAAAATATTGAAGCAACACAACCATTGTCTTATTAGGGCTTTGGGGACACCAAGGCATGTAAAATAAGGGGTCATGATAGATCTACAAATAGGCCCTAAAAACAGCCCTCAGACTGTCCTTTATATGTATAAAACTATCATAGCTGTATTAGACTAAGCATTCTATCGTTTATACATATATGGTTTATTTAACACATTTAATATATCCACGGTTGCCATGGAAGCCCATCGACTACAGTGGCCAAGGACACATGCACCCTGTGATCCTAACTTAATCAGCCCTATAACACAACTCTTTGTTTTTAGAGATATGTGTTACGAAAAAAAAAACGATAAAAATTTATTTCCCATTTATCTGAGCTTAATTTCCAATTGTTTAAAATTTATCTGCCTGTAAAAGCATACACTAATTGCAAATCTATGCATATCATTGGGCGTATATAGGGAGGTTAACACTGGTAAAGGATGTTTATTTGACTTTGATTTTCTGAAATTTACGACAACCACGATATTTAATATCGCAACACAGCACCCCTTCCGGAAATGGATTACTGGAAATCTTTCATTTCTACGTAATACATAAACGCGGTTTGAGAGCGCCGTGCTTAGTGCGTATTCTGATCGTTATTTCAATTCACCGCCATAAAAATGTTCATGTCAAGCATATGATAACCAAACCCTGTATCAATAAATAATTCTCTTTTAGTATAAACATCAAGTTCGACAGGTCCATGTGCATCTCAGTATATTTGTAGATTTGGCTACATTTATGGCAGGCTGATGTCTGTAGATTTAACTACATTTGAAGACAGGCGGATGTTTGTGAATTTGGCTACATTTGTGGCAGGCGGATGTTCATTATCAAACGAATCATTAAATAGTCCATCTTTATGTATATTGTATATTTTGCCTACATGTTTAATTATTTGCATGTACAAGTTATTTTTCGTGATGATCTTTATGTCATATTGTAATGAAAATATTCCTCTTTTAAAAATTAATATATAAAGTAATATTGCACGTAAAGAAAAAAATGATGATGATTGGGATAAAGACCGAGCAACCTGAATGTTTTGAATTGAAGCAGGTCTTTAACTCACATTGCAAAATTGTTTGTTTGTTCCTTTTTTATCCGGATTTATACGGCGATAATCACTGTTACCTATATTCAAGAGATGGTTCGATATTGCTGTTTTCGAAGAATTTCTTAAAATAGAAGTTGTTTTTTTAAAACTAATATTTACAATAAACAGCATTGTTGCTCCTTATCTACGGTATCGATCATTATATAATGTTGAAATTGGAAAAGTTTTGCTTCCTTGTATAAATAAAATAAATTCCCTTTTAGGACACATTTGAAACCTTTCTAGCTTAATATTCTAGGGTCAGTTTGTTTGCCTTAGTCAAGCCGATACTTGTACTCAACAATTTTCCCTAAACCTTTCTATTGATATACTAAATACTGAACAAAGCATACGTACGGTGACTTCGGCATGGTAAACAGTATAAAAATATATCTTGCCTGATTAAATCAACTATTGACTAACTGTTGATTCTTCAATATAATAATGCTTAGCCAATGTATCTAAAAATATTAATTATAAATGTCGTCTAGTGTCAGTTAATATCATTGTAACTAATAGAGTGAAAATAATCTATAACTCATTAACTAGGGTGAACAAAACGGGGAACCCATTTGATTGTTCTTTAGTTGTTGTATGACATAATAACCGCAATCAAGGACTTTGTTTTTCATCAACACTTGTTTATCTGAATTCAAATATAATAAGTCTAAGCAAGCATGGTTAGTGAGGGCAATGAATAAAAAAGAACGTGGGGGTCTATTGCATTTTGCTGCTATTATTTTAAATTTGTTTCCTATCTTTTCAATTCATGGGACACAACTTAGGCCGTAACTCCCTACATACAACACATTTAATTACTGACATTTTAGAGCTTGATTTAAATGCTAGCCTCTAACATGACACATTTTGTGTATCTAAATGTTGGCCTCTAACATCGCATAATTTTGTGTATCTAAATGCTGGCCTTTAATATCGCACATTTTGTTTATCTAAATGATGGCCTCTAATATCGCTCATTTTGTGTATCTAAATGCTGGCCTCTAACATCGCATATTTTTGTGTATTTAAATGATGGCCTCTAACATCACGTATTTTTTGTGTATCTAAATGGCGGCCTCTGACATCGCATATGTTTGTGTATCTAAATGGTGGCCTCTAACATCACATATTTTTGTGTATCTAAATGGTGGCCTCTAACATCGCATATTTTTGTGTATTTAAATGATGGCCTCTAACATCACATATTTTTTGTGTATCTAAATGGAAGCCTCTAACATCGCATATTTTTGTGTATCTAAATGGTGGTCTCTAACATCACATATTTTTGTGTATCTCAATGGTGGCCTCAAACATCGCATAATTTTGTGTATCTAAATGGTGACCTCTAACATCGTATATGTGTGTGTATCTAAATGGTGGCCTCTAATATAGCACATTTTTGTGTATCTAAATGATAGCCTCTAACATCGCATATTTTTGTGTATTTAAATGCTGGCCATTAACATCACACATTTTGTGTATCTAAACGCTGGCCTCTAACATCAAATATTTTTGTGTATTTAAATGCTGGCCTCTAACATCACACGTTTTGTGTATCTAAATAGTTTAGAGACAAATGAATGTTTTATCTTACAGGTTTTGGAGTGTAATTAGGATGTTAATAAAAAAGATCATTTAAAAATATGTTCTTAAACGGTCCTAAATAAAAAGAATGTATAGTTTTTATCCAGATAATGATGGAATACTGTGTAGACAAAAGAAAAAACATTTAGTAAATCAAGACATTGGGTCACGTGATTGGTACATATTACATTTATGTCAAGTCTGTTAGTTTCTAGTGCAATTTGTTTGCTAATTGGAAATATGACGAACAAGAAAAATACATTATTCAAAAGTTGATTCAGACTCTAGTGATGAGTTCCTATGATGGTCATATAGACATCGATAATTGTGTAAATCGCTAATCTTCAGTCTAGATGGGTGATAAACAGTTTTAGTGTTGTTGGTTGCAACATAAGATCGATGCCACTAAATAGTCAAGATACATATCAATAATTGCTATCAGCTTAACCTTAGTTCTACATTAGATTAACATTATTGTTAGCCTTCCAAATTCATCTCAATCTGACTCATTAATCCTGACTGTATCTTCATCATTCCTACATTTCATTTGCCTCTACAAAAATAAATAAGAGAATAAGCAAGCATGCAAGTAAGTAACTAACGAATTTTGTTCAGAAGAAAGGAAAAGGGACAATTAGAAGTATGTATGTATGTATATATGTATGTATGTATGTATGTATGTATGTATGTATGTATGTATGTATGTATGTATGTATGTATGTATGTATGTATGTATGTATGTATGTATGTATGTATGTATGTATGTATGTATGTATGTATGTATGTATGTATGTATGTATGTATGTATGTATGTATGTATGTATGTATGCATGCATGCATGCATGTATGTATGTATGTATGTAGGAAATCATAGCCGTCTTTATATAATCGAACAAACTCGTGGATTTATATATTGTAGAAAATCAGGATTTAAATTTGTATACAAAGTACACGGTTTCAGCGGTATAATAATGTAAACTTAATAAAAGGCTCATTATTTAAATAATATTGCCTTACAGTGTGTGCACAAAGTGAATCAATGAGGCAAAATTACGACATTTTGTACTTAAAAATTTTGGAGGCAGTTTTGTCACTAGCGCTGTTTTGCAATGGCAAGACATGCCACTTCTCGAGCAAACGCTCTTCGAGAAACAGTTACGTTGTTTTGCAAAATGCATCGGTCCTGAAATGGCATAAAACCATTTTGCAATCTTTAACTTATCAAATTCAAATGATCCAGAGCCTTTTTAAAGCCATTCAATTTTCTATAAATTGATCAAGTCATTGAACGGCAATGAGTCGTTTCGCAAAATTAGTCTGCCTGGTATCGACAACTGGCCTTGTCGTTTCTGAGGTTGTGGTTGTAAATCTGCACGTGCTGTTTTGAGAGTTTTATTACTATAACAATTTATTGGTAGCAGAAAGTGGTGATGTAAAATCCGCATTTTCTATCGTTTTCTGTTATCATTATCTATTATATGATCGACCACGATGTTATTGACCGGATCGAGTAAACAATAAATTAACATGAAATTAATGGATGGAATAACATATATCTGAGCAGATATATAAATTACAACAACACGTGTCCCTGTTTGTAAAATATAACAATTTAATCAGTTACTTAAACATAATGAAACTGAATATGGCTTTCTCTTGGAAATAGATTTACAAAATATTTGCAAAATTTAATTAGCAGTTCTGTTATACTGATAAAAAAATTTCGTCATAAAAATCGAGTGACTGAAGTCAACGTGCCGGCATGTCAGCGTCAATTGGTTGCTTCCTGTCTTTTCCAAATCTCTGTTGGTGATAGGTCTTTCTTTTCCTTCTCTCTCAATCCCCATAACCTCTTCGAGTCATCAACCATATTCGTTCTCTTTCCATTGTGCAGTACATGCATTGAGCTATGTCCTTCAAATAAAAAATACCTAAACTTAATATGTGTTGTCAGGTTTTCCTTCTTTTTCAATCAAACAATATTCCCACTTTGTTACGCCAGATAGAGTCAATCGTAATTCAACAGAACTAAGGTATGGTCAGTTCGCATCCTTACACAGTTCTACCAATGTGAATTTGTGCATTTTCCTATGGTTACTCGCATTTCTACTGGAACCTTGACATAATTAGCCCTCTTAAATAAACCATGACATCCCGTTGTGACTGTAAATTACTAGATGAACTATGCCAGTCGAGACACATTGTTAGCTCCATCGATTCTAAATTAAAAAGAATTCACAACTTAATTATACAAATGAATTAATGGACTTCACTCTTTGTCCTAACTACGTTTTTTTTTTTGTTAATTAACGATCCATTGACATAGACATAGTAAAATCAATACATGCTACAAATCATTTATGACAGATAAATTAATACATTTCATTTCTGAGTAATGCACAAGATTCCCACACTAGATGATTTCTATTACATACAAGGGAGATGAATGTACGATTATTTTCTAAACTGAAAGAAAAATTGAAGGATGTATTTAAAACTAATAAATTTAACAGTTAATTACAATTCATCAACGAACATATATTGTATAAAACTGAAACTGTACCGTTTTGCATTCCTGAGCCTTCACTTGCTTATCACCAGAGAATTCCCTCTCTCTCTTTTCTTTCATTCCTGGCCTCTCAGATTTTTAGACCCCATGTCCCTTGGATAACTTATTTAACGAAAGAAATTATTCATTAATTTTCCTCCGGTATAAATTTCAATTTCTCAGAAACGTAGACTGACTAATTTCGCGACGAAAATTTCTTAATACATTGAATTCCGTCTGGAAACACACCCACCCTCTTTTAGCTTAACCAAGCTAGATAACTTTCTCTAACCACTAAACAATTTTATGACACTCCCATCGAATGAATAATAATTCTCTCTGGTCCGCCTTATTAACAACTGTTCTGGAAATTATCATTTTATGACATCTGTTTCAAATGGCCAAAGTTTTTCTAAAATGTTTGCTCCTGTTTGGCCTTACTTTAATAATGGGCTCTTCCAGTTGTCTAACACTAATCAAGTAGACCTTGATGGAAATTCGATTCATGCCTCAAACGAAGCATATCCCATCTCTCGCAGTCAGCAGTTTACTGTAAGCCTAGCCTATACGTACATTTTAATGTTTACTTGTCACTGTGACCACGCCAATATGTACTTTGAAATTGTCTACAAAACGATGCACCATTACAAATGTTGATAACACAAGACATATATAGAGGTGTAGTAACTGACCAAGCAACACCTGCATATGGTAGGCGGCAAAATTCCCATCAAACTTTTTATTGGGTGGGGGCCAATAATTAATTTTTTTTCTGGGAGAGATGTAGAATTACTTACTTCGCTGTTGGACAGACAGGCAGGTTGACAGTCTATTTCTAGAGCACGAGATCATCGTGTACTAACTCAGGATATCAATTATTGCAGTACTTATTTATTTATTGTCTTATTTCATTATTTATTTATTTTTAAAATTTATTTATTTAATTTTATTTAAGCTCTTCATTTTTTTGTAATATGTAAGATGTTTCTTTTAAAAATTATAGTTTTAGAAAACATCAGTTGTAATTTCAAAACAATATTAATTTAATAATCTCCTTTTTAATTAATTCAAATAATAACCATATAACTATTCTGGAAACTAACATATTTATCTATCTATCTTGTATCCATATTTTATTTTGTATGCGGACTATAAAATATATTTTGAAAGAGCAAATCTATTCTTACCTGCCTCGTGCAATACTTAAGAATAAGTAGAAATTCATTTCTTTTCGATAATTAAATTATTTAATGATAAATATTTTGTTTTTGTTATAAATGCAGAGGTTAAATGAATCAAAAACGGTTCAGATAACCATACATTACTGTGTCATTTCAGGATTGGAAAAAAATCTAAACTTCTTGGTTGCCAAACCGCACTGTACCGTTTTGGGACGAGATAAACTGCTTATGAGCAAAACGGTCATGTGCCTTTCACAACCAGATAAGGTCTCGAAACAGGCTTTGTCCGTTTCATGACCAGATATTTGTCGCGAAATTGCATGGTGCAGATTCAGAACAAGGTAAAGTTGCGAAATATCATTACACTTTATTTAGTAATGTTGCTTGCCAGTCTAAGACAACGAAAAAGCCGAGGTTCGGATGCAGAGATTGTTATTTACCTGAGACATGAATTTGACGTTAAAAATTGTGTTTGGAAATGTCTGATTTTGGAGAAGAAATTTTCTTAAATTAGAGAACAACATGCAAACATAAAACGAATTTCTTCAATTTTTTAAACCGTTTGACTAGAGCTGGTTACTTGTACTGTTTTGTGTATAGTGATACACATTATTGTTACTACTGTAATATGATCACTATTCTATGGTCTATCGCGACTGTTAACGCTTTATTGTTTAATTGCCGCAACTGCAAATCAAAAACAGGACGTTCCAAAACTTCACTTTTCGTTCTAAACAGCTCTCAAAACTTCATTGCGAACTTTACAAACACAAAAGTAGTGTGAGTACAACGGGTATCGTCTGCAAAGACCCACATTTTATGACATTTGGATTCTTCAAGTGACTATCGTGTGACGAGTAATACGTTCATCTGATGCGGTTGGAATTTAAAAAACCTTCTGTCACCATTATATTTTTTGAACGTAATATTATTACATTGATTTAGTTTTATTAGGCATTTTCTTTTTACAAAATATGAATGCTATTTGATCCTGAAATTAATTGCTTATTTTTAAGCTGAATACCTATTTTTAGGTACTGCCTTATCTAGGTATTTAACATTAAGTACTTCTTGTTACTACATTTATTTCTTTCGGTTGAAAACGTTTATAAATGGGAAAGAATTGGAACCCTTTGGCTCATGAACAAAGTAATAACCCTATGCATGTTGATACGGAATATCGATATATCTGAAACATCTGCTTGTTTTCTTAATGCAGAATTTCTGTTCAATCCAACTCATTCATCCCAAACTAATTTATACAAAAACTTATTCTACTCAGTGCGTTGAGGAGGCCCTGTATAATATATATATATATATATATATATATATATATATATATATATATATATATATATATATATATATATATATATATATATATATATATATATATATATATATATATATATATATATATATATATATATATATATATATATATATATATAGTTTATGAAGTTTCAGTTCTAGCCTGGGATAAGAGTGGCCTATTGGTCAGAAGCGCTCATGTTTACAGATATTTCACCGGTCTGGCTGCTGTTTGCGTAAGTTCCAGTCTAAGCTAGACCAACATGGGTATGGAGGAAAGCTTGCCAGCAGCTTTGGATAGGTGGTTGTTCTTCCCGGGGTCTTCACAGAATCTTCTATCAAATAAATTAGCGCGATATATAATCAATTATGTGCTGAAAAATGACGCTAAATCTACATTAGCATAACACACCGTTCTGGCCCATCCTTGTTTAATTGCCTTGATGGAACTCCATGGTCACGCTGACTATTTCATGGACATATACCCATCATCACTATTCCTCAAAGAGAATAAACGTGACAATTTTATTGTATATGAGAGTATACGTGTGAATAATTGTGAATTGAAGAGAGCTTTTTTAGTGTTATTACCAGCCTCCTTTTGGTTAATCGATGACATCACTGATAAAAAAATGGGTTGATGGAATAATATAATAATGCTATATTTCACACGGAAAACGACAATAACAATATTAACAGCAAATTTGAAAATTACCATGCGTTGAAATTGAAATTCAAGTCTTTATGTCGTTTGAATTAGATCCTTAATGTTGATATAACCAATTTAAAAGCTGTCGCGACGAATAGTGATCATGCCATAGTGACTATAATCATAATGTGCTTATTATAGCCACCTTCCATTCACAAATAAAGCCATTACAATGATATTTCTACAAACTTTAAAATCCAGTGTATTTTATTGATACATTTTCAGACATAAATGCCACAAGCTCTGAGAGCAATTTTCACAATAGGTTAAGAGAAAGGAAGCTTTTCTCTTTGAAGTTCAGGATCGGCACCTGTCCGGGAATATTAATTACTCCCGCATCCCGCAATTAACTCCTCCATTAGCTAGGCACTAACTTCCTGTATAAAAGGATGTGGGAACGACCCGACCTCGGGCAGATTCACCGTCACGGACGTTTCGTGCTCGGTTTTCATGGATCAGAAGATGAATTTTTTTCGAAAGAAAAATAAAAATCATCCAGAAATGTTCTTAATTGCTCTGAGGTTTGTTCATAAAATAATAGAAATAAATATGCTGAATGTAGTTTTGGTTCACGCGTCTTTAAAAGGAAATAGGGATAATAATCACTATGATAAGATTTCTAATTAATCTGACACCATGTTATATTTCACAATTCGTTTTAACGAAAGGTAACAATAATCGAGTAAACCAATTTATAAATTATAACGTAACTCCGATATGTTTTATGCTTGTGCGTATGTTATAGGCTTAAGAGTTTGTTTGATTAACAGAATTATTTAATATTTTGTCAAATCTGTCATATTGTGCTGTATATAGCATAGAAATTGTACTTCAAAAGAACTCAAGGTAAATTAATTCCAGTGACTAAATGAGTTACCTTCTCCCATTATTATTATTATTATTATTATTATTATTATTATTATTATTATTATTATTATTATTATTATTATTATTATTATTATTATTATTATTATTATTATTATTATTATTATTATTTTTAGTAGTAGTAGTAGTAGTTGTAGTAGTAGTAGCAGTAGTAGTAGTAGTTGTAGTAGTAGAAGTAGTAGTAGTAGTAGTAGTAGTAGTGACAATTGTAGTAGCATTATTAGTTTTATGAGATTATTCTTCTCATAAACTCATAGCAATGTTCTATTCCATGATCAGAAGGAGAGAGAGAGAGAGAGAGAGAGAGAGAGAGAGAGAGAGAGAGAGAGAGAGAGAGAGAGAGAGAGAGAGAGAGAGAGAGAGAGAGAGAGAGAGAGAGAGAGATGATTTCAGGCTCTTTTAAAGATGAAGGCGTCGCTCATAACCGCGTAGATACGGCTACATTTTTGTTTTGGAGGAAATCGGCAATGCGAGAGATGCGACAGGAATCGCTGTAAGGAAAGAGAAGAGTCTCTCCGATTCTCGAACGAACGGACTTTATTTAGATATATAGATGTAGTGCTACATTCTATAAATACATGATATCAAGCCTTTGCATTTAAAACACATAAAATTCATATAAAGTTAAAATTTTCCATCGAGCTTACCAATTTCCTACATTTGCAAAAGTTCTGCCTTTTAGAATATAATACAGATAATTAAATCACGACTAAATCCATGAAAGCCAAATAGTATAAAATTTAATAGTTGCGATAAAATGCAACATTTGAAGAAATGTAGTTTATTAAATTTACAATAGATTACTAATTTGGAATAGGTTACTAAAACATTGTTCTTTATCGCTAAAAGAATCTTTTATTTCCAGATTATATCTAAACAGAGAATTAGTATTTTCCAATAATACATACCATGAATACAAAAGAATAAAAGTTCTTTGAAACAATAAAATATTCATTGCATTATAATAATAAGAATTCATAAAAACGTTACAAAAATATTAAGTCTAGATTGAACTTTACCGTGAAGATCTCAATATCAAAAAGTTCCTATAGTTTAAAGAGTTTACGGACACAGCCAATTCTTACATGAAAGGAAAGTGAAGAGTATCTGATTCTCGAACGAACGGACTGATTTTTATTCGAGTTTGTTGTTATTTTATACACGTTCGTTCCTCTCGTATCAGAACAAACTCTCTTCTTTGTCTCACAGGAAAGGCGTGAATCATCAATTTGCAGACCTTTGGGTACAAGCGAATTGTATGATTGGCTATCATCATTTTTCATCAAGTCTAAAATTTGTTCACGTTAACCTTTAGATGCAGGAGAATGTAATTGCTCACACAAGTGTGATCTTTACCCAATCAGCACACAGCTGCTTCGCAAAAAACAAAATTTTAATCTCACAGGTTAGTGGAAAATTAATTCAATATAATTTAATAAAAAATACTTTTAATACGATTTAGGAAAAATTTTAATCTTAATATTTTTGCTAAAAATGTGTTCTAATTGTAGTAAAAATAATAGTAGTATTGACGGTTATAGTAGTGGTAGTAGTAGTAGTAGTAGTAGCAGCAGCAGCAATAGTACTAGTGTGATGTTGATGATGGTGATGATGATTACTACTACTACAACCGCTCCGGTGGCCTAGTGGTTAGAGCGTACGCCACGGATGGGGGAGGTCGTGGGTTCGATCCCCGGTCGAGTCATACCAAAGACTTACAAAAATGGCACTAACAGCTGCCTCGCTTGACGCTCAGCATTAAGAGGTTAGTGTTAGGACTGGTCGGCATGGTGTCAAGATAATGTGAGTGGGTGGGACATCATGCTACATGTCTGCGGCATGATGCCCCAGTGCTAGACATCACTATAAACTGCCACACTGTAGACATTGTAGCAATATGACTGAAAAATTGTTAAAGCTACGTTAAAATCATAAACATCACCACACCACACCACCACCACTATTATTATTATTATTATTATTATTATTATTATTATTATTATTATTATTATTATTATTATTATTATTATTATTGTTGTTGTTGTTGTTGTTGCTGTTGTTGTTGTTGTTGTTGCTGCTGCTGCTGTTGCTGTTTCTCACTATTCTTTAAGATATAACTCAAGAGTGTCAAATTGGTTACACACAATTTGTCAAATTCGTTACACACATAGGCTCTCCTCCTTAAAACAAAATATTTCACAACTATGAAATGAAAAAGATATTGTAAACCTAAGAATCATCGATTAGCAAACGTTAACAAACTTTAATATTTAGATTCCTTGTTTATTTGAGACTATTGTTAATTAGTGCTCAAGCTAGATTAGACCCTCTGATTCTCTGAAACCAAATACAGGTTTTAGAAAATTGGATCAGGTTTTTATTGGAGGGGGTGGACGATACCCATTGTAATACAACATAGAAAATAACCTATAACCCTAAGACATTGTTGAAAGATTTTGGATCTGAATGTTTCTTATGTGCAAATATAGTAGTACATATTGCGAAATGTCTGATTAATTCCCCAATATAACGTACAATACTTCTTGCCACGTATATAACATTCAAAATGTCTAGCAATATATCTAACATACAAAACGTTTAGCAATGTATCTAACACCTATCCCATAAAATAAATTATTTCTTTGTTCATTTGTTCCCTGTAGGCACTATTATTATCGATCCTCAAACTTTTGGTGGATGGATGCTTGGATGGGTGGGTGGGTTTATTGATGGATAGATACATATTAATTGCTAAAGTTTCAACGGTAATATATTTGAACTCAACAATTTCCGTATATATATATATATATATATATATATATATATATATATATATATATATATATATATATATATAAAATGATCCAATGTTCGGTTCTTTGTTAAACGTTTATTTTCTGTATTATGCTGCATTGAACATCGACGCTTACAGGTTCGTTAATCTTCGTAACGAATGGAACATATAAACCGTCAGATGAATGAGTAGTTTGACAATAGAGATTTTTAAAATATTACAGTTAAAGTGTTCATTGTATCCATGGCCTTATATAATTTTTAGATACCTGTCCCATGCCAGCGTATTATTCACGGTATCACAAATAATTTCGGTTGTAAAAATAATATGACCAGCATGAACAATTTCGCAAATTAGTTCAATAAGACAATGATAACGCAAGCAATAAAAACGCCGCAACCGCAGGTGCAGAGAACTCCACTATTATAGATACTGCCAAAAGCGAAGTCATTGGATACTCCTTGCAAATCAGTTTTGCGAAACCCGACAGAATCCAATTTGAGCGCTCACAAGCGAATCTATTTGAGAGGATTCATTTTAAATTTTATTGGAATAACTAAAATGTTAATTTAATTTTGGATTAATGCATTACTTTGGATTTTTGTGAACACATTTGAAAACATTCTTGATTATATTTTTGTATTGTATGAAGACATCCAAGGCTGTTGAAATTCGTTCGAAACATTCAAATTTCAGATTTGTGATAAGACAGTAACGTATATTTGGAATTTAATTCACAATATTGTAAATGTCTCTTGAATTATCACTTTGCATTATACGGAAAAGCATTTCTGATTGATTTCACTTAAATTGATCGTTTAACTTTCTTTTTAAACCTTGAATGTTAAAAATAATGGTGGGTGGGGAGATCGTTAGGGATATGAAATAACGTAAGTTTATTTTCATATTTCCAAGTAAAGATTTCAATTAGACACATTTGACAAATGTTTAGTGAAATCAACAAATATTCACACAATGTCATAGAATGCAGAGGATTTGGTTCAAAGTCTACTCGTAAAGATTACATTCTACGAGAAAGGACGAGTTGCATGCCAGACATTACGAAAGAGGCCAAGTTTCTTAAGCTTACCAGACATTATGATATTTCTTAGCAAGGTAAGAGATAAAGGCTACTTTGAGTCAGTATATAGTGGGAAATGAAATTTTCGATAATTGAGAATTTGATTGGGAAGCCGGCATATTGTTTTGGTAGCAAATTATAGTAATTGCAATTAAAAAGCCAGATGGAATAGGAATTAATAGACCTTCAGCTTCAGAAGCAAATTGATGGAAATGCAAATTCATGCAGAGATAGATAGAGAGAGAGAGAGAGAGAGAGAGAGAGAGAGAGAGAGAGAGAGAGAGAGAGAGAGAGAGAGAGAGAGAGAGAGAGAGAGAGATGACGATGCAAATGCAGATAGAAGAGGAATAAATGCAATATAGCTAAAAGAATCAACAGAGTACTCTTTTGCACACTGCACTCATGTTCTGTATTGATTTTACCAGGAATGTCAGGAAAAGAAACTAGGTAAAAATACTTTCTTTTCTTTGAGAAAACCGTTGAAAACTTGAAATGGCCAAGAGAGCATTCTACTTTTATTATCAAAAATGTTCTTGAATTCTGCACTTCACCGTCAGTGATATATATATATATATATATATATATATATATATATATATATATATATATATATATATATATATATATATATATATATATATATATATATACATATATATATATACATATATATATACATATACATATATATATATATATATATATATATATATATATATATATATATATATATATATATATATATATATATATATATATATATATATATATATATATATATATATATATATATATATATATAGCTGATTATGATGTGGCTAAGGAATATATATTGAAGGGTGTGAGTTGGTACCTGAGGTATTTAGACAAAGGTTTAGGAACTAAAGAAAGGAAACAAACACATGTCGAATTGAATGGAAAGAATAACACTTATTTGATAGGTGGTGCTCAGCCAAAAAGGAAGATAAAGATTACGACAACCTCAAAACTGCTCGTACTAACTGAAGTATTCAAGAATTACATCCATAGTGATGCCAAGGTCAGTCATGATGAGCATAAAGTGTAAACTTTGGAAAATGCTGCACCCACAGCGGCTTGTTGTCTCTTGATTTAAAAACATCATTTGTCAGTCAGTCGTTTGATAATATAGTATCCCAGTATCATATGAAAACTTCTAAGGTTCAATCCAGCACAACTTTAAGAAATCAAACATTTGATAAGATTGATCAGAATTCCATATCTGTTCGTAAGTGCACATCCTTTAAAAAGAAAGTGCATGCCATTTCTCATAATGTTGAAAAACAAGTAACTGAAAAAAAAACATAATTCAAAATGCATTTATTTCACGGAGGTCGTAGTTTCGGTAAAGTAATGAAAGCAATTTATATCCCGGGTCAATAAGCATTTGGAGCGTTATGGACCGTTTATTTCAGAAAAGTCTAAGTCATTTATTGGCGATTCTGCCAAGTATATCCCTACTGAAATATTAAGTGACGCGTGAGTTTCGCAGATCTTTTGTTATCAAGTACTTTGCCATTGAGATATATTGTCCTTGTGAAAGTATTCTTATTCAGGGAGTTGAGTGTGGCTTCCTGCATTTAGCAGAATAATGGTAGACTCTGTCAGCCCCTTACCTAACAACAAGTCAGGCAACTTGTTGGCTATAATGTGTTAGTCAACGAGATTTCCTTATTTTATACTTACTCCTTATTTTATACTTACTAGCCAACTCAGATCTTTTCGAAACAGCCTCGTCTTATTCCTACGCTAACTTCAAGCCCTTCATTTCCATACGTCAGCGAGTGTCTATCTTACAAAAATATTACATTTTTATCATTCTATGTCACTGAGACCTCACTCAATGTTGCTCGTATGAACTTCTTAAAAAAATCAGACAATAAAGGTAGTTTGAACCGCGTGTTGTGCATTATCTACTACTACTATTACTACAAATATACGCACTATTGTAATGTGTCAACGGTCAAGGTCAAATAAATGGAAAAGATGGACAGCTCACGCCTTTTCCAGGTACTAGAGCTCTCCAATGCATTGTAGTGCCAAGAAATGTTGTGTGCCTCCTTTATGGATTGAACTGCTTTTTTGCAGAAATAAATGCTTTCAATTTTACATCAGTTTGGATCAAATTCGCAAAACGAAATTTAAAATGTATAACTTATTAACTTTGAGCAACACTGAAACATCATTGACAACTTTTCTTCATTTTAAGCAAAAATTCAGAATAAAATCACAGAACAGACAAATCAAAACGAATCTGATACAGAGTCACACGGCAAAGGAATTTATGCGGCTTTTTTTTTACAGTTTTATATTTTGTACAGGCTTATATTTTTAAAGAAAACGAATTTCCCATGTTTTTTTATTATTTATACTAGTAATTTAAAAAGACCTTGCGTATCTTAGGTATTATTAAAACAACTTTTAATGCACGTTATTTTAGTGTATAATTAATGTGTGTAATATGGGTAATTTAGTATATAATTTATTCTTACTGCAGATGCTCACCTGTCAAAAACTGCTAGCTCTGCTTGTTCATTTTTATCTCCTGGATTTAAGAGCGGAATTGAAAAAAAAAAGCCAATAACCTTCTTCACATTTTATACATTTTGTAACCTGTCCATTGTATTTTCAGAAGCTAGTATTTTTGGTATGGCAAAACTGATTTTTTGATAAAGACATTGTAATTTAGACTAATTAAGACTTATTTTTGGATCCCATCAGAGCAGTTACTTCGGTTAACTGCTTGTTTAGATCACGTACAATTTACACAAGTATAATAATCCAAAGAAACTGTATCCACTGCACATGAAAGTAACAGAGCTATGTTAACATTCTCTCCAGTGAAACATGCTACAAATGCAAACAACTTCACCTTACACCTGTCATTCTCTCAGAAGTAATAATATATGTAAAGCGACCCGAAGTGGCGTTGTTTACTCACGTCGCTTGATAGTGGTTTCAGTCTATTTACTATTCAGAACATCCTTGTCTCTTTCGGATGCGAGTCAAATAAACTTTGATTCTTTGAAACAGACTCGAAGCAAAATTGTCCTGATACTTCCCAAATTGGTAATTTTTATTAGCGGATGATATCAGACTGGATGTGAAAATAATATAAGTCTCAAAAGAAAAACTCGGTAAGGTTTGAACATTTAATAAAATACCTGTACATTTACTCTTTAATATTATATCTTTAACTTTGTAATGAAAAATTAATACCTCATTATATTTCATTTGCATTTATTGCTTGCGTTGCTGTTAATGATCACAGATCAATTACTTATGAAGTTCAGAAGTTATTATGACGTAATAACAATAATGAGCTTTGAGGGCATTTCAAAATGGCAATTGTTTATATCCAAGCCTTTTACTTTTTTCAAGCACACGAAGGAAAAAGCCGAGGATACTCTGATTGTTAATCCAAATGTGTGAGGAGAATGCATTACAGCGTCCTAAAACACTTTTTACTTTATGACGTCATCCAACTCACCATCTATATTATTACCCGTCATCAATAGTATATTTCCAAATTTTACTTGTACATGTATTTATGTAAGAATTATATCCCAAGATATTCCAAGAAATAGACAAACGTCCTAATATTTTAAAGTAATGAATAAACTTCAGAACAAGTCCAGAATAAATCCAAAAACTGACGGCGATGATGTGCTACTTTATAGAGTGTTGAAGTGCCAACAATATTTTATTGAATCACAGTAATATAATTCCAGCTTTGAACTCACTATAAATTCCAGTGAATGTTTCTATCCAAGAATGTTATCAGAGGACATTTATATTTCCAGAGAAAAATTTGCTTTAATTCAATAATTTGAAAAAAGAAATTTTCCAGCCTAAAATTTAAATACTGAGTGTCGTAAACCCATCCTGAACTTTATTGTGGTGAAATACCTGGTTTTGGCTATCGTTTCCTAGAGGTGATCGCCGACGGTGTAATTTGCCCGGAACGAGTAAATGTCAATATAAAGTATGAAACGTATGGACGGAATAAACAAAGTTATGAGCAGATTTACAGAACAGAATAACACGAGCCCCCGTTACAAATAAAGACAAAATTTAATCAAATTTCATAACAATAAAATTCACAAACAATTGCGATAATGCGTTACAATTTGAAAGATACACTTCTTTTTTTGGATCAACTTATTCAAGGAATTTCAAAAACAAATATGATTATATCAATAGCCAACTGTTATGCGATAGAATTAATTCATCATTAGATCGAATGAGACATCGAAAAACACTGCCTTGTATCAATTCATAATCTGATGTCTTGTATGAGGGCAAAGTCCACATCCACTGTCTATTTTGACTTTCCAGTGCCGGTAAGTCTGGGTCTTCTTCATTTTTTCCCTTCCTTGTCAAAATCCTCCGGTATCTCGCCTCTTTCGGCTCTTCTAACTTTGTGTAGCACTTTTGGGGTTTGTAAATACGTGAGACATCCTGTAGCTATCGCACCTTGCAAAATATAAACAAAAGCACCCTAAATCTTCCGTCACATTATACTAGGGATAAATAATTACTCTCACCCCTCGTTAGATTAGATATAATTCTATCGGATTCAAATATACCACGTCTATCTGGTCTAATTGGCGACGACCGACCATAAAAACCTAGTTTCACAAAATTAATGGTCGGCTAATTGCCAATTAACACCACAACGTGACATTAGTTCCAGACTAGTCCCAATTCAAAAGAATAAATGAAATTTCTTAAACTACAGTTTTTTTTAAACAAATACACGCAGTAAATTTGTTATTATATGTGACCTCAGCAGGTCAGAAAATTCACACGGATTCTCGAAATCTCTACATTCCAACAATTCGTCAATGCATATAAATAAAAAAAAATCCTGTACGAACTCAGATAAAAATGAACTCAACACACTTACTCTAGATACATAATTTCCTTTATAGAATAAAGCATGAAATTCCAAATGCATAATATCCTAGAACAATTGAGACTATACCCTATCAAGAAAATTGATCTACGAATTTATACAAATAAAGCCATGCAAATACAATAACAAATCAAACAAATCATCATAAGAGTATCAACGCATTACATAAAATTGATGCAAAATACCTTGTGCTTTCAAGCTTTGTGTCTATCAATTCATTCGGGCAATTGTCTCCCATGGATGATTTAAGGAGTGAATTTACTTTTTAAATTACTCGGAGTCTTCTTACGTCCTTATTCTCTTGTAGAAACTCGTAGACTAATTTTTAAATTCACTACTAGTACAATTATCCGAGAGTCTTCGTGCAAAACTACGCTACCTTTCACAGCGTGTCCATTGTATATGAAATACAATTCTCGCCTGCAATAGCCTTGCAACATTGCAATTGTCTGACAATATCGGTTACCCAACTGATTCCTGGTAACCTTTGAAATGACAGTTTCTATACAAGTCAGTATTGACCCCTATCCGATGCAGTTTAAACAAACGTAGCCGTAATAAAAATTCTTTAACTCATGACAGATCCTGGACGATCTGTGCATTATGTGCATTAACACTCGCAGGTCTCCATAAATCTAATTAATCATTCATGTGGCAAATTAAAGATTTCCTTCATAGACCTACAATAAAAATTTGCTCCATTACACTGGACACAACATAATATAATTTAACAGTGCTAGGTCCTAAAGCACAATTGAAAAAATCCTCTCAGTTACAAGATAACATTCCCTATTTGACATCAGGTAACAGTTAACATTTTCTTTTAATTAAACAAAAAACATTAACTAATGAAAAAAACCCTTCTAGAATGATCCTAATGTTTACAAACTAAAACCCGTAACAAAGATGATGTAAAATTCACTTAGGAAATTCCAAAATCTAGACCAGAACCCAAATAAAAATATTTACTTCTATTAAAAATAAGACTGATTTGAAATTCGTACACATAGAAAATAATTTAGTTATGTATCAGTTGCTTACCCAAAATAAAAAAAAAAATAAAAATCGATTTCGGTCAAACAGAAATGAACTCAATTTTGGACAAGGTCAAGTCAAACATACAATGTTACATTACGATAACATGCAATGAAAAATAAAATGACAAACAATTAGGATATATATATATATATATATATATATATATATATATATATATATATATATATATATATATATATATATATATATATATATATATATATATATATATATATATAATTGTTATTGTTGGGCTTAACGCCATTTTTCAGCACAGGATAGGCTATTCATGGCGGCCAGTATTAATGGTGGAGGAAGAAACCGGGAAAGAACCAACGACCCACGACAAGCTACTGGCAAAGCTTTCTCACATATCCACATTCGCCGTATCCTTGACTCGAACTCACGCAGACAGAGGTGAGATGGCAGTGATCCGTAACGGACAGCGCTTTAGACCACTAGGCCACTCAGAACCCATATATATATATATATATATATATATATATATATATATATATATATATATATATATATATATATATATATATATATATATATATATATATATATATATATATAAGTGTTCAGTATATTCATGTAGCAGGTATATAATGCAAAGTTACGATATAAAGTTACATAAAGAATAATACAGGTATTAAAATTGAATATCTGTACCTTTTTGTGTATTAAGCCTTTCCCTTTCTTTTATCTGCTCGTTGATTCAAAATGAGGCACACAATATAATAAAAAAAATTAATTGTCAAAACTTTGTTTGAACAATCTTTTAGGTATCCTAAAAGGCAATAATTACATTTAAGTTTCTATACAAAAGCAGCAAAGGGTATTTTAGCAAGAGTGTGCGATTGTCTTATACGCCGAACTTGGGCTAAATACGCAAGACATCGCAAGTGACATAACCGATACATAATGCCACTATACCTTGAGAAAGTTAGTTCCCCTGTACTGCGTAACTACGCTTACTCATACGAACAAGAGCTGTCGACGTGGATATCAGGGATCTCATCCAATCTAAAAAAACGGAATAGCTATTAAACTATTATATGGTTACTTAACAGTTTTGTTAACAAATAACTGCATCATTTCGAAAGAGTAAGTATAAAATATAAATTCATACATTGAAAGCCAATGAGTGAAATCAGGTGATAGTTTGATTTGTGACAATTTGTAATTAACCTCATCCAGTTATTGTCTTCTAATCTCTGCAATGGAACACACTTCTTTCTGCAGAGAGCTACATACTAAAGAAATAGCTTTTGTTTGCTTTCTGACAGGGCAACCTACTGAAAAGAGCAGTTGCACATAGTGATAACAATAAGATTAATAAGATTTAAACAAATTGTTCTTTTGTTCACATGTTGATTTATTTTTCAATTAGATAAACGATGGCTCGCGAATAGTAATGAAGTTGTGCTCCAGAGTCCACACACACACACACACACACACACACACACATATATATATATATATATATATATATATATATATATATATATATATATATATATATATATATATATATATATATATATATATACTCTGTTCTAATGAAGATTCCACCTTAATAGCAGCACAAAAAGCAGAGAAAAGCTTCGATGAAGCCTTCTTAGAGGATAGGATTATAACAAGTTAGGTCGCTTTATTCATGCTGCACCGTCATCTCTAAGAGCGACTTTTGCTGTCTGTCGATTTACTAAGCAATTCTGGACATTGTCCAGCATGGAGAACACGTATATATGTTAAGAGTCTGGCATATAGCTTACGATAATAGAACATTTAAATGTGTTTTATTATAATAACTTGTTAAAAACAACTTTATTTTTTATTGACTGTAATTCAACTACGTAAAATTCTTCGTAAAGATCTTTTCAAATTTGTTTTAGGAAATCGTAAACATGCCAATTCTCATTGGAGCACTTCCGTTGTTAAATCTTAACCTTCGGAGATGCATTGTTTTCGCCTTTTGTCAAGCTCTTCAGTGTCGGAGGTGAATAAATATTATTGCAAGTAGTCTGCAGTCCCATAATGCCTAAACAGAATTGATCTGTTTTAAAATCTGCCTGAACTTATCAAGGTTGATCGTTGATTCGGCAGTTCACGTTGGGACAAATCAACTGAATTAATTATTTAATTGACTAAATTGGGAAGTCGGTTCCTGACGAAATGCCTTTCTTTCAATACTTGCAATTTACATGGAAATTATGCTATCTTTCAGAAGTTTGTCTGCTTCAGTGTTACGTTTGTGGGGTTTTTTTTGTTGTTGTTGCTGTATAACGATTATCGTCTTTCTTTACTTGGCAGAACTTTTGTTAAAAGTTGGCATTTTGATTCAGTATTATGCGGCGCAGCAAAACAATACCATTCAAATGATAATGGTAGTACAATGCTTGTATCGACTGTTCATTAATAAATTCTATAAAGAGTGCCTATCATATTGTATGTTCGTAAAGCATTTCCTTTATGTACCGATCTTGTTGTAAAATCATTTATTACATCATTACTGTGTTATTTAAGTTAATATACTAGGATAATAATTGGTTTACATGCATTACGCATAACAACACTTTATAGCGTCACAAACGACCTCATAGCGTCATGGAAAAGAAAGGCGTAACGACTATGGCTTTAAAATTTCATTTACTAGATATTTTGATGGAAATACTCACTAATAATTTAAAGGAGTGAAATATTATTATAGGTAATATTCTACATGTATTTTAAAGTAATTTCACAACACTATTCTGCGAGTAAGTCGAATAAAATTAATATCTTCTTGTCAGGCAAACATTAGAATCTTTCATTTATGCTCACTTCAAAAGAAATCTAGGAAACTTGTCAATCATTTACTCGCCAACTTAAACTATAAATTTCGTTTGAAATGAGCAGTCATGTAAGAGCAATTAGCTTTATCACCCAGTAATGTATTGCTATTCATGTAAGGATCTTTAGCTTTACCACACAATAATATATTGCTATTCATGTAAGGACCATTAGCTTTACCACACAATAATATATTACTGTTCATGTAAGGATCTCAAGCTTTACCAAACAATAATATATTACTATTCATGTAAGGACCATTAGCTTTACCACACAATAATATATTACTGTTCATGTAAGGATCTCAAGCTTTACCACACAATAATATATTACTATTCATGTAAGGACCATTAGCTTTACCACATAATAATATATTACTATTCATGTAAGGACCATTAGCTTTACCACACAATAATATATTACTGTTCATGTAAGGATCTCAAGCTTTACCAAACAATAATATATTACTATTCATGTAAGGACCATTAGCTTTACCACACAATAATATATTACTGTTCATGTAAGGATCTCAAGCTTTACCACACAATAATATATTACTATTCATGTAAGGACCATTAGCTTTACCACATAATAATATATTACTATTCATGTAAGGACCATTAGCTTTACCACATAATAATACATTACTATTCATGTAAGGACCATTAGCTTTACCACATAATAATATATTACTATTCATGTAAGGACCATTAGCTTTACCACATAATAATATATTACTATTCATGTAAGGACCATTAGCTTTACCACATAATAATATATTACTATTCATGTAAGGACCATTAGCTTTACCACATAATAATATATTACTATTCATTTACCACACAATAATGTATTACTCTTCCTTACGATATCTTTTTAGTAGACTTCGGTGTCTACGCTTTGCAATGCTTGCCCACCCCCACCCCCCAAAATTCTCGGCTCTTATTTAATTATAATCAATCGCTAAATCATATTTATATGCATAGTTTTCTTACTGTCGCTCGTTAAAAGATTCATTCGAATTATTTGTAACTGCCGGAGGGAAAGGCGCATCTATATTTTATGTACTGAATTAATAGATGAGTGTTGCATTACTTACGTTTATTTCGTATGTACTGCAGCTTTAACTTTTGTTTTAATCAAAGGCGGTTAATAAAACAAGAAGACATTTATTGCTTAAATGGACAATATTATCAAAATCAGTCATACTGAATTCGGTGACTTCCGACGTGCTCGTGTTTGGCTAAAAGTGGTACACCCATCGAACATGCACGTTGTCTTCAGCTATTGGAGGCTACTATAAAAGGGTTTATTTATATCTGCAAGGTTTATTTATCTACCTTGTATAGAAAAACAAATGGCCTTTTCAATGTTTTCGGGAGCTGAATATATTATAAAAATCACAAATCTTTCCTTCTTTAAATAAATAGTGTTTTCGATGTGTTCGCAAATTTGTAGTTCAAAAGCGAAATATTTTATTGGTTCTTGAGAAATAAGGCGTTTCGAATTTATACACTCCAATCACGCATGTCACGTCTGTCCGATTGAGGTCGAATCTTGGCTTGGATGAATGTGATAAAGCTTACCAGTAGCTTTCCATGGGTCGGTGGTTCATCATGGATTCTTCCTCCATTAACTACACTGGAATTATGGTCTTAAACACTACAAACATAAACTAAATCCCATTACCTGATTCATTACGGCCTAATTCACGTGAGGGAAAGATATAGCTAAATGCATGTACCCTGTATATTTGGTATGAATTAGCTAGCTAGTGTATACCAACATGCATAAGTGAAGAAAATTTAATATTCCATCAAAAAGGTCAAACGGCCAGATCATTGAAGTCGATTATATAAATTATACAGTTATTTTTTTGTTTGCATAATCAACTCGTTATTAGTATATTATGACACTATACGGTCAAATGTAACATGTGGTACACAAGAAACATAACATTACACCGTCATTTTGAAATATGACAGTTTGGGGACGAGATAATTCCATGTTAATAAGTCCAGATGTTTAACATTGATGTGGCTCTTGGTAACCGATGGGAAAGTTAATAGCAATAAAATGCATAGGATACCATGACTATCGCCGTATTGTCTCCAGGCTTCAACCTACCAATGCTTCTTTTCCGTACCTCAGAAAATTTTCGAAGTAAGCTAGGAAAGGTTAAGTGCCCATACTGCTGCTGACCAGTATGCTCACCAGAATGTTGCTCAAATACAAATCATTTGGCACAAAATTGTTAATGGCAGCCATTCTGGCATTTGTGTAAGGGTGATTGATGTATCTAATTTTAAAACTTTGATTTTCATGTGAAAGTAATTGTTAATGAGATTACTTTTTATTTTAAACTCGATTGGATTTGGGGTAGTAAAAAAGAGGCGGGATAAAATTATACCCACTAGGACATGTGCATAGTCATCGCCGTTAGTGGGATGGCAAACAGATCGAGATCTGACTTGTGATAGTCACAAGAATTTTGGTGCACTATTCTCTTTAAATAATGAAAATCGTTAAAATTTTTCGTATTCTTTTTATCGTTATGTGTATGAGGTCTAAGGGCGAAGAGAAAAATGACTCGGTCCATTCAACACGAGTGTGAGGTGAATTAACAATATTCTCTCCACCCTAAGTATGTTGTCTCCACTTGAGTTTCACCTGGCTTATGTAACTAACGCAAAGCCCAGGCTGAATATTTACGGCTGACAGATTGATACAATCAAGCAATATAATGGTTACTTTGTTCTTGAACGTGAAATTCGTCGATGCATAAATACACTCTCCTTGTCGATGGTAGGAGTTTCCTTCAAGGGATAAATACCTCGATGATCTGACATTTTCCTCAACAATCTTTTAGAATGTTTACATCAGTCAGACAATATTTGAACGTTTCCTATTGAAAATCAAACGGGTCTGACGAGTCGGTTTGGTACCAGGCGTAACAAGATTTTTCTTATGTTCGCATAACCTTGGGGTTATAGTAACAGACACCAGGCAATGATTTGCTTTAATATTAAACAAGTGATGACAATGGTTTTTACCGATTTCTGTCATTCTAAATAATTTATGAATATTACTCATAGGTAAGACTGGTGGAATCTTTATTTTGTACGTGTCTACGTTCATGTCTGTCATAATATTGTATGGAATAAAATTTTTACGCGTTATATCCAACGAAATGCACTCGGGATTTCGATGCCGCGTAAAGCTTTTGCTGAAGGTGTTTAACCGAGGTTATTTCAAATTTTGAGTTTGGATAAGTGCCTGCAAGAAGAAACCCAATTACCTCGCGTTCTCTGGCTTTTGCTTTTGAATTACAACAAGGGGTTATCGTTCTCTTATCACAATACAACGAGTTTTGTCAGGAATCTGTCGACTTTATGGGAGCACTCTTCATCTGTAGGGCTATGTGAAATATGAAATGACATTCTTTCTAGTCTTCGCTTTATATGATGGAATTGATTTATAATTGTACATTTCAAAATATAATATAAATTTTAGAGTCAGATCTCTATCACATAAGTCATCTTATAAGATAGACCATAATCTGTGTCAAGTTAGCAATTTTTATAACTGAACAGACATATTGAAATCAATGATACGCTTTATGCATTACAGGATAAATAATGTTCGAGTTCTTACTCTGAGACTATTCTTGTCGAGCACAGAATTCTTTTCGAGCATGGTTATTATTACAGTAGCATCGATTCTGACAAAATGATTTAATATGTAACGAATTCATCTGCGTTCATGATTAATTTATATTACTGTATTCATACTTAATCGTGTCAATATATTCTGAGCTGTTTTTCTGTCCAGGATTCGTAGAACTACATGGGCTTTAGTACAACCCGTGTGCCGCTGTCGATAGTGATACTGGTTTACTAGCAGTGAAGGGCCAAAACTTCATTACCAACGGGTCGCTGCAGCTAATAAGAAAATTCTCGAGGGAGAATTCGACAGACCATGGAGAGGTATGGAACCGGAAATACGTCATAATGGTTAACTGGACTCCACCAAGTAGAAAAACTCCGTTTGTGAATCATTATTATTCTTTATCATTATAAGAGTTAAATCAATAATTCAATATCGCTATATAGGTGAAAATGATACATTGCTATTCATCTGGCTCCATTATCAGGTGGAGAACACAATTCCTAGAATGTTTTGGCGCTGACACACAAAATTCTCGTCAAGTGACCAAAGGATTCTTGGTAGAATTCCACCCAGTCTTTGACTTGTCTTTTCGTGTCTAGTACAATTTCATTGTCATTCACTGAGTGCTTAAATTATTCAATAAGGTTCTTAATTGGTTGCTAACTCAGTACCATCATCGTTTCCTCTCATATTCTGAACCCGTACATATCTTACATTTTCTCTTTCTTCAGGACCAGAGTTTTCGTCGTCTTAGATGACTTGAATTTCACGCTGGCCCAGTTAGTCATGTCTTCAAGACCTTCTAACATCCATCTACCTTTCCCATGCTGACGTGGATGCAATTGTCATGTCATCCATGAACGTCCTTGTAGGAGACTACTGAACTCCACAGGAAATAAGTTTTCATGTACTTTGTTGAATTCACAAAGAGATTCATTTAAACTGAATATAGTATCACCGAAATTGTATGTCCATTTATGATGACAACTTCGAAAGCTCTGCCTTCATGTTGTGTAGTCCAATACTATGAATCGATGTAGTTTTCAAGCACGTCTCTGAACTTCTCTGGTACATAATATTTCTCTAGAGACAGGTTCAACAACTTGTGTAGGATGCTACCATGTGTATCGGCGAGGTCTAATCAGAACACTGTCAGTTCGCCTTTGCTTTCCTTGGTTCTTTGGATAATCTTAGTTAAGACACATGTGCGTTCAAGGATCATATCTGACCCATTCTCTAGGGTTATGCCAACTGAGTTGGTCACATTCAGCCCGGAACCAATTAGATTCTCCATTGCTACTGTTTGCCAACCTTGGTGACTCACTTCCTGCGAATTAGCCTTGTAATTCCAATGACATCCATGCCTCGTCAAAAGGTATGTGCTGCAAAGCCACTAAATACTAGTTCCACAGGTATATTCCAGGCCTTTAATCCATTCTGCTGGTACTCAAGGATGAGTAGCCAATTTTTTCTCATGTGCCTCCTCCATTCTAGCCTCCCATGGCACTGTCAGTTCTAACAATATCAATTGCTTTGGACCTCTTGGCCACATTACAATATTAGGTCTGTGTATAAATCATTGACTTTGATAACCTTGGTGACATAATCATTAATTGTTAGGGTTTGTGCATACATTCTATACATTGTTCATCCATGGATCCATATATCAATCACATTCATGTATAAGTTCCATACCCTGATTCTAGTTCGATTATTCGTTGAAGTTATATATTCTAATTATTTCCATTTAGGAATGATATCATTGTTTTATGCGTGTTCCGTGTGGCAGAGTGGTCTAATACTCTTAACGATATCAATGTCTTATGCGTGTTCCGTGTGGCAGAGTAGTCTAATACTCTTAACAATATCATTGTCTTATGCGTGTTCCGTGTGGCAGAGTGGTCTAATACTCTTAACGATATTATTGTCTTATGCGTGTTCCGTATGGCAGAGTGGTCTAATACTCTTAACGATATCAATGTCTTATGCGTGTTCCGTGTGGCAGAGTAGTCTAATACTCTTAACAATATCATTGTTTTATGCGTGTTCCGTGTGGCAGAGTAGTCTAATACTCTTAACAATATCATTGTCTTATGCGTGTTCCGTGTGGCAGAGTAGTCTAATACTCTTAACAATATCAGTCTTAATCGTGTTCCGTGTGGCAGAGTAGTCTAATACTCTTAACGATATTATTGTCTTATGCGTGTTCCGTGTGGGAGAGTGGTTTAAGACTCTTGCTTTTACAGATCACTGACTTCTGTCCGTGATACTGGCCGCCATGTATAACCTGTCATTTACTGAAAATGTCTTTAAAATCATAGCAACTACAACAAAACCCTTGCTAAGCTCTACGTATCATTCTATTAAATATGTTATTAGACTTTGTATGCACGAGTATATCGTCCATTTCATTCATTGTCCTATTGCATTTTTCGAAATTGCTTAAAGTGCACTCGCTAAATAAAAACCCAATCCGTCTTCATCATTTTGCAACTGTTAACAATCTTGTCTAAGTTCATTTTGAATTAAAGAGATTCGATTCCTTGAACTGAAACATTGAAATAGATACGGTCATTCGTATCCCAATAAATGGTGTGTAATTACGATAGCGTATTGATCACAGTTTATGTAACGATACGCCTCCCATTCATTCCGGATGTTGTCCATAGAATATAGAGCCCACTCAGCAAAATCGGAACGAGTATGAAAGCCATGAAATATATGTTCACGTGCCCATGTAGTCTCGCAACAGATTCGACAGTGATGAAATAAAGTTTTCTGAGTACAGTCTAGCCTAGGGATTTTTATTTGTCTTGCTTCTAGTCTAGTTTCTATTTACTGTCAAATTCTGGTTGGCCTTGAAAATGGTCGTTGGGCTTTGAAAAGCACTTATGGACTTGACATCAATTGCCTTAAACATTTTTAACGTTGAAGTGCTACTGCTGGTCCTGCTGTAGTGGTAGTAGTAACTGCTGCTACTGGCGTTTCAACGGTGGAAGTCAATTTAGGCACGGAAAGGTTAGGATTTTTGGATTGTAGAGGTCCTTTTTCTTTTGTTTCGCCAAAGATGTCATCAAAATATCTTGTAAAATGGTTTGATTTTCATTCCTTTCCGATTGGCCGAGTGGTATAAAGCGCTGACCGTTACGGATCACTGCCATCTCACCTCTGTCTGCGTGAGTTCGAGTCAAAACTCGGCTAACGTGGGTAAGTGAAAAAGCCTGCCAGTAGCTTATCGTGGGTTAGTGGTTCTTCCCTGGGTTTTCCAGGGTTCTTCCTCCATCATTAATACTGGCTGCCATGTATAGCCTATCTTGTGCTGAAAAATGGAGTTAAACCCTATAACAACAACAACCAGCTGTTCATCATTTCTATTTTCCTCATTTTGTTGTTTAAATAACATAACTTAATTCTTCTGCCTGTAATGTTTTCAACTTACCTGTCCCAAAATCATCCTATGCATGTAGTAATGGAAAAGGAGTGACGATCCTCGCGAACATCAGAAATC